>JARHVA010002060.1:1200000-1800000 GCA_037957365.1 Torreya grandis
TGCATATTTCTTATAATTTTAAATTTTGAATAATGTAACACCAAAATGTAAGTGATTTTACTCATTTTGAATGTGTTTAACATGTAAAAAATCAAAATTTATATGTGTTTCTTATAATTTTGAATTTTGAATAATGTAACACCAAAACATAAGTGGTTTGGCTCATTTTGAACATTTTTAACATGTAAAGATTTAAAATTTATATGTGTTGTGTATAATTTTGAATTTTGAATAATGAAATACTAAAATATAGGCAATTTTAATTATTTTGAACATGATAACATGTAAAGATTCAAACTTTATGTTTCTTATAATTTTGAATTTTGAATAACACCAAAGCATAAGTGATTTTTGCTTGTTTTGAACATGTTTAACATGTAAAGATTCAAACTTTATGCACCTTTCTTATAATTTTAAATTTTAAATAACATAACACCAAAACATAAGTGGTTTTGCTCATTTTAAACATGTTTAAGATGTAAAGATTCAAACTTTATGCATGTTTCTTATAATTATAAATAACATAACAGAAAACGTAAGCATTTTTGCTCACTTTGAACATGTTTAACTTGTAAAGATTCAAACTTTATGCATTTTTCTTATAATTTAGAATTTTGAATAATGTATCACCAAAACATAAGTGATTTTGCTCATTTTCAACATGTCTAACATGTAAAGATTCAAAAAATTTATGTGTTTCTTATAATTTCTAATTTTGAATAATGTAACACCAAAAAGCAAGCGGTTTTGCTCATTTTGAATATGTTTAACGTGTAAAGATTCAAAATTTATGTGTGTTTCTTATAATTTTAAATTTTGAATAACGTAACACTAAAATGTAAGTAGTTTTGCTCATTTTGAACATGTTTAACATGTAAAGATTCAAACTTTATGCGCATTTCTTATAATTTGGAATAATGTAACACCAAAATAGAAATAGTTTTGCTCATTTAGAATATGTTTAACATGTAAAGAATCAAACATTATGCACATTTCTTATAATTTTGAATTTTAATTAATGTAACACCAAAATGTAAGTGGTTTTACTCATTTCAAACATGTTTAACATGTAAAGATATAAACTTTATGCACATTTCTTAGAATTTTGAATTTTGAATAATGAAAGACCAACACGTAAGTGGTTTTGCTTGTTTCAAACATGTTTAACATGTAAAGATTCAAATTTTATGAATGTTTCTTATAATTTTGAATAATGTAACACCAAAATGTAATCAATTTTACTCATTTTGAACATGTTTAACATGTAAAGATTCAAATATTATGTGTATTTATTATAATTTTGAATAACATAACACCAAAACATTTTTAAGAGGTTTTGCTTGTTCCAAATATGTTTAAAATGTAAAGATTCAAACTTTATATACATTTTTTATAATTTTAAATTTTGAATAATGTAACATGGAAACATAAGCAATTTTGCTTGTTTCGAACACGTTTAACATGTAAAGATTCAAACTTTATGTGTGTTTCTTATAGTTTTGAAATTTAAATAACTTAACACAAAAATGTAATCGATTTTACTCATTTTGAACATGTTTAACATGTAAAGACTTAAACTTTGTATGTGTTTTTTATAATTTTGAATTTTGAATAACGTAACACCAAAATGTAAGCATTTTTACTTATTTTGAACATGTTTAGCATGTAAAGTTTTAAATATATATATATATATATATATATATATATATAATTTTGAATAATGCAATACAAAAACATTAGTGGTTTTGTTGATTTAAAACATTTTTAACATGTAAAGATTCAAACTTTATGCGTATTTCTTACAATTTTGAATAACATAACACCAATACATAAGCAGTTTTACTCATTTTGAACATGTTTAAAATATAAAGTTTCAAATTTTATGCACATTTCTTATAATTTTGAATTTTGAATAATGTAACACTAAAACGTAAGTGGTTTTGTTTGTTTCGAATATGGTTAACATCTAAAGTTCTAAAGTTTAAGCACGTTTCTTATAATTTTGATTTTTGAATAATGTAAGACCAAAATGTAAGTAGTTTTGCCTATTTAAAACATGTTTAACATGTAAAGATTTAAAATTTATGCGTGTTTCTTATAATTTTGAATTTTGAATAATATAACACAAAAATATAAATGATATTACTTATTTCAAACAAGTTTAACATGTAAAGATTCAAACTTTATCCATGTTTCTTATAATTTCAAATTTTGAATAATGGAACACCAAAGCATAAGCATTTTTGCTCATTTTAAACATGTTTAACATGGAAATATTCAAACTTTAATGCACATTTCTTATAATTTTGAATTTTAAATAAAGTGACACCAAAATATAAGTGGTTTTGATCATTTTAAATGTGTTTAACATGTAAAGATTCAAAATTTATGTGTTTCTTATAATTTTTAATTTCAATAATGACAGACCAAAACATAAGTGGTTTTGCTCATTTCAAACATGTAAAATATGTAAACATTCAAACTTTATACATGTTTCTTATAATTATGATTTTTGAATAACATAACACCAAAATGTAAGCAGTTTTGATCATTTCAAACATATTTAACATGTAAAGATTCAAACATTATGCATATTTCTTATAATTCTAAAATTTGAAGAATGTAACACCAAAACGTAAGTGATTTTGTTCATTCTGAACATGTTTAACATGTAAAGATTCAAATTTTATGTATGTTTCTTATAATTTTGAATCTTAAATAATGTAACACCAAAACAAAAGTGGGTTTGTTTGTTTTGAACATTCAATCTTTATGCATGTTTCTTATAATTTTGAAATTTGAATAACGTAACACAAAAATGTAAGTGGTTTTGCTCATTTTAAACATGTAAAGATTCAAACTTTTTACGCATTTCTTATAATTTTAAATGTTGAATAACATAACACCAAAAAGTAAGTGTTTTTACTTATTTTGAACATGTTTAACATGTAAATAATTAAACTTTATGCATAACTTTTTGTAATTTTGAATAATGCAACACCAAAACGTAAGTGGTTTTACTCATTTTGAATATGTTTAACATGTAAAGATTCAAACTTTACGTGCATTTCTTTCAATTTTGAAGTTTGAATAACATAATACCAATACATAAGCTGTTTTTCTCATTTCAAAAATGTTTAACATGTAAAAATTCAAGCTTTATGTGCATTTCTTATAATTTTGAATTTTGAATAATGTAAAACCAAAACATAAGCAATTGTTCTTGTTTCAAACATGTTTAGCATGTAATTTTTTTAAGTTTATGCGTATTTCTTATAATTTTGAATTTTGAATAATGTAAGACCAAAATGTAAGCGGTTTTCATCATTTCAAACATATTTAATATGTAAAGATTCAAATTTTATGCATATTTCTTATCATTTTAAATTTTGAATAATGTAACACCAAAATATAAGCAGTTTTACTTGTTTTGAACAAGTTTAACATGTAAATAATATAACTTTATCTATGTTTCTTATAATTTCAAATTTTGAATAATGTAACACCAAAACATAAGCATTTTTTCTCATTTTGAACATGTTTAACATTTAAAGATTAAAAATTTGTGTTTTTCTTATTATTTTGAATTTTGAATAATGTAACACCAAAATATAAGTAGTTTAACATGTAAAGATTCAAACTTCATGCATGTTTCTTATAATTTTGAATAACATAACACCAAATTGTAAGTGGTTATACTCATATCAAACATGTTTAACATGTAAAGATTCAAGCTTTATGCACATTTATTATAATTTTAAATAACGAAACACCAAAATGTAAGTAGTTTTGATCATTCCAAACATGTTTAACATTTAAAGATTCAAATTTTATGTGCATTTTTTATAATTTTGAATTTTAAATAATGAAAAACCAAAATGTAACCAATTTTGCTCATTTTGAACATGTTTAACATGTAAAGATTCACACTTTATGTATGTTTCTTAAAATAATGAGTAACTTAATACCAAAATGTAAGCATTTTTGCTCATTTTGAACATGTTTAACATGTAAAGATTCAAACTTTATATGTGTTTCTTATAATTTTAAATTTTGAATAATGTAGTAACAAAATGTAAGTTGTTTTCATTATTTCGAATGTGTTTAACATGTAAAGATTCATAATTTATGTGGGTTTCTTATTATTTTGTATTTTGAACAATGGAACACCAAAATGTAAGCAGTTTTGCTCATTTCAAACATGTTTAACATGTAAAGATTTAAATTTTATTTGCATTTCTTATAGTTTTGAATTTTGAATAATGTAACACAAAAATGTAAGCAATTTTTATCATTTCAAACATGTTTAACATATAAATATTCAAAATTTATTCATGTTTATTATAATTTTGAACTTTAAACAATATATCACCAAAACATAAGTGGTTTTGATCATTTTGAACATGTTTAACATGTAAAGATTTAAAATTTATGCATATTTCTTGTAATTTTTAATTTTGAATAATGCAACACCAAAATCCAAGCATTTTTGCTCATTTTAAACATGTTTAGCATGTAAAAAATCAAATTTAATGCATGTTTTATATAATTTTGAATTTTGAATAGCATAACACCAAAAAAAAGTGGTTTTGCTCATTTCATAAATTTTTAACATGTAAAGATTCAAACTTTATGCGTATTTCTTATAATTTTGAATTTTGAAAAATGTAACACTAAAATATAAGCATTTTTGCTCTTTTCAAAGATGTTTAACATGTAAAGATTCAAACTTTATGTAAATTTCATATAATTATGAATTTTGAATAGCGTAAGACTAAATGTAAGTAGTTTTACTTGTTTCAAACATGTTTAACATGTAAAGGTTCAAACTCTATGCACATTTCTTATAATTTTGAATTTTGAATAATGTAACACCAAAACATAAGCATTTTTGCATGTTTTGAACATGTTTAACATGTAAAGATTCAAACTTTATGTGAGTTTCTTGCAATATTTAATTTGAAATAATGTAACACCAAAATATAAGTGGTTTTACTCATTTTGAACATGTTTAACTTGTAAATATTCAAAATTTTAAATTTTGAAAAATATAACACTAAAACTTAAGTGGTTTTGCTCGTTTTGAATATGTTTAACACATAAAGATTCAAACATTATGCGTGTTTCCTATAATTTCAAATTTTAAATAATTTGACACTAAAATGTAAGTGGTTTTTCTAATTTTATACATGTTTAACATGTAAAGATTCAAAATTTATGTGTGTTTCTTATAATTTTAAATTTTAAATAATATATCACCAAAAGGTAAGTGGTTTTGCTCATTTCAAACATGTTTAATATGTAAAGATTCAAACATTATGTGAGTTTCTCGTAATTTTTAATTTTGTATATTACAACACCAAAATGTGAGAAATTTTGCTCATTTCAAACATGTTTAACATATATAAAATTCAAACATGTGTTTCTTATAATTTCAAATTTTTAATAATGTAACACCAAAACGTAAGCAATTTTGCCCATTTTGAACATGTTTAACATGTAAAGATTCAAACTTTATGTATGTTTCTTATAATTTTAAATTTTAAGTAACGTAATACCAAAACATAATCAATTTTGCTGATTTTGAACATGTTTGACATGTAAAGATTCAAACTTTATGCATGTTTTTTATAATTTTGAATTTTGGATAATGAAAGACCAAAACTTAAATGGTTTGTCTCCTTTTGTAGATGTTTAAAATTTAAATATATAAACTTTATGCACATTTTTTTAATAATTTATAATTTTGAATAACTTAAGACAAAAATGAAAGTAGTTTTGCTCATTTTGAACATGTTTAACATGCAAAGATTCAAAATTTATACTCATTTCTTATAATTTTGAATTTTGAATAATGTAAGACCAAAATGTAAGTAGTTTTGTTCATTTCAGAAAAGTTTAACATGTAAAGATTCAAACTTTATGTGTGTTTCTTATAATTTTGAATTTTGAATAATGTAACACCAAAACGTAAGTAATTTTTGTCTTTTTGAACATGTTTAACAGATAACGATTCAAACTTTATGTGTGTTTCTTATAATTTTGAATTTTTAATAATGTAACACTCAAACGTAAGCAATTTTGCTCATTTTGAATATTTTTAACATGTGAAGATTCAAACTTTATGCACAATTTTTTATAATTTTGAAGTTTGAATAATGTAACAATAAAACATAAGTGGTTTTGCTCATTTTGAACATGTTTAACATATAAAGATTCCAAATTTATGTGAATTTACAATTTTGAATTTTAAATAATGTAACACCAAAACTTATGCGATTTTGCTCATTTTGAACATGTTTAACATGTAAACATTCAAAAATTATGTTATTTTCTTATCATTTTGAATTTTGGATAATGCAACATCAAAACATAAGTGGTTTTCTAGTTTTGAACATGTTTAATGCATAAATATTCAAATTTTATTCACATTTCTTATTATTTTGAATAACGTAACACCAAAATTAAGCAATTTTGCTTAGTTTGAACATGTTTAAAATGTAAATATTCAATCTTTATGCATGTTTCTTATCATTTTAAATTTTGAATAACATAACACCAAAACGTAAGTAGTTTTGCTCATTTCAAACATGTTTACCATGTAAAGAGTCAAAGTTTAAGCATGTTTCTTATAATTTTGAATAATGTAACACCAAAATATAAGTAGTTTTGCTTATTTTGAACATGTTTAACATGTAAATATTTAAACATTTTATCTATTTTTTATAATTTTGAATTTTGAGTAATTACGTAACACTAAATAGTAAGTGGTTTTGATCATTTCAAACATAATTTTGAATAGTGTAACACCAAAATGTAAGCAATTTTACTCGTTTTGAACATGTTTAACATGTAAATATTCAAATTCAAGTATGTTTCTTATAATTTTGAAATTTGAATAATGTAACACCAAAAAATAAGTGTTTTTGCTCATTGCAAACATGTTTAACATGTAAAGATTCCAACTTTATATGGGCTTTTTAAATAATTTTGAATAATGTAACACCAAAATGTGAGCAGTTTTACTCATTTTCAACATGTTTAACACGTAAAGATTCATAATTTATATATGTTTCTTATAATTTTTAATTTTAAATAATGTAACAACAAAATGTAAGTAGTTTTACTCATTTCAATAATGCTAAACATTTAAAGATTCAATATTTATGTGTGTTTCTTATAATTTTGAATTTTGAATAATGTAAAACCAAAACATAACTAAATTTGCTCATTTTGAACATGTTTAACATCTAAAATTTCAAATTTCATACTTATTTTTTATAACTTTGAGTTTTGAATAATGCAACACCAAAACATAATTAGTTTTCCTCATTTTGAACATATTTAACATGTAATGATTCAAAATTTGTACATGTTTCTTATAATTTTAAATTTTGAATAATGTAACACCAAAATGTACATCGTTTTTCCCATTTCAAACATGTTTAACATGTAAGGATTTAAAATTTATGTGTGTTTCTTATAATTTTAAATTTTAAATAATGTAACACCAAAATATAAGTGGTTTTGCTCATTTTGAACATGTCTAAAATGTAAAGATTCAAACTCTATGCATGTTTCTTATAATTTTGAATTTTGAATAAAGTAACACTAAAACATAATTGGTTTTACTCATTTCAAACATGTTTAATATGTGAAGATTTAAACTTTATGCATGTTTCTTATAGTTTTGAATTTTAAATAATGTAACACCAAAATTTAAGTAGTTTTGCTCATTTCAAACATGTTTAACATGTAAAGATTCAAACTTTATGTGTCTTTCTTATAAATTTTAATTTTGAATAATGTAACACCAAAATGTAAGTAGTTTTACTTATTTTGAACATATTTAGATGTAATGATTCAAAATTAATGTGTGTTTCTTACTTATAATTTCTAATTTTGAATTATGTAACACCATAACATAAGCAGTTTTATTTGTTTTAAACATGTCTAAAATGTAAAGATTCAAAATTTATGCACATTTCTTATAATATTAAATTTTAAATAACATAACACCAAAACTTAAGTGGTTTTATTCATTTTAAACATGTTGTACATGTAAAGATTCAAACTTTATATGCACTTCTTATAATCTTTAATTTTGAATAATGTAACACCAAAATGTAAGTGGTTTTGCTTGTTTTGAACATGTTTAACATATAAAGATTTAGACTTTATGCACATTGCTTATAATTTTAAATAATGTAACAAGAAAACTTAAGCAATTTTATTCATTTTTAACATGTAAAGATTCAAAATTTATGCACGTTTCTTATAATTTTAAATTTTGAATAACTTAACACCAAAATGTAAGTGATTTTGCTTGTTTTGAACATGTTTAACATGTAAAGATTAAAAATTTATGCATGTTTCTTATAATTTTAAATTTTTAATACATAACACCAAAATGTAAATGGTTTTGTTCATTCCAAACATGTTTAATGAGTAAATATTATAATTTTATGTGTGTTTCTTATAATTTTAAATTTTGAATAACATAACATCAAAACTTAATCAATTTTGCTCATTTTGAACATGTTTAACATGTAAAGATTCAAGCTTTATGTGTGTTTCTTATAATTTTAAATAACTAAGGACCAAAATATAAGTGGTTTTGCTCATTTCAAACATGTTTAACATGGAAAGATTCAAAATTTATGCATATTTTTATTATTTTGAATAAAGAAAGACCAAAACGTAAGTAGTTTTGCTTGTTTCAAGTATGTTTAACTAATATTCAAACCTTTTGCAAGTTTCTTATATTTTTAATTTTGAATAATGTAATATCAAAATGTAAGTGGTTTTGCTCATTTCAAACATGTTTAATAGTAAACTATTATGATTTCATATTTTCATAATCTTTTCTACTATTATGACATTGATATTATGTTGTTAAATTAGATTTTGGATGTTATTTTAACTAGATTATCTATGGTACTAATTGCAATAGTGTTGGGTTTCATGCTTGATTCTATACTTAATTATTTTATGAACTTGTTAATATTGTTAACAATCTTATAAATTTATATTAAATTATCAATTATTAATATGATGCAATTGATGTCCTTTTTGGTGGTTATAGGTTCTATCTATGAGTTAGGTAGATGTTGGGGGATATACTCCCAATACTGAATGAATTATGAGCACATTGGCATGTTTGATAGGTATACTTGTTGATTTTGTTTTGTCCTTTATATAGCTTGATTGGTCATTTTGATTATCGGATGTGGTCCTTGTATTTGTTATTTTACCTTGTCCAGTGTCATTACTTATCATTATTTGCCATTATTACCTTTTTTTTTATGTTTTGTGACTGCAATATTTATTCTTCATGCTTAACTTCATTCTTTTTCTTCTGTGTAGGCTTATGATTCATTACTATATCTCTATGTTGACCCTATTAATGTAGATATGTACCTAGACCTACCCTTGACACACCCCTCTTGGGAACCCTTGTCACCCTACTTCCTTGGTCTATCCCTTCAACCCTATAACCCCTTTATTAGAAGGTAATGGCATGCCATTTAATTTTCTTGGGTTTTATTGTGATGTCAACTTAGTGTTACATGGTTATTTTAAAGGTTTATGTCTTTTATTTAATTGACTTATGTTGATTACCATCATACTAAGCACCATTTAATAATATAGGTAGTAAGGATAGTGAATACTATAATGTTAATATATGGGTTTTTTGTTTAAACACTAAGGTTAAGCCCTGATCTCTTTTTCTATTGGTCAATGGTTGGTTAATATTTGAGTCTTCCTAACTCACCATTAATGGTGAGGTTTGTGGGGAATTGCCTTGGGATATGGAGGAGGGTTTATCTCTCCCATTCATTGTAGAATTGAATAGGGTATGGGGAAAATGGATGGAAGGAATGGGAGTTAGATGGTGGATAAGAGAGTTAGGAAGTTGGAAAGGTGGAGGAAAAAATAGTGGAAAATCTTGGTTGGTTTTAATGGTGACCATGACAAACTTGGGGACACATAGTATTTGTTTGAAATAAATTTAGAGGGTTTTAATCTGACTTGGCTTCTTGGAGTTTTTGCATTATCAAGTAAGTTGTTTTTGGGTTTTTGGGTTTAGATGATTGACTATGATATTTATAAATGATGCTAAAAGGCTTCTTATATAGCTAGAAGTCTTAGGACCTCTGGATTCATATGCAGACCCCTATAAAATTGATATATCATTATACATTTGCATATAAACTCATAAATGAATATATATGCTGGCATACAAGGTCATTCTGGTGTAAATATATTATGTTTTATCATCTTTGTGTGTATGGAAACATTTGTATGTTTAACACCCCATAGGGTTTTTTGTTTCAAGATTAAACAATGTAATCATTATTTTAAACCCAATAAGGTATTTGTATCATTTTATTTTTGAATGAATCTCTCTATGTAAAATATGTTGGTGACCATGCATAAATAAAGTGATTGCATTCTATACAAATCTTTGTTTGTGTCTTATATAAATGTTGACAATTTTTTATATAAAGGTGACTCTATTCTATTTTGAATAGTGTCTACATTTTAATGGTGATTGATTGTGTCAAATCTTAGACTATGTAACCTACTCTGCGTTGGATGACTTGAACATTTACCAAGGTTAAATGGTTTTATCTTTGACTATGATATATTAGGTCAAGTAGTAGAGTTATGGATGAATGTGGAATATTTTATACTTGTCGACGTATAGGCCATAACCTTGAAATTATTAGACCACCTTATGGTCATTATCTTTAGATCATCTTTGTTTTTTTTATTTAGCATAAGGTTTAAAGATTATAATGGGTTGAGTTGATTTTATCAAGTTGTATTTGATATATCATTACATTTCTTGATTTTATCATGTTGTGTCTTTATGTCAAAGTCATCAGGTATCTATTTATGCATATATGTTTTGTTTGTATTGTTAGACTTTGGAGTCAAGACTATGCTTAAATGGTATGAATGGGCTGAAGCCCTAACTCTGATTGGATCTCTCCGTTATATATGGCTACGTTTTATGTTATGTCGTAACCCATTTTAACCTTTGACTATGTTATACTTGAATTATTAAGGACTGAATTTTATTTTATATTATGGATGTGTGATATTTTATTTGTGACTTAAAAAGGGAATTAGGTTGCTTGCCATTTATAATCATTAGTTGTTCATTTTTCATGGTTGATAGTTTTTCCTTTTGATTAACATTAAGTTTTAATTGGGTCTTGAATACTTTGTTTATATCATGGGTTAATTGTATTAATTATTTCACCTAAGTGTTGAATTGCACATTCATATGTATATATGCTTTATGGATTTGAGTCGTATTTGACTCAAGTGATTGTGTTATCGAATTTATACTGGGATGTATGAGTTGATGGTGTGTGCATCACTATGGTATTAAGTTTTGACCCTAGTAATTCATTTTATTGGGATATGATTATTAATATTTGGGTTTATGATTACATTATTTAGTTTGATAAGTATGATTGTTTCTTTCTATGGCTACATCATTGTTATACATTGTGTTTATCCTTATGTTATCAATCATGAGTGTGCCCTTATAATAAAGTGTACAATTCCTCACTCCTATTGGAACATGGAATATCTCTAAAGTTTGGGTGACTTCAGAAGGGAGAGAATATCTAGAGAGGGTTGGTTCCCTTGGTTCTCTCACTAAAACTTACTTTTAAGCTACTACTTATTGATTCTAACAAGGAAAAGGGTGTAAAAGATAATGAAAATGGATGAAACTAAATAAAACTTAAAATGTAAGGTGATGCATCAAATTTTTTATGAAATCCAATGATTTCAATGACACTTATATGAAAGATAAAATCTTACACACACATCCACTACACCCAAGTAAGATTTCCACATCAATATTTCATAATAAGGACCTTACAAACTCAATTCATGCAATGAAGGACTAAACTCACATCTAATACATGAAATTATGCCTAATTTGGACACTTATAATTATGTGTATAACATAAAAAAGTCTCTCATTAAGGTAAAAATCTAGATTATAACTAAGAAAAACAAGTATTTCATGAAGTTATATCAATGGCAAACACATACACTTCACTAGAAAAAACCTAAAAATAGAGTAATTTTGCTTCTTATTGCTCTCAAAAGTTGGATACAAATTTTTGAAGCCTTTAGGAAAAATACAAATAGAAAATATTCTTCTTACAATCTCAGAAAAATAATACACATAGTAAATAATTGCTTGGATAAAAATCAGCCCCAAAGTAGGGGACCTCAAACTTGGTCAAATGGCTCCTCAAAAAGTGCTACATAAAAATTTTAGCTTATCAAATATCATACCTTCATAAATTAGCATGGAAAATAAGTTATAAATTTTTTATGGGTCTTAGGATACTCATCATTATGTTTGGTCAAACTTAGAGCACTTGGAGAGTGCCTTCCACCAACCCCTAAATTTTAGCTTTCTTATCTCCCTTGATGAATGGGTTTCCTCCATGGATATAGGTATTTGATTAATTGAAATTATTTGATTTTAAACATTCTATAGGCTTATGAATTATTATCCTATAACACTTTTAAATAGTTTTTTAGATGACTCCTTTCAACCAATTGACTTTGTCTTGCACATGGGATTTAGAAGAGAAAGAGTCCTATTTGCACTTATTGGAGACCTTTTCCAAAGCCTTATTTCATCATGAATCCTAAATTAATTATTTCTACCTTTAATATCGTGCTCCATATCCTTACTCAACTTTCCAAGTCTTTGTAATATGCTATATGCACCTATTTAGCCTTCAAACCCCTCAAAAGGCTCATTTTGCACTATGACATACAGGGAAAAGGAGGAATTTTCTTTAAATTTTCATCAAAACTTAACTTTTACACCATTTATGGATTCTTGATGACACACAAGTCTTAGTTTAAGATTATTTAAATCACCATCGACTCTAAAAATCTTGATTTGACACTCAAATCATGTATTTTCCATGTATTCTTTAAAGCCCTATTTTCCTAAAAAGCTCCTTGTCTGGGAGAAACTCTTAGTGACGATTAAAAAAATAGTTTTATAGGTACCCATTATTCTCCCAAATCTCCATACAAAATTTCATGTCCAAACTCCAATATTTTATATGCTTTCTAGCCCATTTAAGCCTAGTTAGTCCTTAAAGCCCTAGAAGAGAAATTTTGTTGTTGGGAGATCATAAAGATGTGAAAAATAAAAAAAGTGTTTTATTAAATTTTATCATTCCCCCAAGTACCAAAACCATGAAATGGCCTTTGGAAGGCTGGTCTTTTGAAGGCATTTTCTGACTGGCCTAAAAGAATGGAATGTTTTCATCACATTTGGATTATTTTTTATGAAATTATGATATTTATAGGTATAAAAAGTCTCAATTTACCTTTTACATCAATTTTAATCTTTGGATGATCCTTGGAACCCTTATTTTAGCTTAAAAACAAGAAAAAGTATAGTTTTTATACTATTCTATATAAGTGAATGAACATAATTTTATTTTAAGGATCCTATAATATAAAAATACAACCTCTGGTATGTTTTATTAATCAACTATGTGTTTCACTAGGGTTTCCAACTCAAAACTTGCAAACTGGTTCAAAACAGGGTTTTGGGAGGGTTTTTAGTAGTTTTCACCCTTAAGGATGATTCATAAAATTGGAACGTCCAACCTAAGAAAAATTTTAAAAAATTTGAGTTATAATACCCCCTTAAACATCCCATAACTCCTTTAGGTCACATACTAAACCTCATTGATGGGGTGATCATCCAAACATGGCCTCTCAAGTGAATTCCTTCATTTTGTGCACCCTGTCTTGCTTTTGAACCCAAAAATGGTTTCTTTGTGACTTATTATGTAAAAAAATAGATTTAACACATATTATATATATCCATGAACATGTTTCAATAATTTATAATTTTAATTATACAATTGAAGTGGAAATGTCTCCTTATTGGGCAAAAGGCCTAGTGTAAGCTAGTGGGGTTTGAGTGCAAATAGCCACACACCAACACTTGTGAGCATTTTATTACCATTAAATAGCTTCATTCATTCTATTTCACACCCAATAAATATTAAAAAAACATCTAAAATTGTCCCAAAGTGTTCCCAAGACAAATAACACTCCTTTTGGTCATTTTTTCACCATTCTTTATTTCTTTGCATGCTTGAAAGTGGCCTACTTCTGAGAAAAAATAGAGAATATGTGACCTATTTATACTTAAATTTTGAATATATTATGGTTTATTTTTGGTCACAAGTACCATCTATACAAAATTTCAAGTCAAATTGATGCTTTTATCTCCTCCAAAACTTAAAAACTCCAAGGCATACTTTTGCAACATTGATTGTGTGTAAGGTTGGTGTGTGAGCTACCATTTGTTTGCGTTAAAAACCTTAATGATGGTCATGATGTATAAAAAACATCATTAACACTCTTCACATCTCCCACCCATCCTTCAACAACATTCACCATGGACTTAATAGTGAGGAACTCTCTTACCATACCTTGGAAGCACTTTACCATGGACTTAATAGTTGAAGGTCATTGTAGGTGACTTGATAGTGTTTTAAATATGTATCAATCATTAATAACCCCTTATATAACCCATAGAACCATTTCAAATTGAATTCCATCTCCTCAATCTTTGAGAACACCTCACTCTCATTTAGACAACTAGTTTCCAATGCACTTGGGCATGATTGCATACGTTGCAGGGTTGTAAAGACTATTTTAGGTATCATTTATGTTTGGAGAACCCTATGGATATTCATTAGGATTTAAATAAAAAAATTTTCTCTCTCATATATAACTCTCATCATGGATCTCAATTATAGACTCACAAACTTACCAAACATGACCCATGCCAAACCTTAGTTAGACTTTCCTTCACAAATCAAGTTCAGGCCACTTAGTTGGTTGTAGGTCTCCATCATTATGCTAGATGTAGGTGTAAATTTTGAGAGCGAATTAATATAGGTTTGTTTTTATATATGGTCAATTAATAAACCCTTATATTCCATTATGATAACTATTCCATCTTCATGCTAACCTAGATGTCAGTCTCAACACTTCAATACCATACATAATCAAACCCTGATTAACCCTATACATAGTTGTAAATGGTCATTACATACCTGATGGTACATTTAACCATTGATCATGAATTCTCAAAACCTTACACCCTTCTTAACATATCAATAACTATTGATGTAAGTTACTTGAATGACAACCACCTATGTAACTGCAACTCTCTTTGTTTGTTTTAAGGTTGACTATACTTTTCTTGAAAGGACTATTGTAGGTTACTTTTATTATATTATAGGCTTTATTTATACTTTAAATGACTATCCCTTACTCACCTTATGAGATTAATAGTCCACTCACATGACTAGTCACTTGAAGATCAAAAATCTTCTCTAGCATTACAGTCATTCCATATTGTAGGTGGTCCTCTCTAAGCCTTAGGCCTAAAATATGACCAACTAGACCCTTTTCTGAAATGTTTATTCATGATGGTACTTGGATCATTCCACCATTTCTTCAATTTCATGGTGATCTCAAATTTATTTATAGTAACCTCCTATATTTTATTCCTTGATATGACAACAATAAATTTTCATGAGACTGTTATAGGTATACCTTTCCCAAGTTTAGAGGATACTGTAGGTTCTCCATTAATGGTATTTGATCCTTTGATCACCAATTATGTTAGTTATTTAATCAATCATGAGTTATGACTTTTGAAACTTGACCTTTTCCATCATTGACCATTCATTATAAAACTAGTTGTCAACCTTGGAAGGATGATTGTGTCCCTTAACATTTGTAGGTGCTACTATGTATGGACTATTGTACTTGAAAATTGAGCATGTAGGTACTATTAATTACTTGGTTGGGTCTTAAAACATTAAATAAATCACTTCTTGGAGTCTTTGAGGTCATCCTATAGTTCTTTGAAATCAGCTTTTAATCATGAACAAGGTATGAAAACCCCATTACACTAAACTCTATCTCACTCTTAACTCAGTTAACTCTAGCTACCTAATGATTGAATAAGATGGGGACTATAGGTATAGTTTTTATCTTGAAATTTGTGCTTTTATTCCCTTTAAATCATTTAATGATCATGAAAATCACTCATATCACCTTGAAAGTTTCCTATACCACCACAGACTCATACTCACCCCTGCCCTATTTTCTCCTCAAACACAAGTTGGTTGTAGGTGGTTTCTCTCTTTTCAACCCCAAATTGAGGGTGTAGACTATGTTTCTTGATTTTATACACCTTTAAATATCCAATTCTTCTTAAATAAAACATTAAAACCATGTATTATTTTTTATAAGAGGAACTATTCAAGAACTTGTCAAAATAAGAATGTGTCTGCACCTATGTCTCAATGTGACTATGCTAATTCAACCTTGATTGAGTGATTGAAGGTTTGAAGAATTTTCCATGGTTTTTATCTCATCCTATAACTAAAATTTTTACATTAATCCTTTGCAATGATAGACCCCACCATGTCTCTCTGTGAACAATGTGCCAACTATGATGGTATTTCAAACTTGACTATGTGTAACTTTAGACTATATATGTTCTTTGGATGTGGTTTTATTGTTTATTTTAGGCCTCATTGAATTAATGTCATAGGCATGAATTTTTCAAGGATTTTAGAACATTAGCACTATGAATTTGTACCATACTATTCACAATCTCAACCAACATGCTTCTTGCTCAATTTGATCCTTAATCAAAGCTGAGCCAATTGAGATGGTTGTAGGTGTATGGCCTAGTTTACATGGAGTAGTGCTTAAAGTGAAGATGTGAGGTTGGTTGGTGATAGTTTTGCCTTGAAAGATTCTTTATCCAATAGAAACAAATCACTATCCTCAACCTATTGACTATAAATCTAGCTTGTACCTTCAAAACATAGTCACCAAGGATGAATATGCCATGTTGTATAGACAAGGATAGTCCAGGTATGAGACTTGAAGTCAATGTTACTTTGGATTCTTATGATGATAATTTTACATTGATTATTTAAATATAACTCCTTATAAGTCCTCCTCTCTCTGAATTGAATTTAAATGGCCTTCTTAGTGTTGATATTTTGACATTGTTGTAGCATACCATATGAATGGCTCTACATCTCCATTCTCCATTAGGCCTATAGGTCACAATTTTGAAGGTTAATAAGTCTAATTTTCTAATTCCTCTTTAATGTGCTCATTGAATCACTAATGCATCTCATCTCATAATGATGAGGCCACTTTTCATGAACACATGTTAATGCAGATGTTACCTTTGAGTATAAGGTCATTTGGGGAACAATATTGAAGTGAATAATGAAAATTTGTAGTGGACAAATGTACAACCTTGTAGCCTTGTCTTTCTAGTTTTTACCTTATATGAGGCCTTAAATATGGATCTATCATGAATGATCTAAACTTCAAGATGACCTAGCATGAAGATATCCAAAATACTACAGGGTCTATGTTAGCAAAGTTTAAGGTAATTGGTCGCTAAACCTCTTTTCTCCCATCATATGCCATTGATCAACTTTTCCAAGACCTTATTGTGGATTGTTAAAATATCTTCAACTACCCAAAACATCATTCAAGCTCCTTAACCTATTTAGGTGCCTCATGTCAAATGTGTATATACATGTTACGACACCTATATGTGTACTTTATTATGTACATGGCAATGAATAGTGAGATATGGCAAAGTACATAGTATGTGGATCCAAAAACTAAAACCAATCTTCCTTAAGTCTTCTAATTGATCTTATCAACTTTGAAGTATTTAAAACAAGCTACTGCTTCATTCTCATGTGACCTCTCATGTGAGGCTTGTATGTATTGATTGGTATTGGAGGCCAGGCAATGAAGTTAAGACATGAACCATTGCATGATGTATGTAGGATTACTTGAGAATTATATGAATAAAAAATTATACCAAAACCTTGATCACACTTCAAGAATAAAGATAAACTCTTAAAATGTCATCAAACCTCTGTAATCAATGCTCCATGTTTCTAAGACAACTTCAATCAAGCTATGAACATGCTTATCAAGCCATAGAGGTTCCACCTCTTTCTCTCATAGAGGAATTAGACCATGTCATCATTTAAAACATCCATTTATAACCTATGAATATGAAAAACCCATATTTTATGTCAAAACTGATCTAAGAGACTATTCAAAAGAATAGTGAAAGGGAAATAGGTTTTATGCCATAAATACCTTCTTGGGAAGAGTTATCAAATGAGACCAAGGTTAAAAGTAGCCTCATGACCCCTAAAAACACTCCCCAAAACTATTTCTCTCCATTGTTAATTGAGGTTGAGAAATAGGCCCAAGAATAAACCCTTCTTAGAAGCATAGGCTATAGTGACCTGTTGTCACTCTTAGTGATTGTTTATAAAGATGGGGGAACCAATCCATGAAAAAATGACACTAATTTCAAGCTTACTCAGACCCATAATAATGGCTAAATTTTTAGATCCTAACTCTTGCTTCTCTTCACTTTTGCATTTTTTCACCTGGAACTTCCTTCAAACCACTGATATAATCTTGTAATGACCCAATTAAACCTATACAATGAACACCTCAAAAAGGCTTATTTTTTCACTAAAAATGCTATTTTCACCAAGGAGATCTAAATGGAATGCTATAAAATGTTTTCTTGAGTCTCTCACATGTCTGATGAGGTGAACCAAGATGGAATAAAGTTTCTTCCTAACCATATACTATCAAAACCTTCTTTGAATGGCACAAAATGGTCATATTTTACATTAAAATGAGTCATAGAATGTGATCAACCTGATTATTAATTTTTTAGGGTTGTAATGACCTTAACACATGTTATGAAACTCAAAAAGACATTATATACTCTTTTTAATACTAAAAAATGACTCAAAAGTCCCAAAAATGAGTAGAAAGCACAAGACAAGTGAAGGAAAAGACCTTCAATCACCTAAAAACCTTAAGACCTATTACCCATGGATTATTCAAGGACATTTTAGGAGTGATTATTGACTCAAAAGGCAAACTGATATGGTATGCAATGTTTTGAATGGTAGGGGTGATAATTTGACCTGTAAGGTCAAAATTATCAACATTTTGGTGACTTAACTGGGAAGCATGCCTGCTAGTCTTGACAGCCAAACCATATACATGACATTTGGACTTAAAAATAATGAAAAATCTAATTTATGACTACAAGTATAACTTTTGATTTTAAATAAGACAACTCCTTCCTCTAAAATAAGAAGGGAAACACATAAAATAGGAAAACTAACTAAACAAAGCAAATGTGCAAATAAATAACTTATTTGAGACAAAACATAAATAAAATAATGTGCTTAAATAACACTTGGAGGAAAATAAATAAAATAACACTATGTACAAAGAACTTATCTCTTCAGTATCAATGTTTCAGATGTATCAAAAATTCCTCACCATCCATCTTTGTAAGTTGGAAGGAATTATGGGATTTGTAGTTGGAGATTGTGTATGGGCCACTCCAAAGAGAATCAAATTTTATGTGCCTTTCTAATTTAGCTCTATCCTCATCCCACTTGAGGACCAAGTCTCCTTCTTTGAAACTTTATGAAGAAGTTCCTTTGTCAAAAGCTCTCTTCACTTGTGCTTGGTGAATTTCAATGGCTAACATGGACTGATTTCTTATCTCTTCCAAATCTATAAGCTCAACAATATCCATGGGCTCATTTTCCAACAATTCAAGTTGATGCATTAGTTCTAAAGCAATAAACTCAAGAGAAATGGGTAACCTTACTTCCTTACCATATACCAGCTTGTATGGAGAGTTGGCTATTGATATATTGTAGGTGATCCTATCAACCCATATAACTGACTTCAACTTGAGATTCCATGACCTCTGATTGTCTTCAATAGTCCTTATGATTTTCAATAAGTTCTTGTTTGTGGACTCAACAAAGCTATTGCCTTTTGGATAATAGTTTTAGGATGTGCTAAGATAAATTCCATGTTGGACAGCCTATTGGCTGATCCTAGTTCCCACAAAATCCATTGCATTATTAGAAATAATAGTTAAAATAACTCCAAATCTAGTAATTAAACCTTCATATAAATCTAAAATATTGATTTCATTTGTTTCTTTCAATGCCACTACTTATATCTAATGTGTGAAGTAATCTATAGTAGTTAGAATCCATTTATGTTCTAAAATTAAAGGAGGATTTATGAGACCAATAAAGTCCAATCCCCATTGGATAAAGGGTTGATCCACTATAATTGGTTGGAGAAGTAAGGATGCAAGTTTTACTTTCCATACAAACATAGCACATTGTTTGTATTTCCTAACCCATGCACAATAATCACCAATATACTAAGACAATAAACCCACATCTCATGATCTTAAGGGTTGTAGTTCTTATGTAAAAATGTCCTCCACCATATCCATCATGGATTATTCAAGCAATCTCTGAGTTTGGATTGGCTTGATACATCTTAGCAACATACCATTGATATATTTCTTGACAAAACACCATCAACAAATAAAAATGGAATTGATTGTAACCTAAAATATCTTATTTTTGAATAACTTAGATGAGAGGGATAAATACCATCTTGAAGATATCTTACCAAGTCATGAAACTAGCTGGAAGGTGAGGTATGACCAACTATAACCTCTTCATCATTTGACACCAAAACAACCTCATTAGTATTTTACAAGTCTTGAGCTAGATGATCACAAATTCCTTTGCCTCTAATCAACTTTGTGACTTTAATTTCCACATCATACTCCATTACTTTGGTTATCTAAATGGCTCTCTTCTCATTTATATTTTTTTTCAAAACGAATTCCTTGACGCTTGGATGGGAAACCATTAGGTGTATCTTATTTTTAGAAAACAAGTATCTAAACTTTTTGAGAGACCTTATACTAAAAGTGCATGGTTTTCAATGAAATAATACCTTGTTTCATACTCTTCCAAGACTTGACTAAACAACACTATTGGCTGCTCTAAAGCCTCATGATTTTGTTGCATAATAATGCTTGAAATGGTGTTTATGTTAGCATATGTGTACAAAATGAAATATTTTTATGCAATATGGATTTATAAGTGTAGCAACAATAGATATAGCCTTCTTAATCTCCTCAAAAATATTTAATCCTTTGGACTAGATAAAACTCTGATTCTTCTTTAGCATGGCTGTAAGTGGCTTTGCTAAAATGAAAAAAATTGAAATATATATCCTTATGAAATTAATTTTCCCTCAGAAGCTTTGGAAATCCTTTTTGTGTTTAGGCAAGGAGAGTGCAAGAATGAAATCAATAATTTTATAATCTATGCTTAAACCATACTTTGAAACCACATGTCCAAGGAGATTACCTTCATGAATCAATAAGACACACTTTTTGGGATTTAGAGATACCCCAAATTGCCTATATCTTTCAAACACTTGTTTGAGATGAACCATGTGCTCACTTGAACTATTTGAAAATACTATTATATAATCTAAATGAACAAGTACAAACCTATTAAGAAGGCCTTGGAATGCCACATACATGTCTTTTTCTAGAATTGGATAAACTAAAAAGCATATTTATGTATGAAAATCTTCCTCACTTGGTTGTGATGGTTGTCTTAAATTGGTCCTTTTCCTTGAACAAAATCTAATTGTAGCCACTAGATCCATCCAACAAGGAAAACCTTTCTAAACTTGCAACTAGCTATAAAATTTGTTCTATTTGTGGAAATGGATAGTGATCTTTAAGTGAAGCCTTGTTCAAATCATAGAAGTCAACACATAGTCTAATCTCATCATTATTATTCCATACTAGAACAAGATTTGCCATCTAAGTTAAATGCCTAATTGGAAATATAATAAGTGAAACTATGAGCTTGTGAAGCTTAGCTCTCATTAAATGATCAAGCTTAGGATTAATGGGCCTTTTTCTTTGTCTCACTAGTTTAGTTTTAGCCTCTAACTCAATGGTGTGTTGAGCTAGACTTGGGTTAAATCCCTCAGTGAAAGCTTCCTTTTGTGAAGGAGTGCATACCTTACCTAAATTCAAATTCTTACCAAATACTATCTCAACATTGGCATAGTGTAATCATATAAAATTCAAAATTGGATAACTTAGACATGGCTAATAGCACCCAACTTATAGGTCATCTTTTTTTCTCACTTAGCCCTTCTCAACTAGACTTTCACTGATTCCTAGTCACCTATAGCTTCTCAAACTTAGCTTTTTGAGACCCAAACAACCCTCTTGGACCTAGATCCATCCCCCCCCATGAGTCTCATCCTCCTAGGAAAATAGTACCCAATTTGGATATCAACATTGAAACTCAAGGGTGCCATGTTTTTGGTGTTATTATCCAACCTCACTTTAACCTTAAATGATCAAATTTTCTCAAATCCTTATCTTTCCCCTACCAGTCTAATGTAAGATAATCTAATCTACAATCATTAGTTTCCTTATAAAAGGACATTCAATGTCTATTTAGAAGGGTTGACACTCATTCATAGGAAATAAGCAAGAACACAAGCAAGTACACTCAAGCACTCTTCCCTATTCTCTACATACAACCTTTCAAGAATAATTCAAGCCTATTCAAACACTCATACGAGTCCCTAGTCATTCAAAGTGCATTTTATTTTCACATTTAGTTTCATACATCACACAATTTCACCAAGCACTCTAAATGGGAGAACTAAATTACCTTAATGCCTCTTCAGACTATTGATATGTAGGTAGCATGCCCACACATAGGGTGTGAAGTGCATCTAATATATCTTTTACACACTAACCCCTCCTCTCTTTCCCAAGTTTTATAATCAAGTTCGAGGACCAAGAGCTCCTAAAGGTTTTTAAGATTGAATCAGACACACAATGAGCTTTGCATAGACATAGGCTTCAATATTTCATTGTCAAGGTGTCACAAGGTTGCCAAGTAGAACCTAGAAAAGCCAGACCACTAGGAAAATAGTGTCAGAAGTGGACTACAATACCAAGTAGCAAGGTGTCCTAAGTTTGGTGCTCCTATCCAATATAGATATAAATTTTTGGGTCCTATTTATGATAGTTTTCCATCCCTACACAATAATTTTTAGACCTTACATCATCTGTTTCAACCTCGTATAAGCTAAGTTTGATTTCTTCACACTTTTACTATTTTTAGAAAAGGTAAAATACATATCTATTTACACAAATGAGTAGGCTAATTGAGACACATTAATTACTAATTTAAATTTACTTATACCTTTATTTTATTAGGAATTAAACATTTTAATTCCCTAAAATAATAAAACATATAGTGAACCCTACTTACTTTGAATTAGTAGGCTGATTATTTTTTATTTTTTTTAATATTTTCTTGATTTTTATATAATTTAAAATAAAAATATATCAATTCATTATAAAAATCTCACATATTTTGTTCAAACCCTAGTTTACACATACTAGATCCTATTTGCATACAAACACTTTCAAACCACTAGGCAAAATATATTGCTAATTTTAGAAATAATTTCAAATTTTTACTAAATTTTTCAAGCTAAATTATACAAATTCTCAGATTATTTTAAAAAATTTCATACTAATTTTTAAAAAAATTCTTTTCAAACCCCAGTTGCATATACTAGTTCCTTTTTACTTCTTGAGGTGTCACCTTACATTTATAGCTAGATTGAAACAATGATGCTCAATTATTTACATCTTCTTCTTACATTTCTTGCAAATAACAAAGAAACCATAATGGGGCTTATCATGTACATGAATGATGAAGTCTATCATATGTTAGTAAAAAGTTTCATTATCTACATTTCATGCTTATTTGTCATTATATGGGATGATGTTAAACATTTTTTTCTTAAAAATATTAATCCATCTCTTGCATCACCTCCCTTGGAGCCTCTTCCCCATACCGACTCATGTTGTATGGTTTATTTTTATCTTCCCTAGGTCACTACCCATCACCAGAGAGGAAAATTACCTTTTGTTCCTCCACCTCCTCAACCCATCAATTATCTTTCACTCTCCTCCTGTAATAACTACAACTCCTATACGGATAGTAGATAATGTGGTTAGAGCTATTACTCAACATGTAGCTATGCCTCCTTCACCTACTCTTCCAACCCACCCCAGGCTTATCCAACCAACATAGGCAAAGTTTCACAAGGCATATGACATTATGGATCAATTGAGAAACACTCTAGCTAAAATTTTCATGTTAGAACTACTTCAAATAAATAATGTATTCAAAGACATTATTTATCAAGAAATCACATAGACTTCTATGCCTCTTGATTTGACAAATTCTTATTTTGCATCAGTGGTCAATACTCTAAAAACTATAGAAGATGTAATTTATTTTGATAATGAGGACATGCCTTCTCAGTCAATTATTGATCAAAATTTACCATTATTCATACATGTACAAGACAAAACCAATGTAGTCAAGAGAGTTCTCATTAATAGTGGTTTTATAATAAATTTATGTAATATCACATTCTTACAGGCCATGGGTATACATATTTGGCATCAATAAAAAAACATATAAGAACATTTGAGGGTTTGATGATATACCATGATAAACTTTGTGTATTATTACTTTGGATATCATGGTGAGACCAACAACCCTCTCCACACAATTCCAAGTCATGCCAAATCCTCTCCACTATAATATTTTACTCAAATGACCTTGGATACATATCATGGGTGCTATTCCTTCTACTCTCCATATTATGTTTCTCCATGAGGGATATTTATACACATATCTGGTAGAAAACCAACCATTTAGATATTATCAACTTACAGAGTCATCTTTGACTATTTCACCATATGGGACACCATATCTCACAGTATAGCCACCACTTCATAGCATTTCTCTTTAAACACATACATATGAAGTTAGAGAGACTAGTACTCCCTACACTACCTCACTTATTGTTACATCATTAGAACTTACTCTTTTTCTAACCATGACAACTTCTACCTTTCCAACTACTCCATTGGTCATAGTTCAAACACCGATTACACATCTACCATCATCGACAACAACATCAATAGTTTTAATTGATTCCATAGTTACTCCACTAATTATAGATATTTTGATAGAAATACCATCTTCTACTACTATAGCTAATGAGATTCCTATATCATAGCTACCCTTGGTGGTAAATTCTAAGTTACCATATGTACATGATGTTAATATAGATTCATAGGCTTCTTTGAATGATGATACATCACCCACACTTACAAATGATTATTTGTATGGATTAATATTTACACTAGTCAGCCTAAGAGAGTATCAAGATGACTCTAGAGCTCTCATACCACATCCTATAGTGTTTTTATCATCTCATACTACACTCTTAGGATATTTTCCACATTCATGACCATAATCAAATCTCTTAGCACATATAGTTCACATGGTTACCTCTATAGATATAGAGATAATTATTTAGATTCAGACAAGTAGCACACAACATCAACCACATTTTATGTTACAAATATTACTTGATTGTGGATTAATCACATTACCTATAGTATGACATAGATCTATTAGTAGATTATCACATCAAGATCATCACCAATTTTGTACCTTTCATAAGATTATAGGCCATGATATAAACTCATTCACAACCTTATAAAAAAGATTGAATAAACTATAGGATTGAGGTATTATTTAGATTATAGAACTACCAATAGCACCAACTCCACCACTCCCATTGAAGTCACTTACTAGTAGGGCTAAACATCCAAGAGTAGAATCAACATCTCCACCACTAGAGCAACCCTTAGTTCACCTTCAACATGATGACATCACAAACACAACACTTACACAATATAATCATACTTATGATGATGATCTCGATTAATTTAATGATGGTTGAGATCCTTTCCTTCATTTCCATCCCCAATAGGCTCCATCTTTGGATACCTTCCCACCACCAGCATAGTCTTTTATATTATGATGTATATACTTATACATTACTTTTTTTTTAAACTAATTATACATATTATATCCTACTTGATTGTACATAGCTCAAATATCTTCAAAAATACAAAAGTAATACAAAATATTCAAAACACACAAACATTCAAAAAATTTCAAAAATGCCAAAAAATATTTCAATTATATGCATCATTCATGCTTTACATCACTACTATCATGTTAGGACTTACATTTGTTGTTTCATGCAATTATATGTCAATTTTATACATTAATATGCTTCACTTGATCTTCTTTGAGTGTGCCTAGTGACATCCAGCTACTTGATTACTTCATTCTACCCATAGAGGGGGCATTCCTACTTCTACATTGGAGACATACATTGTTATACACACCCATTGGGGGTCTCTTCTAAATAAATACACTATCCAGGTTATGTCATTCTTATACCACACACTTTGAGTTATCATGCTAATGTACATTACTTTATAGATTACATAGAATACTATATCAACATCTAACACTTGTGTATTTATTAGCATATACCTAATCTTGCATTACACATGTTTTACATACTCTCACATTTACTTTGATCAGTTAGATGTGATTTCTCTTTCCATTTATTTCATTCTTTCTATGCTTATTTAGAATAGCTTGTGTGATGACATTTTCAATTCCTGCTTATGCCTTTAGGACATTTGCCAATGTCCTTTTCTTCTTTTGCCAATGTCCATTTGATAATGTCCTTTGTTTGTACTCCTCAATGTGCCTATGGCCTATGTGCCAAATTTGCTTATTTCACTTGTATGTGTATGTGGCATTTGAACATGCTTTCCATGCTTGTTTCCAATTTGAGTGACATGTGCCTATGTCCCTTATTCACATAGACCCTTGGCCTATCTAGTACGCTTCTTTCTTATTACTTGTTGTTTGTTTGCTTGTTTCTTGCTAAATGTGTGTAATGTCATTATCTATATCATACATTTTATTTTCTTTCTTGGATGCCATGATGGATAGATATCATGCTTCATCCCTCCAACTAACAACTAATAATTAACATTTTCAATTTTAGTTCAGTACTTTGCTCATGCTTTCACATTATTATATCTATCTAGGCATACCCATATTGATCTAACAATATCTATCCATTCAAACATTTCTATATCTTGAAACATATTGTCAAATATCAAATTCTATATAATATATCTTTTCAAATTAATACACTTGTAGGACTCTTTTATTCTGAGGGTAGTCATTACAATGTTATCATTCCTACCCTTAGAAGAGGGGGCATCAAACAAGAGATTTTTCACAGAGATAAAACCTCCTATAAATCAAAATAATAATATTTAGAATAGTCAACATAGAATCCATATGTCAAACTAGTCAAATTAGATCAAAAAAACATGAACAGTCTTAGATCAATAATTAGTTTCATACCAGACAATAGTACTAGAAATAGATAGTAGCACTAGAAATAGATAGTATCACCAAAAATATGGGTGTCCATAGTTTTTCACTCTTTTATAAGCTGAAAAACACTCAATATTTCTAGAAATAAGCAAAAATTTTAGTCTAGGGATAATTTTTGCACTTCTAGATCCTTCAAATTTAGTAGTTTTAGCATAATTTTCTCATATATAAGGGGTTATCATGCATGGCATTGTCACTTTTTAGTTCAGATTAGGTAGTTGGTAAACTTCAAGATTAGAATCCATATTCCAGACATCAGTGATTGTGGCCAATGTGCATGACACATTTATTTTCTTTTATTTTTGAGTTGAGTTTATTCCAAGCATTCTTAGTAGTTTCATGCCTTACTCCATTTGTAGGTGGTTAACATCACATTCAAGTTAAAATTTCATACAAATTTAGATTTTTGAGTACCTGAGTTGGATTTTATATAATCCTAGTACATTAGTTTCATAATGGTTTTCATACAAGCCTAATCTCCATCTTTCAAAATGGCCAAGAGTGGCCTAGTTTCTAGCACACATTTGACTATCCATGCCATAGTGTCATATTTCTAGCACATTCAAGGGATCCATGAGCTATCTCATATGAAATATATTCTATACCAGTATCAATTAATAGCTTCACTTCATGGTGAAATAATGGAGCCAAAGGGCTAGCCTTTGTATTCTTGAACCACTTATTTAGAGGGATTGGATACATAGTCTAGAAATCGACTAGTACATGTATGATTTGATAATTTCACTTAGTTAGTGATGATGGAACCAAAGGGCTAGTCTCTAAATTATTTAACTACATTTTAGATAATTGAGTACTCATCTCCACTCATGATATTACTCTTGATTCAGCACATACTCAACACAATCTAATATCACAATAGGTTTTGTATTGGTTCATGTACTTGATGAGATGTATTCATTCCTCTCTCTTCCTTTACTTAGATTTTGTATGTTCTTATTTTAGATATAACATATATTGTAATAAATAATCTAATTTATGCTTTTATTTAAAAATTCACATATCATAGTGTGCTCTCTCTATGCACATACAACATCACATAGCTTCATGAGTTTTTCCCTTATAGGTATGTTCAGATATGCTTTATATTTTTCTTGTATCCTAGTATTTCACTTTGTTGCATCACTAGAATAAAGGGGAGGAAAATTTAATCATATAAAATGTGAAATTGGATGTTTTAGGTGTGGCTAATAACACCTAAACTATAGGTCCTCTTTCTTTCTCACTCAACCCTTCTTGGCTAGAATTTCACTAATTCCCAATCCCCCATAGATTTGCAAACTTAGATCTTTGAGACCCAAGTATCCCTCTCAAACCCATATCTATCCCCCTAGGTCTCATCCTCCTAGGACAATATCATCTAATTTGGATAGGAGTGCCATAACTTAGGGGTGTCCCATTTCTGGCACTGTTCTTCAAGTTAGCTTTAGCCTCAAATAGTCAAATTTTCCTAAATCCTTATCTTTTACCCTATCAGCTTAATACAAGATCATCTAACCCATGATAATTATTTTCCCTATAAAAGGCCATTAAATTTACATTTATAAGGTTTGTCACTCATTTATATGAAAAAATCAAGAAGACAAGCAAGTACACTCAAGCACTTTTCCCTATTCTCTTCATATAGCCTTCTAAGACCAATTCAAGCCTATTCAAGCACTCATACCAATCCATATCCATTAAAAATACATTCTATTTTTTCATCTAGTTGCATACATCACATAATTACACAAAGCACTTCAAATGGGAGAACTACATTATCTTGATCCCTCTTCGGAGTATTGGTGTGAAGTGCATCTAGCATATCCTTTACACACTAAACCCTCATTTTTTTCCGAAGTTTAATACTCAAGTTTAAGTAATATAATCTCCTAAGGGTTTTGAAGATTGAATCAGACACACAATGAGCTTCACATAGATCCAAGCTTCAATATTTCATTGATAGGGTGTCATAGGCCTACCAAGTAGAACCCAAAAAATTTAGAACACTAAGATATTAGAGCCAAAAGTGGATGACAATGATAGAAGTGGACTATAATGTCAAGTAGTAGGGTGTCTTGAGCTTAGCACTCCTATCCAATCTAGAAATAGAGTTTTGGGTCCTATTTATGATAGTTTGTCATCCCTGTACAATACTTTTTAGACCCTACATCATCCATTTCAACTCAAAATAAGTTAAGTTTGATTTCTTCACACTTATTACTATTTTCAAAAAATTTAAAATACATATCTATTTACACAAATTATTAGGATAATTGAGACACATTAATTATTGATTTACATTTATTCAAACCTTTATTTACTTAGGAATTAAACACCTAAATACCAAAAAAAAAAAAATGCATAATGATCTTCATTTGTTGACAAAGATGACTTATCCTTCCTTAACTCATCATCACCACTAAAAATTTTCTCAAGTGTAACCAATCCCTTGGGCAAATTATTTGTTTTTAGTTGCATAATTTGATCACCATACCATTGCAATTACTTTGATTGGTTTCTTGAAGAAAATTCAGCCTCTTCTTGCAAGAATATCATCGGTTCTCATGATTATCTAGAATAGAAGGCCTTAAAACCAACTTTATGTGTGACTAAAATTTTTCACTTTTTATATCAGTTAGGATAATAAATTGTGCCCTAATGCATGTTTATTCTTATCTCTTGGTATTGCCTGAATGTTAAAAGCTTGAAAATATTCAATTAAGTCCCATATTATATGATTATAAGATATAAGCAATAAATTTTTGCATACATTTAAACTTCTTACTTAGTGGACTATGAGTTCACTATCCCCAAAAACTTGCAGGGTGTTAACTTTCATCTTCCTAGCCCATTGCAAACTATGAACTAATGCCTCATACTCTGTAACATTATTTGAACAACCAAAATAAAACTTAATAGAATAAAAATACATTTGTTTTTTATGGAGAAACCAACATCATTCCATCCTTTGTACCATGTTTATACCTTAATATGCTAAATTACAATTACCACAAACCTTCACTAATTCATCATCCTTAACCAGGCTAGAATTGGTGCATCATTCTCATGAAGGCAATATACACGAAGTCCTTCTTGTTAAAATAGATTATAAGGATCGTAATCATGAAAATTAGATGCCCATTCATATAGAAACAAATCTGGAATTCCTTCCAAAGGTGATTCAATTTATACTCCATTAGTTTTTAGCACCTCATCTGAGATGATACAGTTAGTGTTCACAACACTTGGCATATATAGATCCAAATGGAAACATGCAATAAGTTAATAATGTATTATTATCTTGGTAACATAATTGGTTTTTAACATAAAATAATTCTAATCAGCTAATAAATATCCCCTAATCTTTAAGGTTAAGTCCCTTGAAAGGCACATAGCAAAGTAAGGAGGCAAGTCTACCACAACAACATCCTGCTGAATAATAGCATTGAGATAAACATGTAGTGTCAATTTTATATATTTGATGATGCCTAACATTTTTTTTTGAGACATCCAATTTAAATAATCCCTTAGTATTTGACTCATAAACAAGGCCAAGCTTATCTGCAACCTGCTTAGGCATAACTGTGCTATTAGCTCCACAATCCACCATATAGTTATGGACCAAAGTGTTACCCACTATCAAAAAAATTTAGAAAGGAGGAATTTTATTTTCTTTTAACTCAATTTTTTCCACATTTACCATATTATGTACCTATTTTATTGTTGCTTATTTGGTTGATTCAAATTGGTTAGGATAACACCTTCTTTCTCAACCGATTTTAGAGATAACTAAAGAGCTGAAAGCTCTTAGATGAGCATATATTTTTTCCTATAATGGAAAGAGAATCCCACAAGTTAATATTGATATTAGAATTTTTCATCTGATTCACTATACTAAAATGAGACCCATTAATCTTTGGCTTCACTTCTTGAAGCACTGGTTGCTCATAACTAGAGGTACTTGATGAACTTCACCAACCTCTATATTTTGATTTTTATATGTTATAGGGGAAACGCGTTTCTATTTTATACTCTTGAAATAAAATTAAGAGTAATTGAATAATTTTTCACACTTGATCCTCATTAATGGCCCTTCTTTTAGCTCTAGTTATAACTGCAACATGACCACTTACATTGTTAGTTTCAACACCCTGATTAAAAGCAACATGATCATCTATTTTCCAATTCACATTAATAGCAGCAGGCTGCCCTTAAACTTGTTGAGTCTCTCTTTGTGATGCCAAAATTATGTTTTAGTATTGACTTCTTTGAAAATAAAACTCTTCTTGTGTCATTTGTGGCATAGTGATGTTTTGTGATACCAAGGTTTGGTTTTGAGCATCATTGAGATTTGAGGGTTGCCTACCTAAATCCTACATCAAATTTTTCTAAGGTGGGATGGGAAAAATGGATTTTAAATTGGAAAGAGTGTTAGGATCAAGGGAAACATATGTATTAACTAGAGTTATAGCTCCTTATGCTTGGTAAGGTGGTATATTCTCTCTAAAACCTTGATAAGGAGGCCTTTGATCTTTGAAGGGTTGATAGGTAGTATGATTTTGTTTTTGATAAGGCCTATTAGCTTGAAATTATTACCTCTTGATTTGTACTATTTCATTCCTAAAAGATTGTATCAAGCCTTTCAACTCTCCTATCTCACTAGCTTGACTAGTAGGGGATGTAATTTGAGCTTGAGGTGATGGATTAAGAGATAAAGATGGAATTTGAGGAATTTGAGGGGCTAGTATAGACTTTAATTCTAGGAATATAGGCATTGAAGTCCTTGAAGAATGCTTACCATTTTGTATCAAACTATTCTTTTCCCTTATTGTAGCCTCATAAGCATTTGGCAAGGTAATACCACCCATTGACTATATCATCACACTAATGTTAGATTTAAGGGCTTTCAAATAGTATAAGAATGCATATTCAAGGTATGGCCTAATCAACATAGGTATCTTGGTCCATGTGTTTTGGAATTTGAGCTTAAAATCAGACATGAACTCATGATGAGCTCTCTTTATGGTAGTTAACTATTCAACCAAAGATAGATGGTTAGATTTGTCCTTAAATTGATTGACTAAAGCTGAACCCAATTGATCCCAGGTAGTAATGGAGTTTAGTGGGAGATTTATATACCACTATAGTGTTTTTACTTTGAAGGAATAAATAGTCAGTCTAAGAGGTACATTCTCTTGAATAATAGGGGTTGTTTGATTTTCACCTAAGAATAATGGGATAATCTTGAGAGAAGACACATGAATGTCATTAAACTAGGCTAAATTTATTGGGATACTTCTATTAAATGGAACAAACACCTAGTTTCTGATAGCCATTTAGATAGTGGGGATTGTAGTACTTAGAACAATAGGATAACCAGGAGACAAGTGTTGCTTTTGAGGATATCGATTTGTCATACTAAACCTTAATCTTTTATTTGAAGAGAAATTTTTTTGTTGGGAGATCATACAAATGTGAAACCTAAAAAAGTGTTTTATTATATTTTATCATATCACCAACATGATCCATGTCAATTTTTGTGGTGTGGAACCACTTGGAATTACCAAAACCATGAAATGGCCTTTGGAAGGCTTGTCCTTTGAAGGCATTTTCTGATTGGCCCAAAAGAATGGAATGATTTGGGAAACTATGGATTATTTTTTATGAATTTATGATATTTTAAAGGTATAAAAAGTCACAATCTACCTTTTACATCTATTGGCATCTTTGGATGATCTATGCAACCCTTATTTTAGCTCAAAATCAAGAAAAAGTATAGTTTTTATACTTTTTTACATGTGAATGTACAAAAAATAAATAAATTAATAACCCTATGATAGTCACCTATAACCTATGGTATGTTTAATTAAACAAATATGTGTTTTTTTCGGGTTTCCAATTCAAAACAGGGTTTTGGGAGGGTTTTTGGTAGTATCACCCTTAAGGATGATTCATAAAATTGGAATGTCCAATCTGAGAAAAAATTCAATAAATTTGAGTTATAATACTCCCTTACACATCCCATAACTCGTTGATGTCCCATGATAGACCTCCTTGATGGGGTGATCAAATAAAGATGACCTCTCAAGTGAATTCCTTCATTTTGTGCACCCTGTCTTGCTTTTGAACCCAAAAATGGGTTATTTGTGACTTATTATGAAAAAAAAAAGATTAAAATCATATTATATATACAAATTAACATTTTTTAATTATTTTTAATGGTAATTATACCTTGGAAGTGGAAATGACTACCTGTTGGGCAAAAGGCCTAGTCTAGGCTAGTGGGGTTTAAGTGCAAATGGCCACCCACCAACACTTATGAATGTTTTATTATAATTAATGAGATTAATTAATTATATTTCACACTAATTAAAGATTAAAACAACATATTTAATTGTTCCAAATGGTTCCCAATATAAATAACACCCCTTTTGGTCACTTTTTCACCATTCTTTGTTTTTGTGCATACCTGAAAGTGGCCTACTTCTGAGACAAAATAGTGAATATGTTACTTATTTATCCTTCAATTTTTAATATATTATGGGTTATTTTTTTTCACAAGGACCATATTTAAATTTTTTTAAGTCAAACTGATGCTTCTAACTCCTCTAAAACTCAAAAACTCTAAGGCAGACTTGTGTGTAAGGTTGGTGTGTGAGTTGCCATTTGTTTGTGTTTCCAACATTAATTATGGTCATTATGTATCAAAAAATTCATTAATACTCTTATAACCCCCACCCAGCCTTCAACAACATTCACCATGGCCTTATTAGCAAGGAACTCTCTTACCATACCTTAGAAGCACTTTACCATGGCCTTGCCTTGGTGAGTATTTCATAGTTGAAGGTCACTGTAGGTGACTTGATAGTGTTTTAAACATATATAAATCATTATTAACCACTTTTTTAACCCATATAACCATTTAAAACTGAATACCATCTCCTCAAGCTCTAAGAACACCTCACTCTCATTTAGATAACTAGTTTCCAATGCACTTAGGCATGATTGTATACATTGTAGGGTTCTAAAGACTATTGCAGGTATCATTTATTTTTGGAGAACATTTTGGATATTCATCAGGCTTTAAATAATTTTTTTGTATCTTTCATAAATAATTTTTTTGTATCTTTCATAGGGAACTCTCATCATGGATCTCAATTAGAGACTCACAAACTTACCAAACATGGCCCATGCCAAACCTTAGTTAGACTTTCCTTCACAAATCAAGTTTAGGCCACTTGGTGGCTGTAGGTCTCGATAATTATGATATTTATTGGTGTAAATTTTTATATTTCATGACTATATGTGTATTTTTATAGAGGTCAAATTCATAAACCCTTGGATTCCATTATGATCGTCTATTCCATCTTTAATCTAACCTAGATGTCAGTCTCAACACTTCAATAGCATACATAATCAAACCCTGATGAACCCTATACATAGCTATAGATGGCCATTATAGACATGATGGTGAATTTACCCATTCTTCATTAATTATCAAAACCTTACACCCTTCTTAACATATCAATAATTCTTGATGTAAGTTACATGAATGACAACCACCTATGTTAATGCAACTCTCTTTGTTTGTCTTAAGGTTGATTGTAATTTTATCAAAAGGACTAATATAGGTTACTTTTATTCTATGATAGGAATTATTGATACTTTAAATGACTATCCCTTATTAACCTTATGATATTACTAGTCTACTCACATGACTGGTCACTTGAAGATCAAAAAGCTTCTCTAGCATTACACAGTCATGTCATATTAAAGGTGGTCCTCATCTGAGCCTTAGGCCTAAAATAGGACTAACCATACCCTTTTTTGAAATTTTATTCATGATGATACTTGTATCAATCCATATTTTCTTCAAGGTCATCATTATCTATACTTTTTTTTTCTGTAACCTCCTATATTATGTCCCTTAATATGATAATAATAGGTTTTCATGAGACCGTTATAAGTGTACCTTTCCAAAGATTAGAGGCTACTGTAGGTCCTCCATTAATGGTGTTTGATCCTTTTACCACCAATTTTATTATTGATTGAATCAATCATGAGTTATGAATTTTTAAACTTGACCTTTTCCATCATGGACCATTCATTATCAAACCAGTTGTCAACCTTGGAAGGATGACTATGTCCCTTAACAACTATAAGTGCTACTATGTACAGACTATTGTAGTTGAAAAGTGAGCCTATAGGTACTATTAATTTCCTTTTTAGGTATTAAAATATTGAATAAATACCTTATTGGAGTCCTTTAGGTCATCCTATAGTCATTTGAAATCAACTTTTAATCATGAACAAGGTATGACAACCCCATTACACGAAACTCTACCTCATTGTCAACTTAGTTGATTGTAGCTACCCAATGATTTAATAAGAGGAGGACTATAGGTATATATAGTGTTTATATTTAAATTTGTGATTGTATATCCTTGATATCATCTAATGATCATGAAAATCACTCATATCACCTTAAAAGTTTCCCATACCACCATAGACTCATACTCAGCCCTATCTTATTTTCTCCTCAAACACAGTTTAGCCGTAATGGTTTATACACCTTAAAATATCCAATTCTCTTTAAATAGTTCATGAAAACCATGTATTTTGTGTTATAAGTAGGACTATTCAAGAGCTTGTCAAAATAAGCATGTGTCTACACCTGTGTGTCTCAATGTGACTGTGTTGAGTTGACCTTAACTAAGTGCATGAAGGTTTTAATCCTTTTCCATGGTTTTTATCTCATCCTATAACTAACATGTTTACATGAATCCTTTTCATTGCTATAACCCACCATGTCCCTCCTTAGAACAATGTACCAACTATGATAATCTTTCAAACTTGAATGTGTGTAAACTTTAGGATATATATGTTTTCTAGAGTAAGGTGATATTATTTGTGTTAGGCCTAATTGAATTAATGTGAAAGGAATTAATGTGTTAGGGATTTTATAAAATTATCATTATGAATTTTTACCATACTATTAACATTCTCAACCATCATGCTTCTTGCTCAATTTGATCCTCAATCAAACCTGAGCTAATGGAGATGGTATAGGTATGGCCTAATTTACATGGAATAGTTCTTGAAGTTAAGATGTGAGGTGGGTTGGTGATAGATTTTACATGAAGGATTCTTTATCCAATAGACAAAAATCACTGTCCTCATCCTATTAACTATAACTATAGCTTGTATCTTCAAAACACAGTCACTGAGGATGCATATGACCTATTGTATGGACAAGGGCAGTCCAGGTATGAGATTTGAAGTAGATATTGCTTTGGAGTCTTGTGATGATCATTTTACATTGTGTCTTTGAATATAACCCCTTCTAAGTCCTCCTCTCTCTAACTTGAATTGAAAGGCCTTCTTAGTGTTGTTATTTTGACATTATTGTCGCAAACCATATATATGGATCTAGATCTCCATTCTCCATTAGGCATGTAGGTTATAATTTTGAAGGTTAAAAAGTCCCCTTTTGCTCTAATTCTTCTTGAATGTGATCATTGAATCACTAATGCATCTCATCTCACCATGATGAGGCCACTTGTCATGAACACATGTTAATGTAGATGTTACCTTTGAGTATAAGGTCATTTGAAGACCGATATTGAAGTGAACAGTGAAAATTTGTAGTAGACAAATGTATAACCTTATAACCTTCTAGCTCACTATCACATTGGCCAAAATGTCCACTTTATCTTGCTAGTTGTTACCCTATATGAATGCTTCAAGATGGAGCTATCAAGACTAATCTAAACTTCAAGATGACTTAGCATGAAGATATCTAAAATATTGTAGGGTTTCTATTAGCAAATCTTAAGGTAATTAGTCCCTAAACCTATTTTCTCCAATCATATACCATTGATCAACTTTGATAGATTATCCATGATGTTATTGTGGATTGTTAAGATATCTTCAACTGCCCAGAACCTCATTCAAACTCCTCAACCTGTTTAGGTGCCTCATGTCAAATTATATATCCTTGTTAGGACACTTTTAGGTGTACTTAATTATGCATACGGTAGTGAATAGTGAGATATGGTAATGTGCATAACATGTGGATCCAAAAACCAACTTGGAAGTATTTGAAACAAGCTACGATGCATTTTTCCCATGTGACCACTCATGTGAGGCACCTGTATGTATTAATTGGTATTGGAGGTAAGGTAATGAAGTTAAGACATGAACCATTTCATGATGTATGTAGGATTCCTTGAGAAGTAGATGAGTACAAAATTATACCAAAACCTTGATCACACTTTAAGAATTAAGATAAACTCTTAAAATGTCATTAAATCCTTGCAATTAATGCTCAATGTTTCTAAGACAACTTCAATCAAGCTATGAACATGATTATCAAGACATAGAGGTTCCACCTCTTTATCTCATAGAGGAATTATACCATGTCATGATTTAGAACATCCAATTATAACCTATGAATATGAAATCAACTGATGAAAAACCCATATTTTACTTCAAAACTGATCTAAGAGACTGTTCAAAAGAATAGTGAAAGGGAAAGAGGTTTTATGCCATAAATACCTTCTTGGGAAGAGTTATCAAATTATACCAAGGTGAAAATTAGCCTCATGACCCATAAAAACATTCCCCAAAACCATTTCTCTCCATTTTTAATTGAGGTTGAGAAATAGGGCCAAGAATAGATCCCTCTTAGATGCATAGGCTATAGTGACCTGCTGTCACTCTTAGTGATTGTTCATAAATATGGGGGAACCAGTATGTGAACCAATTCCACTAATTTAAAGCTTACTTAGACCCATAATAATAGCTAAATTTTTAGATCCCAACTCTCTCTTCTCTTCATTTTTGCATTTTTATCAATTGGAACTTCCTCCAAATCACTGATATGACTCTATAAGGACCCAATAAAACCTCTATGATGAATTTATCATAAAATTCCTTTGAGAACCAAAGTGAATGACTTAAAAAGGCCTATTTTTGCATTGGAAATTATATTTTCACCAAGGATATCTAAATGGAATGCTGTAAAATGTTTTCCTAAGTCTCTCACATGTTTGATGAGGTGAACCAAGATGGAGTAAAGTTTCCTCCTAATCATATACTATCAAAACCTTATCTGAATGGCATAAAATGGTTATATTTTGCATATAAATGAGTCATAGAGTTAGTATAGAATGTGATCAACCTAATTATTTATTTTTTAGGGATGTAATGACCTTAACACATGCTATGAAACTTAACAAGACATTATATACTCTTTTTACCACTGAAAAATGACTTAAAAGGCCCAAAAATTACCTGAAAACACAAGAAAAGTGAACGAAAAGACCTTGAATCACCTAAAAACCCTTAGGATCCATTAACCATGGAATCTTCAAGGAATTTTCAAGAGTGATTACTGACTCAAAAGCAAACCAACATGGTATGTAAAGTTTTGAATGCTAGGTGTGACAATTTGACCTGTAAGGTCAAAATTGTCTACACCTTACACTATATATTTATGAATGTGTATTGATTGTGATTACATATGTATGTATTAAATTACCTTTGAGTTATGACCATTAGGTCTTATGATAGTATGGATGTATTACTAATAGTGTCATTTTGATATTCTAACTAAGTCAATTTAAGTTTTTGAATTAACTAGATCATGTATGAAAATTGAGAAGCATGTTTATTTGATTGTATGTTGTGTTTCATAAATAGTTGTGATTGATTTTATATTATATTTATGTCATTATTTTTAATTAAGTTTCTACTTGTATTTTTTGGTTACTTGATAGAATGTGTTGATTATCATTCCTAGACTAGACCTAAATAATAAATAATATATATTAAGGGTTCAAATGGCTAAGGTTGGCTGAAATTTGGATGGGGATCAAAGTAGGATAATTTAAAGGATATATAATGAATTAAATTTAATCCATTATATATCATTTGGAAGACAAGATTAACCTTCCCCACTCTGAACTATACTTCAAATAGATTAACTATTCTTGTCTTGCCTTGGAATGATATAATTATGTTTCATGTATTCTTTTATTTCAATATGTCTCTTTGTTCAAAAATCAATTTGCTCAAAATTCACTTCACATTTCTGATTACCAAAACCAACCATCCTACTAATGGTTGGGGTGGTGAGTGCCACAAATGGTTGGGCTCATAGGATTGGTTGGGTGGGTTTGTCATGATCAGTTCATCCATGTTCGAATTCATGCTTCAATGACTTCACACGTGTATGGAAGATGGTAACAATCTAATTTGTTGATTTGAATAATTATTGATATATCTAATAGAAATGATTATAATTGTTAGCTTTGACATTAATTAATATATTAATCATGATGAATACTAAGTACTGTTATGAATGGATTATTGAATTAAAATAGAAATTGAATATTGTATAAGGTAAATTAATTATTGGCTAAAGGTGATATACATCATGTACATTTTATTATTTAATCATTAGGTTAATTTGACATTCTTTTATAATCATATCAAATCTGGATTTAATTTTAATATGCAAATAATCCTTATATATATTCATTTTCCTATTAATTTTTGAGTAAAAATAAATTGATCTATGAATATTATTTTTAGGCTTACATAGATGTTTGCACTAGTTATTAATTATGAAATTCCTTTTGAATTAGAATGATCTTAATTAGATTATATAAATGATTAGATATAATTTGTGTTGTTAACTCATATTGACCAAGGTAAACTGACTTCTCACCTTATGTATACAAATTTAATCATTTCAACAATGCACAAATTTTAGTAGCTAGATCATAACAAAAATAAATCAAATGATTCCTTTTAAACATGTATTTTAGACATACCTGGTTGCTTGCAAGGTATGTACTCTACATACATTTGACCTAAAATCTATTATCTACTAAGACATGCATATGTATAATCTAAAATTTAATAAGTTAATTCTTGGATTAATTAATAAATGAAATAACAACTAACTAAATCTTATGATTTGATAATAGGCATTATAATATTTTTGCATAGATTATTCATATGATTAAGTAAAGAAAATTGAAGGAAATTATAATAATATCTATGAAGATGATAAGCAAGTTATATGTACCTCTATTCTATTTTATGAGACATAGTGGAATAATTAATATTCATACGCTTGTTATTTCCTTTCATGTTGGGCCGTATGTAATTCACCTTCCCTCTTAATAGCTGAACTTACATACCTCACTGCCTTGGCTACCCAACAAGGTAATTTATAAGTGTTCCTTAAGTGGAATATTTTATTTAGGTTCCACTCAACTTGAAACTTGGGTGAATTATATTTTCTTGATGATATTAAATTTTGTACTTGATCGTTGTTATTGAATAATACACTTGCTACCTTCTTCATTTAGTCTAAATTTATTCCTAACATAATGATATATTAGGCATTCATTTATTATGTGATTATGGAATATTGTACAAAGAGAAATGAATTCTTTCTTAAGTATTTATCTGATTCAATTTTACTCTTAAGTGATCACATGAGTCTACAAATAGATAGTTCATATTTAATTGGTTTAATACTTTAAACTATTTAATATCACATTGGCTATGAAAATTTAAATGGTTGTATGTTTTCACTTCTTAAGTGCTCTTAGAATAATAGTGTTGATCTTAACTATATCATTAGTTAGTATTCTAGTAATAACATCCATGTTGGTAAACAAATGATGTATGAATTAATTTTACAAGTAATATGATGACCTTAAAGGCCATCAAACATTTATGACTTCGACTGGTAGTACTATGGAATTTGGTATTATAAATATATTCTCTTTATGCAATAATATGTAATCTACTACATGAATGATTTAAAATCTGCAATGTGCTGAATTGATTTCTGGTTGCTGATTATGTTGATTATTTGAATTATGTAACATATATTCTAATATAAACTTATGATTAACCTAAATGATAACTTAGGGAAATAGAGTTATCCTTCTTAGTTAAACTAATCCTTTAATTTAACCATCCTCGATTGGGATTAAAATCCACTGAGGAGAGTGGGTTATTTACCTAGGGTTAAGGACTTATAAATGATCATATGTGGAAGTATTCATGCTACATATGGTGCTTGGGTCCTATCCATATATGCGTACAATGGTACACCCCAAACCCCATAAACTAAATAAATACAAAATGCTTTCCCATTACCTTTTATATGTGTTTACCTCTAGCCAATTACCTCAATTCACCTCCTTCAGTTCTAGTTGCACATACGTGAGTGCATTGAACATTTTTCATTTGTATTACCAAGAGAAATAAAGTGTGTCTAACATGCATCCAAAACATACTCTTATATATAATTCCAAAAAGAAAATTGGCATTATTTCAACTGGTATCAGAGAAAAATTTTCTCTAAAGAACTCTAGGAATGAGTATTCTTCTTACCAATTTGTAATTTTCTAAGTTATCACTTGTGATTTATTAGGATGGTTAGAATGCGGTCAAGTAGAGACAACATCCATAGGAATCGTTTAAATGTGAACCCAACTAGGGGCTGAGGTAGAGGATGAGGAAGGGGTCATCATGGCCATATTCCCATTCATAACCAAAAATATTTGCTTGTGAATAATGTTGATAGTAATACCAAGGTACCCAATGTTGAAGCAGTCAATGGGAATCCAATCAACAAGTATGAGGACATCCTTAATGGAATCTTGATAGCCCTTAACACCTTGTAAGGAAAGATTGATACTAAGAATAAAGATTGAAAAATATTGAAGGGACATCCTAAGAGGAAGTGCCCATATTAGAAATGGGGCAAGTGGAAGGACTTATTATTAAAGAACAACCTTTGACCACTATTGACACATTCATCAAAGAGCTAAAAAACTTCCACTACCTACCTTTTTAGGTGAAGAATAAGGTGATGTAGCCAATACACGGTTGGTACACTTGTATAAGTACTTCAAATTACACAATATGCCATTCAATGTGAAATCTAGATTGGTAGCCTATCAGCTAGTAGGACCTATAACTTTATGGTGGAATCACATTTATGATATTGAAGGATATCAACCTTTGAACCTTTCCTAGTCTATTTTTAAGACTCAGTTTCATAAATGATACCTGAATGCAAACTATAAAGAACAAAAAATCACCAATTTTTAGCTCTTAAAGTAAGAAAACATGTCTGTTACTGAGTATGAGAACTAATTTCTAAATTTTTTGAGTCATGTGAACTATATGCATGATGAAGCAACCAAGATTACTAAGTTCAAACTCAGGCTTAAGGAAATACTGATGCATGATGTTAACATGACAAAACCAAGGACTTTGGATACATCAATAGAATCATCCTATAGGGATGAGGAAAAAGAAAAGTCTTGTGCCAAAAGGCAAGATAAGAATTCAAATCAAGTAGGTAGTAGTCTAAAGTAAAGAACTTTTCTCCTATGAACAAGAACTTCAAAAAATCTAATCATAATCAAAGATTTTTAGGAGGTAAAAAATTTTACCAAGTTTTTTAATCAAAATAGGAATTTCAAGTCCCATTTATCTTCTAAATATGGTTCTTACAAGAAGGAATAAAATCAAAATAAACAATGTTGACCTACCACTGGTGCTAATACTGTTCCAATAGCATCTTCTAGACTAATTGTTTACTAGGAATTTGGTGACAACCACTATAAAAAGGACTATCCCAAACTAAAATCAGGCCAAGAATAAAATCATAGAGTATATTTTGTTATTGATAATAATAATGTTGAATTTTAGACCACTACAATTGAAACCCAAGGTACAATTAATAGTTTTCTTTGACTATCTTGATTGATTATGGTGTAATAGATTGTTTTATTTCTCCTTTTGCTACTAAGCAATGTAATTTTAAACCCATCTTGATAAGAGAAGGCTACGAAGTTGAATTTGATAACGACAAGAAAGTGCCTATCTTTGAGTGTTTGAAATAAGAATAATTAGATCTTAGTGTTTTTAAGACCAAGGTGAATCTTTTTCTCATGCCTTTATGGCCTTATGATCTAATTCTTAAGATCGATTGGCTACATAAACATTGAGCCATGCTTGATTGTGTGGGTAAAAGAGTGAAATACATTAATAACCTTGGCCAAATAGTAGAATTTCAAGGAGTGTAAGGGTCCATGAAACATAAAACACTTTTAGGCTTATAGCTAAAAAGAGATATTAGGAAGGGTTGCAAGCTTTATGCAGTCCAACTACATGAAATATCTAATGAAAAGGAATTGGTACATAAATTTTCATATTTTGAGGGAGTTTATGGATGTCTTTCCTAAGAATATTTCTATTTTACTACCCAAGTGAGAATTTGACTTCTCTATTGACATTATACCTATATCTCCCCCTACTTTGAAATCACCTTACTACATGAATATGGCTAATCTACAAGAGTTGAATGTTTAGCTGTAAGAAGTTTTGGATAGTAAAAACATCTATCCAAGTGTGTCTCTTTGGAGTGCTTTGATGGTTTTTGTAAATAATAAGGATGGTACATTGAGTCTTTGTATTAAACAAGGTAACAATAAAAAACCATTATCTTTTACTTAAAATTGATGACTTGTTTAACTAAATAAAGGGTGTTTCAGTCTTTTCTAAGATTAACTTAAGATCAGGCTACTATTAACTATGAATCAAGAAAGAGGAAATACATAAAACTACCTTTAGAACTTGTTATGGACACTATGAGTTCATAGTTCTACCTTTCAGCTTAACCGATGCACCTGTAACTTTCTTGAGTCTTATATAAAACATATTTAGAGATTTTTTGGATTATTTATGCTAGTTTTTCTTGATGACATTCTTATTTATTCCAATATATGGAAAATTATCCAAATGTGCATTCTATGAACTTGAAATTTATTACTTGGGATATATTATTTCTAAAGAAGGCATTGTTGTTGACCCTGCTAAGATGAAATCTATTTAAGATTGGCCTAATCCTTCCAATATGAATGAAGTATGTATTTTCATGAGTTTGATTGGTTATTACCAGCATTTTGTTGATAATTTTTCTAGTGTGGCCTATTCCATTACTTCTTTACAGTACAAATAAAATAAGTTTGTATGGACCCCTCAATATGAGGAAACATTTATTAAGTTGAAAGGGATACTTAGAACATCACTTATTCTTATCATACCAAACCCAAATGGTAACTTTGAAGTTTAGACTGATGCTTATGAGAAAATGTTTTAGAGGCATATTGACCCAAGATGCAAGGTTATGGCTTATGAGTCATAAACATTAAAAGATCATGAAAATAACTATCCTACACATGACATGGAGTTTGTTATCGTTATTCATGCACTCAAACAATGAAAACATTTTCTACTAGGAAAGCTTTTTAAAGTGAAATTTGATCACCGAAGTCTTGATTATTTATTCTCTCAAGAAAGATTAAATGCATGCTAGCACATGTGGCTAGAATTTTTGAGAATTTTTGACATTGACATATCATATGTCAAAAGGTAAGGAAAATCATGTGGCTAATGCACTCAGTAGATTCACATACTTTGTTTCCTTGTTAGTATTACAAAGAAATTTAAAATGTGTTGTTTTGTAATAGTAGCTTGCGAATGTATTCTACCATGATGTAAGAGCAGGTTTGGTTAATGAGCCTATAACAAAAAGATTTTCTAAATTTTTTATTTCAATAATGGCTTGATAATGCATAAAAGTAGAATTTATGTACCTAGTTTAGGTGATTTGAGAAATTTTTTACTTAAAGAAGAGCATATAAGACCTTATGATTCTCATCTAAGGGTTATAAAAATAATGCATGAGATGAAAAATCTTTATTTTTGACTTGAAATGAAGCATGATGTCAGTTGTTAGGTGTGGAACCTGATTGTCTTCTAGGATCAAAGGTTAAAATTTTGATGTTATTTTAGTCAAGTTTGGATCCCATTATTTGAATCCCTCATGGTGTAGGGGGTTATAAGGGGGGAACATTAGAAGGTATTAAAATGGATCCTTCATTACTTAAGCTATGGTGGATCAAAGGTGATATTACAAGATATGTTGACTCAGATATGGTAGGTGACTTGGATGGTAGAAGAAGCAATATAAGGTATGTGTTTATAATAGGTGGTACAATAGTTATTTTATTATCACAGTTATAAAAGGTTGTGGGACTTTCAACCACAAAGGTTGAGTATGCTGTTGCTACAAAAGCAAGCAAAGGAATAATTTGGTTACAAAGGTTGATGGAAGAATTGGGACATAGTCAAGAAAGATGTACACTATATAGTGATAGTCAAAGTTCAATCCATATATAAGAAAACTTAAATTTTATCTCCAAGACTAAACACATTTAGTTTTAGTATCATTTCATTTGTTCAGTGATAATAGAAGAGCAAATAAAATTGGAGAAGATACATACCAGTAAAAATCTTACAGATATGATAACCAATGTAGTTACAAGAGAGAAGCTAAATATTTATTTAGATTTAGTTGGTATTCATGGATGATAATTAAATTAATGAATTTGTCTAGGTCTAGATAATACAGTGGATGTAGTAGTGATGGAGTTACTACAATCAGTCTCTAAGTGGGAGATTGTTAGGTGTGGAGCTTGATTATCTTCTATGATCAGAGGTTAAAATTCTAATGTTATTTTAATGATATTTAGATCCCATTATTTGAATCCCTCATGATGTGTTGGGGGGGGGCGGGGGGCGGGGGGATTTTCAAGGGGGGAACCCAGCTTACAAGGTCTAGGGGGAATGACCCCCCCCGATGGGGGGTCCGGGGGCCACATGTCATAGAGAATTTTTTAATTAAAATTGCTTTGGTAAATTGTAATTTTGTAGTCAATCTGGGCCATTGATTAAAGGTTTCTAAATTTGATGGTAGAGGTTATGTTTAGTATTTTTATCCTAAAATATAATGATATATGGTTGAGATGGATTATTGTGATGAATTAATAAAATATTGTGTAGAGAGTGGAGGTGGAAAAGGTAGAGAGTGGAGGTGGAAAAGGAAAAGGTGTAACAGGGCTTGCTATAATATTTTTGTTTCTCCTTTGTATTGTTTGGAATAATATACTGAACAAGTTTGGTGGATGTATTCCATCTTGGATGAACCACGTTATATCTAGTGTCTCCTATTATGTGAATATATATATATTTTTTTTGAATGTTTGATTAATTCATTTCATAGTTTCTCTTATATGTGATTTGAGGATAGATAGGTTTTAATTTATCTTAACAAGTGAATTTATAAAAAAACTTTTAGAATGCCAGTGGGTCAAAACTAAGTATTACCATTTTGGAGGGCTAATATACCCTCATGATATTGTAATAGATAAGTGGGTTGTACTCTCACTTGATTTTATTGCAGAGATACCAAAATCATGTAACAAACATGATAAAATTCTTGTGGTGATTGATAAAGCAATTAAAGTTTGCCACTTTATTATTGGAAACTTAACAAATGATACTTCCATGTTTGTGGAATTTTTTTTTAAAGAAGTGGTGAGACTTCATGGTATACCTAAAGTAATCATATCAGATCGAGATAAGTTGTTTAATTCAAAGTTTTGGCATACATTAATTACAACCTTTGGAACAAAGTTGATTTTAGTTTTTCATATCATTTAAAAAAGGATGGACAAATAGAATGGCTCAACCAAGTGGTTAAAGATATGTTATGTATGTACGCAATGGATCAATAAACAAAATGGGAAGATTACCTCCATCTGATTGAATTTGCATAATAACTCTTACCGTTTAAATATTAATATGTCTTTACTTGAAGCCTTATATGGATGTAAGTGCAAAACACCTCTTGGTTGGGATAGTTTGGGAAATAGGGTTGTTGTTGGACCTGATCTACTTCTAAAATATGATAGGTAGATGGATTTAATAAAGAAAAATTTAAAAACATATTTTGATATGAAAAAGAGCTATGTAGATCAAAAGAAAAACACATGTGAATTTTGCATGATAAATAAGGTTTTTATACATGTTAGACTACATAAAAGTTATGTTAAGTTTGACAAGGCTTATAAGTTAGCACCACATTTTATTGAGCCTTACAACATAGTGGAAAAGATTAGCCCTGTTGCTTAACAGATGGCACTTCCTCCTTATCTTTCAAGGATTCAAAATGTTTTTCATGTTGCTTTGCTAGGAAAATATAAGGGGGAACCTGCCTTACAAGGTCTAGGGGGATGACCTCCCCCCCCCAATGGGGGGTCTGGGGGCCACATGTGATAGAGAATTTTTTATTAAAATTGCTTTGGTAAATTGTAATTTTGTAGTCAATCTAGGCCATTGATTAAAGGTTTCTAAATTTGATGGTAGAGGTTATGTTTAGTATTTTTAACTTAAAATATATTGATATATGGTTGAGATGGATTATTGTGATGAAATAATGAAATATTGTGCAGAGAGTAGAGGTGGGAAAGGTAGAGAGCTGTAATAGGGCTTGTTATAAGATTTTTGTTTCTCCTTTGTATTGTTCAAAATAATATACTGAACAAGTTTGGTAGATGTATCCCTTCTTGGGTGAACCACGTTATATCTAGTGTCTCTTATTATGTGAATGTTTATGTTTATTTTTTGAATGTTTGATTAACTCATTTCACAGTTTCTCTTGTATGTGATTTGGGGATAGATATAGATTTTAATTTATTCTAACAAGTGAATTTATAGAAAAAGTTTTGGAATGCCAGTGGGTCAAAACTAAGTATTACCATTTTGGAGGGCTAATATACCCTCATGATATTCTAATAGATAAGTGGGTTGTACTCTCACTTGATTTTATTGCAGGGATACCAAAATCATGTAGCAAACATGATAAAATTATTTTTGTGATTGATAAAGCAATTAAAGTTGGCCACTTTATTATTGGAAACTTAACAAATGATACTTCCATGTTTGTGGAATGTTTTTTGAAAGAAGTGGTGAGACTCCATGGTATACCTAAAGTAATCATATTAGATTGAGATAAGTTGTTTAATTTAAGGTTTTGGCATAAAATAATTAAAACCTTTGGAACAAAGTTGATTTTAATTTTTCATATCATCTAAAAAAGGATGGACAAACAGAATGGCTCAACCAAGTGGTTAAAGATATGCTTTGCATGTACATAATGGATCAAGAGACAAAATAAGAATATTACTTCCATCTGATTGAACTTGCATATAATAAATCTTATCATTCAACTATTAATATGTCTCTATTTGAAGCCTTATATGGATGTAAGTGAAAAACACCTCTTGGTTGGGATAGTTTGAGAAATAGGGTTGTTGTTGAACATGATCTACTTCTAAAATATGATAGGTAGATGGATTTAATAAAGAAAAATTTAAAAACATATTTTGATATGAAAAAGAGCTATGTAGATCAAAAGAGAAACCCACATGAATTTTGCATGAGAGATAAGGTTTTTATACATGTTAGACTACATAAAAGTTATGTTAAGTGTGACAAGGCTTATAAGTTAGCACCACATTTTATTGAGCCTTACAACATAGTGGAAAAGATTAGCCCTATCGCTTAACAGATCACACTTCCTCCTTATCTTTCAAGGATTCAAAATGTTTGTCATGTTGCTTTGTTAGGAAAATATAGGGGGGAACCCGCCTTACAAGGTCTAGGGGGATGACCCCAAGATGGGGGGTCCAGGGCCACATGTGATAGAGAATTTTTTATTAAAATTGCTTTGGTAAATTGTAATTTTGTAGTCAATCTAGGCCATTGATTAAAGGTTTCTAAATTTGATGGTAGAGGTTATGTTTAGTATGTTTAACTTAAAATATATTGATATATGGTTGAGATGGATTATTGTGATGAAAGAATGAAATATTGTGTAGAGAGTGGAGGTGCAAAAGGTAGAGAGCTTTAATAGGGCTTGTTATAAGATTTTTGTTTCTCCTTTGTATTGTTTGAAATAATATACTGAACAAGTTTGGTTGATGTATCCCATCTTGGGTGAACCATGTTATATCTAGTGTCTCTTATTATGTGAATGTTTATGTTTATTTTTTGAATGTTTGATTAATTCATTTCATAGTTTCTCTTGTATGTGATTTGGGGATAAATATAGATTTTAATTTATCCTAAAAGGTGAATTTATAGAAAAAGTTTTGAAATGTCAGTGGGTCAAAACTAAGTATTACCATTTTGGAGGGATAATATACCCTCATGATATTCTAATAGATAAGTGGGTTGTACTCTCACTTGATTTTATTGCAAGGATACCAAAATCATGTAGCAAACATGATAAAATTCTTGTTGTGATTGATAAAGCAATTAAAGTTGGCCACTTTATTATTGGAAACTTAACAAATGATAGATACTTCCATGTTTGTGTAATGTTTTTTGAAAGAAGTGGTGAGACTCCATGGTATACCTAAAGTAATCATATCAGATTGAGATAAGCTGTTTAATTCAAGGTTTTGGCATACATTAATTAAAACCTTTAGAACAAAGTTGATTTTAGTTTTTCATATCATCTGAAAAAGGATGGACAAATAGAATGGCTCAACCAAGTGGTTAAAGATATGTTCTGTATGTACATAATGGATTAACAAACAAAATGGGAAGATTACCTCCATCTGATTGAATTTGCATATAATATCTCTTATCATTCAACTATTAATATGTCTCTATCTGAAGCCTTATATGGATGTAAGTGAAAAACACCTCTTGGTTGGGATAGTTTGGAAAATAGGGTTGTTGTTGAACCTGATCTACTTCTAAAATATGATAGGTAGATGGATTTAATAAGAAAAAATTTGAAAACATATTTTGATATGAAAAAGAACTATGTAGATCAAAAGAGAAACCCACGTGAATTTTGCATGAGAGATAAGGTTTTTATACATGTTAGACTACATAAAAGTTATGTTAAGTTTGACAAGGCTTATAACTTAGCACCACATTTTATTTAGCCTTATAACATAGTGGAAATGATTAGCCCTATTTCTTAACAGATGGCACTTCCTCCTTATTTTTCAAGGATTCAAAATATTTTTCATGTTTCTTTGCTAGGAAAATATAGGGGAGAACCCACCTTACAAGGTCTAGAGGGATGACCCCCTGATCGAGGGTCCGGGTGCCACATGTCATAGAGAATTTTTTTGTTAAAATTGCTTTGGTAAATTGTAATTTTGTAATCAATCTAGGCCATTGATTAAAGGTTTCTAAATTTGATGGTAGAGGTTATGTTTAGTATTTTTAACCATATATATATATATATATGGTTGAGATGGATTATTGTGATGAATTAATGAAATATTGTGTAGAGAGTGGAGGTGGAAAAGGTAGAGAGGTGTAATAGAGCTTGTTATAAGATTTTTTTTTCTCCTTTGTATTGTTCGTAATAATATACTGAACAAGTTTGGTGGATGTATCCCATCTTAGGTGAACCACGTTATATCTAGTGTCTCCTATTATGTCAATGTTTATGTTTCTTTTTTGAATGTTTGATTGATTCATTTAATAGTTTCTCTTATATGTGATTTGAGGATAGATATAGGTTTTAATTTATCCTAACAAGTGAATTTATAGAAAAACTTTTGGAATGCCAGTGGGTCAAAACAAAGTATTACAATTTTGGAGGGCTAATATACCCTCATGATATTCTAATAGATATGTAACAAACATGATACAATTCTTGTGGTGATTGATAAAGAAATTAAATTTGGCCACTTTATTATTAGAAACTTAACAAATGATACTTCCCAATTTGTGGAATGTTTTTTGAAAGAAGTGGTGAGTCTCTATGGTATACCTAAAGTAATCATATCAGATCGAGATAAGTTGTTTAATTCAAGGTTTTGGCATACATTAATTAAAACCTTTGGAACAAATTTGATTTTAGTTTTTCATATCATCTGAAAAAGGATGAACAAATAGAATGGCTCAATCGAGTGGTTAAAGATATGTTATGCATGTACGTAATGGATCAACAAATAAAATGGGAAGATTACCTCCATCTGATTGAATTTGTATATAGTAACTCTTACCGTTCAACTATTGATATGTCTCTATTTGAAGCCTTATATGGATGTAAGTGCAAAACACCTCTTGGTTGGGATAGTTTGGGAAATAGGGTTGTTGTTGGACCTGATCTACTTCTAAAACATGATAGGTAGATGGATTTAATAAGGAAAAATTTAAAAACATATTTTGATATGAAAAAGAGCTATGTAGATCAAAAGAAAAACCCACGTGAATTTTGCATGAGAGATAACATTTTTATACATGTTAGACTACATAAAAGTTATGTTAAGTTTGACAAGGCTTGTAAGTTAGCACCACATTTTTTGAGCCTCACAACATAGTGGAAAAGATTAGCCCTGTTGCTTAACAGATGGCACTTCATCCTTATCTTTTAAGGATTCAAAATGTTTTTCATGTTGTTTTGCTAAGAAAATATATGTGGGAACCTGCCTTACAAGGTCTAGGGGGGATGACCCCCCGATGGGGGGTCCGGGGGCCACATGTCATAGAGAATTTTTTTATTAAAATTGCTTTGGTAAATTGTAATTTTGTATTCAATCTGGGCCATTGATTAAAGGTTTCTAAATTTGATGGTAGAGGTTATGTTTAGTATTTTTAACTTAAAATATATTGATATATGGTTGAGATGGATTATTGTGATAAATTAATGAAATATTGTGTAGAGAGTGGAGGTGGAAAAGGTAGATGACTTGTTATAAGATTTTGGTTTCTCCTTTGTATTGTTTGAAATAATATATTGAACAAGTTTGGTGGATGTATCCCATCTTGGGTGAACCACGTTATATCTAGTGTCTCCTATTATGTGAATGTTTATGTTTCTTTTTTGAATGTTTGATTAATTCATTTCATAGTTTCTCTTGTATGTGATTTGGGGATAGATATAGGTTTTAATTTATCCTAACAAGTGAATTTATAGAAAAAGTTATGGAATGCCAGTGGGTCAAAACTAAGTATTTCCATTTTGGAGGGCTAATATACCCTCATGATATTCTAATAGATACTTAAGTGGGTTGTACTCTCACTTGATTTTATTGCAGGGATACCAAAATCATGTAACAAACATGATACAATTCTTGTAGTGATTGATAAAGCACATAAATTTTGCCACTTTATTATTGGAAACTTAACAAATGATACTTCCATGTTTGTGGAATGTTTTTTGAAATAAGTGGTGAGACTCCATGGTATACCTAAATTAATCATATCAAATTGAAATAAGTTGTTTAATTTAAGGTTTTGGCATACATTAATTACAACCTTTAGAATAAAGTTGATTTTAGTTTTTCATATCATCTGAAAAAGGATGGACAAATAGAATGGCTCAACCAAGTGGTTAAAATATGTTATGCATGTACATAATGGATCAACAAACAAAATGGGAAGATTACCTCTATCTAATTGAATATACATAGAATAACTCTTACCATTCAACTATTAATATGTCTCTATTTGAAGCCTTATATGGATGTAAGTGCAAAACACCTCTTGGTTGGGATAGTTTGGGAAATAGAATTGTTGTTGGACTTGATCTACTTCTAAAATATGATAGGTAGATGGATTTAATAAGGAAAAATTTAAAAACATATTTTGATATGAAAAAGAGCTATGTAGATCAAAAGAGAAACCCACATGAATTTTGCATGAGAGATAAGGTTTTTATACATGTTAGACTACATAAAAGTTATGTTAAGTTTGACAAGGCTTATAAGTTAGCACCACATTTTATTGAGCCTTACAACATAGTGGAAAAGATTAGCCCTGTTGCTTAACAGATGGCACTTCCTCCTTATCTTTCAAGGATTCAAAATAATTTTCATGTTGCTTTGCTAAGAAAATATATACTTGATCTATCTCATGTTTCAGATTGGACTCATTTACAGATCAAGGAAGAGGAAAAGATCTAGTTGGAATCAATGAGAATCCTTGACCATCATAGTTTTAAGCTACGTAACAAAGATATACAGTAGGTTTTATGTAATGGAACCTGGTAAGTGAAAAGAGCACTACTTGGGAAGATACTCATCTTTTCACATAACATTATGCATGGTTTTTTGATTAATTCATCAAGATGGATCCCTTCGAAGAGGGGAGGATGTTATCATTCCATATTTTCATAATTTATTCTACTGTTATGACATTGATATTATGTTGTTAAAATAGTTATTAGCTATTATTTTAGTTGGATTATATATGGTACTGGTTGTAGTAATGTTGTGTTGCATGCTTAATTCTATACTTAATTATTTTGTGAAATTGTTACTATTAAAAATATTAAAATTTTGTATTAAATTATCAATTGTTGATATGATGAGTTGATGTTTTTTTTTGTGGTTATAGGTTCTATCTATGAGCTAGGTAGATGTTGGAGGCTATACTCTCAAAATTGAATGAATTGTGAGCATGTTGACATGTCCAACATGTATACTTGTTGATTTTGCTTTATTATTTAGACACCTTGATTGGTCATTTTGATTGTTGGTTGTGGTCCATGTACTTATTATTGCTACTATACCTTGTTTGATGTCGTTACTTATCATTAGTTACCATTATTGTTTCTATTATATGTTTTGTGGTCATAGTCTTTATTTTTCATGCTCAAATCCATTCCTTTTCTTCCATGAAAGATTATGATTCATTATTACTTCTCTACATTGACCCTATTTACCTATGTATATATGTACCTAGACCTACCCTTGACACACCCCCCTTGTGTTCGAACCCTTGTCACCCTACTTCTTTGGTGTATCCCTTTGACCCTATAACCCCTTTATTCAAATGTAATGACATGCCATTTAATTTTCTTGGGTTTTATTATGACATTAACTTGGTGTTACATGGTTATTTCAAAGGTTTATTTCTTTTATTTAATTGACTTACATTATTTATCATCATACTAAGTACCATTTAATAAGGTCGATGACAAGGATGGTGGAGGTTATAATGTGAATCTAGGGGTTTATGTTTAAACACTAAGGTTAATCCCTAATCTCTTTTTCTATTGCTTGGTGGTTGTTTAATATATGAGTCTTCTAGACTCACCATTAATGGTGAGGTTAGCAGGGGATTGCCTTGAGATACAAAGGAGGGTTTCTCTCTCCTCACATTCAATATGAAATTAAATAGGGTATGGGTAAAATGGATTGAAGGAATGGGAGTTGTATAGTGGGCAGAGGGAGTTAGGAAGATGGAAAGATGGAGGAGAAAATAGTGGAAAAGCTCGATTGGTTTTAATGGTGATCATGACAAACTTGGGATCACACAATAGTTATTTGAAATAAATTTAGAGGGTTTTAATTTGACTTTTCTTCTTAGAGTTTTTGCATTATCAAGTAAGTTATTTTTGGATTTTCTAGTTTGGATGATTGGTTGTGTTATTTAGAAATGATGCTAAGAGGCTACTTATATAGATAGAAGTCTTAGGACTTTCAGATGCATACACAAACCCCTATGAAATTGATATATCATTATGCATTTTCATATAAACTCTTAAATGGATATATATGTTGGCATGCAGGGTCGTTTTGGTACAAATATATCATGTTTTATTATATTTGTGTGTATGGAAACATCTATGTATTTTAACACCATATAGGGTTTATTCATTTCAAGGTTAAACGGTGCCATCATTCTTTTAAACCTGTTGAGGTGCTTGTATCATTTTATTTTTGCATGAATCTATGTGTAAAATATGTTGGCTATTGTGCATAAATAAGGTGACTACATTCTATACAAATCTTTATTTGTGTATTATAAAAATGTTGATAGGTTTTTATATAAAGGTGACTACATTCTATTTCAAATAATGTTTGTGTTTTAATGGTGATTGATTGTGTCAAATATTGGACTGTGTAACCTACTTTGTGTTGGGTGACTTGAACATTTACCAAGGTTGAATGGTTTTATCTTTGACTATGATATATTGGGTTGAGTAATAGAGTTATGGGTGATTGTGGAATATTTTATACTTGTTTGTGTATAGGCCATAACCTTGAAATTATTGGATCATCTTGTGGTCATTATATTTTGATAATATTTGTTTCCATTATTTATCTTAAGGTTTGAAGATTATAACAGGTCGAGTTGTTTTTATCACGTTGCATTTGATATATCATTATGTTTCCTAATTTTATCATGTTGTGTCTTTATGTCAAAGTCATGGGGTATCTATATATGAGTATATGTTTTATTTGGATTGTTAGACTTTGGACTCAAGATTATGCTTAAATGGTATGTATGGGCAAAGGCCCTAACTTTGATTGGGTATTTTCATTATATATGGATGTGTTATGTGTTTTGTCATGATCCATTTTAACCTTAGATTGTGTTAAACTTTTAATATTGACTAAATTTTATTTTATATTATGATTGTGTGATATTGCTTGATGTTTATTATCATTGGATATTCATTTTTCATGGTTGATAGTTTTTCCTTTCAATCGACATTATGTTTCAACTGGGTCTTGAATATATTTTTTATATCATGGGTTGACTATATTAATTTTTTCACCTTGGTGTTGAATTATACGTGTATATGTATACATGCTTCATAGCTTTAAGTCATATTTGAATTAGGTAACTATGTTATCATATTTATATTGGGATGTATGATTTGATGGTATGTGCATCACCATGGTATTAAGTTTCAACCCTGGTAATTCATTTGATTGGGCTATGATTATTACTATTTCAATTTATGATTACATTGTTTCATTTGATGATTATGATTATTTCCTTTTGTGGCTACATAATTGTTATAAATTGTGTTGATCCTTACACCAAAATTGCAATATATGTGTGTGTGTGTGTGTGTGTGTGTGTGTGTGTGTGTGTGTGTGTGTGTGTGTGCATTGACTATGATTGCATATGTATGCATTAAGTTACCTTTGAGTTATGACCATTAGGTCTTATGATAGTATGGATATATTAATGATGGTTTCATTTTGATATTCTGACTAAGTCGATTTAAGTTTTGAAATTAATTGGTTCATGTATGAAAATTTAGAAGCATATCTATTTGATTGTTTGTTGTGTTTCATAAATAGTTGTGATTGAATTTATATTATGTTTTTGTCATTGGTTTTAATTAAGTTCTACTTGGATGTTTTGGTTACTTGTTAGAATGTGTTAATTATCATTCCTAGACTAGACATGAGTAATAAAGAGTATATATTAGGGGTATGGATGGTTAAGGCTGGCCAAAATTTGAATGGGGATCCAAGTAGGATAATTTGAAGGATATATAATGGATTAAATTTAATCTATTTTATACCATATGGTAGCCAATATTAACCTTCCACGCTCTTGATCTATACTTTAGATGGATTACTATTCATGTCTTACCTTAGAATGATATAGTTGTGTTTCATGTATTCTTTTATTTCAATACATCTCTTTGTTCATAAATTGATTTTCTCAAAATTTACTTTATGTTCCCAGTTACCAAAACCACCATCCTACTGATGGTTGGGGTGGTGAGTGCCATTGATGGTTGGGCTCATAGAGATGGTTGGGTAGGTTTGTCCTAATCAGTTCATCCATGTTCAACTCCATGCTTTGATGAATTCATACATGCATATGGAAGACAATAAAAATTTAATTTGTTGATTTGATTAATTATTGATATATCTTATAGCATTGATTATATCTAGAAGTTTTGACATTAATTAATATCTTGATCATTGACTATTAACTGGTGTTATGAATGGATTTGCCATCTTCTCCATGAAATTCATATAAATATAAAATATTAAATATTGGAGATATATCAAAATTTTGTGGTAAACTCATCTCATAAATATTATTGATTTTTTCACAATTTTGCATGATCCAATTTTCTTGTACTTCAACTTGTTGAACATGCCTTTTGGAAATATTTATTTCCTCAAGTGAACCATTACCAACTCTCCTTTTTCAAATACCTTGGATCTTCTTCTAATATCTGCTAATGCTTTATATTTCTCATTACTTTCCTTCAACTTTCTTTTTACTCCTTACAATTGTTATATATGCTCTACATATACTTCTGCATCATCACTAATTTGATCTTCAATTACCAATTGTACCAAATCTAAAATACCCACAATATTTATCCCATAAACAATTTGAAATGGTGACTATCTTGTTGATATATTTACTAAACTATTATATAGAAATTTAGCTTATGGTAAAGTAAAGTCTCATTGCTTGGGCTTCTCCCCCACTATGCATCTCAATAAATTTGCCATGCTTTTATTCACAACTTCTATCTACCCATCTATTTGTGGGTGATATGCACTACTAAATTGTAGCTTAGTACCTATCTTCTTCCACAAAATCCTCAAAAAATAACCTAGAAATTTTGTGTCCCTATCTAAAGTAATAGTTTTTGGAACACCATACAATCTCATAATATCCTTCAAAAATAATTCTACAATTCTAGTGGTATCACTAGTTTTCTTACATGCAATGAAATGAATCATTTTAGAAAAAAATTCTACAACAACAAAAATTAAATCATTACCTCTTTGTGTGTTTGGCAATCACAACACAAAGTCTATACTCAAATCTGTCTATGGTCCTCTTGAAACTGGTAATGGCATGTATATTCTAATATTTTGCACATGCCCTTTAGCCACCTAACATATCCTGCACCTTGAAACATACCTTATCACATCTCTCTTCATCTTTGACCAAAAATAATTTTCTTCTACCAAATGTTTTGTCCTCGTCTTACCAAAATGTCCAACCCAACCACCACTATGTAATTCTCTTATTCTATTATCTCATAGAGACCTAAATGGAATGAATAATTATTTCCCTCTGAAGAGATAACCTTCCTTTATAATATACTCATCATGAATAATATCTATCCCACCATTAATATATTCCTACACTATTCAACTATCTTGACAAAATATGGATCGATTTTATATAATTTTTTGATAACTTCAAATACAAATACTTCACTCACCATAGTAGTTAATAATGCTACTCTGTTACTCAATGCAGCAACTACTTGATTATGTTTTCTTGTTTTATGCTTCAACGCAAAAGTATAACTCAGCAAGAAAGAAACCCACTTTGCATTCTTAATATTCAAATTTTTTTGTGTATTCACATACTTCAAAGCCTCATGATCTATAAATAGTATAAACTCCTTAGGCACCAAATAATTCCTCTAATGTCTTAATTTTTGTATAATTGCATAAAGTTTAACATCATAAGTAGAATACTTTATTCTTACCTCATTCAATTTCTCACTAAAATATGCTATTGGCTTTCCTTATTGATTTAACATAGCACTGATTCTCACAAATGAAGCATCACAATCAAACTCAAACACTTTGCTAAAATTTATTAATGCTAAAATTGGTCTTTCTATAATCTTTTTCTTCAAAAATTCAAAGCTTTCTATGGCTTCTATAGTCCATGCAAATTATTTCCCTTTCATGCAATCTATTATTAGTGCCACAATACTACTAAATTTTTTTAATAAATTTTTTGTAAAAAGTTGCTAAACCATAGAAACTTCTTACCTCTATAATGTTTTCTGGAATAGGTCACTCAAAAATTGCCTTTATCTTTTCTTCATCCATTTTCACACCATCTATTGAAACTACAAATCCCAAAAATACCAAACTATCTTGCATAAACTTGCACTTCTTCAAATTTGTATACAACTTCTCCTTTCTTAACAAATCTATTACCATTCTCAAATGTTGTAAGTGTTCTTCTTTAATCTTATTGAATATTAAAATATCATCAAAATAAACAACCACATACTCACTAATATATTATCTTAACACTATATTTATCACCCTCATAAATATTCTAGTTGCATTATATAATTTGAATGGCATCACCATCCACTCATATAAGCCATCTCTAGTCTTGAATGTAGTTTTCCACTCATCTCCTTCATGAATTCAAATCTGATAATAACCACTCCTTACATCAATCTTGGTAAAATAGTTTGCTCCTGTAAGCACATCCATCATATCATCTAAATGAGGTATAGGAACCTATAATTTATTATAATTTTGTTAATTTCTCTACTATCCACACACATCCACCATCCTATATCTTTATTTAGAGTTAGTAATGTTGGTATTGCACATGGACTCGTACTCTCCCTTATCACCTTTTTTCTTAGCAATTCAGTAACCTATTTATTTAATTCTGCATGTTCTACTAGACTCATCCTATAAGCTACTTGATTGGGTAGAGCTGATCTTGAAATCAAATCATAGTGATGCTGAATATATTTCTTTGGTGGTAAACCATCTAGTAAATCATCAAGCATAAAATTTACATATTCTTTCAACACTCTTGTTGCTTATGTTGGTATTGGTACCATTTTTGTTTTTTCATTTTTTGCTAATAATACATAACAACCTACCACCTTTATATCTTAAATAAATTCTTTCATAGTGATGCTGAATATATTTCTTCTCTTCCTCTTTAAGAGGTAACAAAACTACCTTTGTACCACCTTCCCAAAAAGTGTATGTGTTCTTTGATCCATCATGAATTAATTTCATGTCAAATTGTCATGGTCTCTCTAATAACACATGACATGCACCCATCAGAATAACATCACACCATATTTCATCATTATAAATTTTTCTTATAGAAAACTTGATTAAGCACCTTTTATCTACTGTAACTTCATTCCTTTTTTTAAACCATGAAATCTGATAAGGAGTAGGGTGCTTTTCACATTACAAATTTAGTTTCTCTATCATTTCTTTAGAAACTATATTTTCACAACTACCACCATCTATAATTACTTTGCATACATTTCCACCCAAAGTACATCTTGTTTAAAAAATATTTGATCATAGCCATGCATCACCACCTTCTTTATTATGTAATTGTTCCTTCTTTGGAATGAAAATAGTTCTTCTCATCATGAGATTCTCTCCAATATTTGCTGGTGCAACTTCAATATTCTGCTCTTATATTTTAACCTCAGCTAGATTTTATCTTGGGCAATCTTCTTACCTCCTTTCTTGATCTTGATAGTTTAGATAATCAAATGCTTTGCACCCTTATTCTCCACATTTATAACAAACATAAGATCTATATTGATTTAGAAACCATCCTCTAGAACCACCATAACCTCATCCTCTATGAAATCATCATCCTCTTTGTTGGTATTAAAACCCAATATTGCCTTTCTACACCACATAAGGATTCACCTCTATTGGTATTAAACCCACCTCATCCCCTATTTGGAGGGGATCTAACTCTTCTTAGACCAAGAGACATTTTTTGAAATTATGTCTACTTTGTTTTTCTTCTACCTTCAAAGCTAATTGATAAGCCTCCTCTATACAAAGTATTATATGCATACTTAATTCATCTTGAATATAAAATTTTAAACCATTTACATAACTTGAAGTCATTTTCTCTTCTATTTCATCATGTTCCACTTGTATGGAAAGCTTATAAAATTGATCTGTATACTCTTAGAGTATACTGTGATCTTTTTTCTCAAATTATGAAATCTTCTATATAGGGTTTGTGCATAATCCACAAGAAGAAATTTCTCTTTTAGCTTCTTCTCCATTTTTTTTGACAAATTAATATTCTCTTTACCTTTCCTCTATCTCTCTTTCTATAGGTGATCCCACCAAATAATTGCATGACATTTCAATTTTGTGCCTGCAAATTTTATCTTCTTGTCTTCTCTCATAGTCTTCCACTTGATGAACTTCTCCATGTTATTCATCCAATCTATCAGCTCCTCTAGTTTTAAAATACCTTCATAATCGAGAACATCAACCTTTATTCTTTCATTCCTTTTTTCTAAAGCCTGAACCATCCTCTCTTCCATCGATGGTGGTTGATCTTGTTGTTCTTCTTCTTGTCAAACTTATTCATCATGATCTGTGTCTTCCTCATCACCACCTTGTCTTCTCTGTTGATTGGTGATAACCTCGGTTAAATGTTGAAATTGCATCTATAGATCTTGTATATTCTAGTTCATTTGCATAGTACCTCCTCATCTTCTTGCCATGTCTTTCTTCTCCCAGATTCTAACCTGGCTCTGATACCAGATAATGAACCTGAAAACTATCAAGATAAATAAATTACCAATAGACCAAGATCTTGAAACAATACTCACAATTGATTTTTATTGAATTAATTGACATATTTACAAACCCACACCATGCTTAAATAATCCTCAACTCAAAATTTAGAGTTGACATGCAAAAATTCAAAAAACTAAAATCGAAATAAAATGTCTATTTTCAGCAGTTGTTATTTATAGTAAGTTTCACATGCAAGCACATACAACTCTAAAAATTTACTTAAATATTTTAAATTCTAAAATTAACCTATGGAATGAAATTCAACTGAAGTGTCTAGTTCTAAAAATATACAATTTTCAAAAATAGAAAATTTTTAAAAAATTATTAAATGTTAATTACAGACCCTCAAATGATCACATTTGGCCTCCAAACTACATTGAAATCAACTCTAATTAGATAGAGAATCTTAGGACAACATTGAAATTTTTGAGACGGTCATTTTGGTACGTGGAAGAGGTCAAATGTAGCTACGAGTCAAAAGGTATGGCCTACAAAAGATCAGTGTATTTTTTCTGCATCATATTTTTATTCTTTCAAATATGTTTAGCATGTAAAGACTCAAACTATATGCACGTTTCTTTAATTTTGAATAACATGACACCAAAATATAAGTAGTTTTTCCCATTTCAAACATGTTTAACATGTAAATATTAAAACTTTATGTAAGTTTATTATAATTTTGAATTTTGAATAATGTAACACCAAAATGTAAGTGCTTTTTCTCATTTCAAACATGTTTAACATGTAAATATTCAAACTTTTTACGTATTTCTTATAATTTTGAGTTTTGAATAATGTAACACAAAAATGTAAACAATTTTGCTTGTTTCAAACATGTTTAACATGAAAAAATTTAAACTTTATGTGCATTTCTTATAATTTTGAATAATGTAACACCAAAAAGTTAGTGGTTTTTCCTTGTTTTAAACATGTTTAACATGTAAAGATTTAAACTTTATGCACATTTATTATAATTTTGAATTTTAAATAATGTAACACTAAAACATAAGCGATTTTGATCATTTTGACATCTTTAAAATGTAAAAATTAAAACTTTATGTGCGTTCCTTATAATTTTTAATTTTGAATAATGAAAGACCAAAATGTAAGCATTTTTTCTCATTTTGAACATGTTTAACATTTGTAGATTCAAACTTTATACGCATTTCTTATAATTATGAATTGTGAATAATGTACTGCTGAAACATATGTGATTTTGTTCATTTCAAACATGTTTAACATGTAGATATTCAAACTTTATGTACATTTATTATAATTTTGAATTTTGAATAATGTAAGACCAAAACATAAACAATTTTGCTCGATTTGAACATGTTTAACATTTAAAGATTCAAACTTTATCTATGTTTTTTATAATTTTGAGTTTTGAATAACGTAACTCCAAAACATAAGCAGTTTTGCTCGTTTTGAACATGTTTAATATGTAAAGATTTAAAATTTATACGTGTTTTCTATAATTTTGAATTTTGAATAATGTAACACCAAAACATAAGTAGTTTTTCTCATTTCAAACATGTTTAACATATAAATATTCAAACTTTATGTTTTTTTCTTATAATTTTGAATAACGTAACACTAAAATGTAAGCAGTTTATCTCATCTCAAACATGTTTAATGTGTAAAGATTCAAACTTTATGCATATTTCTTAAAATTTTGAATAACATAACACCAAAATGTAAGTGGTTGTACTCATTCCAAGCATGTTTAAAATGTAAATATTTAAACTTTATATGCATTTCTTATAATTTTGAATAATTTAAAACCAAAAGGTAAGCATTTTTGTTCATTTCGAGCATATTTGTTCAATTCAAATTTTATGTGAATTTCTTATAATTTTGAATTTTGAATAATGTAACACCAAAACATAAGCGGTTTTGCTAATTTCAAACATGTTCAACATGTAAAGATTCAAAATTTATGTGTGTTTCTTATAATTTTTTATTTTGAATATAGAAAGACTAAAATGTTAGTGGTTTTCCTCATTTTGAACATATTTAACATGTAAAGATTCAAATTTTATGCACCTTTATTATAATTTTAAATTTTGAATAATGTAACACAAAAATGTAAGAGGTTTTGAATAATTTTGGATATGTTTAACACATAAAGAATCAAACTTTATACACGCTTCTTATAATTTTGAAGAATGTAACACCAAAATGTAAGTAGTTTTACTCATTTTGAACATGTTTAACATGTAAAGATTCAAGTTTTATGTGTGTTTCTTATAATTTTTATTTTGATTAGCAAAAGACCAAAACATAAGCATTTTTGCTCATTTTGAACATGTTTGACATGTAAAGATTCAAATTTTATGTATGTTTCTTATAATATTGGATTTTGAATAACGAAAGACCAAAATATAAGATGTTTTTCTTGTTTTGAGTGTTTAACATGTAAATATTCAAGCTTTATGCACGTTTCTTATAATTTTTAATTTTGGAAAATGTAACACCAAAATGAAACTAGTCTTTCTCATTTTAAACATGTTTAATATGTAAATATTCAAACTTTATCCATGTTTCTTATCATTTTAAATTTTTTATAACCTAACATCAAAACATATTTGCTCATTTCGAACATATTTAACATGTAAAGATTTAATCTTGAATTTTGAATTTTGAATAAGGTAACATATTTAACATATTTAACATGTAAAGATTTAATCTTTAATCTTGCATGTTTGTTATAATTTTGAATTTTGAATAAGGTAACACTAAAATGTAAGTGGTTTTGCTTATTTCAAACATGTTGAACATATAAAGATTCAAACTTTATGCATGTTTTTTATAATTTTGAATTTTGAATAAGGTAACACCAAAATGTAAGTGGTTTTGCTTATTTTGAACATGTTTAACATGTAAAGATTCAAACTTTATGCATGTTTCTTATAATTTTGATTAACATAACACCAAAATGTAAGTGGTTTTGCTCATTTCCAACATGTTCAACATGCAAAGATTTAAAATTTATGGACATTTATTATTATTATTTCTAATTTTGAATAATGTAACACCAAAATATAAGTAGTTTTACTCATTTCAAACATGTTTAACATGTAAAGATTAAAAATTTATGTATGTTTATTATAATTTTGAATATCATAACACCAAAATGTCAGTGATTTTGCTCATTTCAAACATGTTTAAGATGTAAAGAATAAAATTGTATGCATCTTTCTTATAATTTTGAATAACGTAACACCAAAACACAAGTGGTTTTGCTCATTTTGAACATGTTTAATATGTAAAGATTCAAACTTTATTCATGTTTCTTATAATTTTGATTTTGAATAATGTAACACACAAATGTAAGTGGTTTTACTGACTTCAAACATTTTTAACATATAAAGATTCAAAATTTATGTGCAATTATTATAATTTTATATAATGTAACACCAAAACCTAAGCGATTTTTCTCATTTTGAACATGTTTAACATGTAAAGATTAAATATTTATGCAGTTTTTTTTTTTTTTTTAAATTTTGAATAATGTTACACCAAAATATACTTGGTTTTACTCATTTTGAACATATTTAACATGTAAAAATTCAAACTTCTTAGAATTTTAAAAAAACATAACACCAAAATGTAAGCATTTTATCTCATTTGAAATATGTTTAACATGTAAAGATTTAAAATTTATGTGCATTTCTTATAATTTTGAATTTTGAATAACAAAAGACCAAACTGTAAGCAGTTTTGCTCATTTTGAACATGTTTAACATGTAAAAATTTAAACTTTATGTGCATTTATTATAATTTTGAATTTTGAATAATGAATGACCAAAACCTAAGTAGGTTTGATCCTTTCAAACATGTTTAACATGTAAAGATTTAAATTTTATGTGTGTTTATTATAATTTTGAATTTTGAATCATGCAAGACTAAAACATAAGCATTTTTGTTCATTTCTTATAATTATGTAAATATTCAATATTTATGCACGTTTCTTATAATTTTGAAAAATGTAAGACTAAAACGTAAGCAATTTTTCTTGTTTTGAATGTGTTTAACATCTAAAGATTCAAACTTTTTGTGCATTTCTTATAATTTTGAAATTTTAATAACATAAGACCAAAACATAAATGATTTTATTCATTTCAAATATGTTTAACATGTAAAGATTCAAGCTTTATGTGTGTTCCTTATATTTTTGAGTTTTGAATAATATAAGACTAGCACTTAAGTGATTTTGCTCATTTTGAACATTTTTACATCTAACGATTCAAACTTTATGTGTGTTTCTTAATATTTTGAATTTTGAATAATGTAAGACCAAAAGTTATGTAGTTTTGCTCATTTCAATTATGTTTAACATGTAAATATTCAAAATTTATGCATGTTTATTATAATTATGAATTTTGAATAAAGTAAGACCAAAACTTAAGTGGTTTTACTTGTTTAGAACATGTTTAAAATGTAAAAATTCAAAATTTAAGTGTGTTTCTTATTATTTTGAATTTTGAATTATGTAAGACCAAACAGTAGATGGTTTTGCTCATTTTAAATATCTTTAAAATGTAAAGATTCAAACTTTATGCATGTTTTTATAATTTTGAATTTTGAATAACGTAACACCAAAACATAAGTGATTTTGCATGTTTTGGACATGTTTAACATGAAAATATTCAAAATTTATGTGCATTTCTTATAATTTTGAATAATGTAACATCAAAATGTAAGTGGTTTTGATCATTTCAAAAAAGTTTAACATATAAATATTTTAACTTTATGTGCATTTATTATAACTTTGAACAACATAACACCATAATGTAAATGATTTTGTTTGTTTCGAACATGTTTAACATGTAAACATTCAAAATTTATGCACAATTATTATAATTTTGAATTTTGAATAATGTAAAACCAAAATGTAAGTGGTTTTGCCTGTTTCAAACATGTTTAACATGTAAAGATTTAAACTTTATACATGATTCTTATAATTTTGAATTTTGAACAATGTAACACCAAAACAGAAGCAATTTTACTCATTTCAAACATGTTTAACATCTAAATATTCAAATTTTATGCATATTTCTTAGAATTTTAAATTTTGAATAATATAACACCAAAATATAAGCAATTTTATTTGTTTTGAACATGTTTAACATGTAAAATTTCAAACTTTATGTGCATTTCTTATAATTTTAAATTTTAAATAACACAAGACCAAAATGTATGTTGTTTTGCTCATTTAAAAACATTTTTTAACTTGTAAAGATTAAAACTTTATGGGGGTTTTTTTTTTCTAATTTTTAATTTTAAATAATGCAAGACCAAAACTTAAGTTGTTTTACTCATTTCGAACATGTTTAACATGTAGAAATTTAAACTTTATGGGCATGTTTTATAATTTATAATTTTGATTAATATAAGACCAAAATGTAAGTGATTTTTCTCATTTCAAACATGTTTAAAATCTAATAATTCAAAACTTAAGCAGTTTTACTAGTTTCAAACATGTTTAACATGTAAATATTCAACCTTTATGTGCATTTCTTATCATTTTTAACTTTGAATAATGTAAGACCAAAATAGAAGTGGTTTTGCTCATTTTAAACATGTTTAACATGTAAAGATTCAAAATTTATGTGCATTCTTATAGTTTTGAATTCTAAATAACATAATACTAAAACATAAGTAGTTTCATTCATTTCAATTTTTTTTAAAATGTAAAGATTCAAATTTTATACATGTTTCTTATAATTTTGAATAATGTAACACCAAAACATAAGTGGTTTTGCTCATTTCAAACATGTTTAACATATAAAGATTCAAATTTTATGTGCAATTCTTAAAATTTTGAATTTTAAATAAGTAACACCAAAATGTAAGTGGTTTGGTTTATTTCAAACATGTTTAAAATGTAAAGATTTAAATTTTATAAGCATTTTTTATGATTTTGAATTTTGAAGAACATAATACCAAAATTTAAGTGGTTTTGCTCATTTTGAACATGTTTAACATGTAAAGATTCAAACTTTATGTGTATTTCTTATAATTTTAAATTTTAAGTAATGTAACACCAAAACATAAGTGGTTTTGCTCATTTTGACATGTTTAAAATGTAAAAGATCAAACTTTATGTGTGTTTCTTATAATTTTTAAATCTTAATAATGTAACACCAAAATTTTCCTCATTTTAAACAAATTTCCTCATTTTAAACAATTTTAACATTGAAAGATTCAATGTTTATGTGTCTTTTTTATAATTTTGAATTTTGAATAATGTAACATCAAACGTAAGCAATTTTTCTCCTTTCAAATCTTTTTAACATGTAAAGATTCAAATTTTATATGCATTTCTATAATTTTGAATTTTGAAAAATATAACACCAAAAGATAAGCAGTTTTGCTCATTTCAAACATGTTTAATATATAAAGATTCAAACTTTATGTGTGCTTCTTATAATTTTGAATTTTGAATAATGACAGACCAAAATGTAAGTGGTTTTGCTCATTTTGAACATGTTTAACATGTAAAGATTCATAATTTATGTGTGTTTCTTAAAATTTTAAGTTTTGAATAATGTAACACTAAAATGTAAGCGATTTTTATCATTTTTAACATGTAAAGATTCAAACTTAATGCGTGTTTCTTATAATTTTGAATTTTTAATAATGTAACATCAAAATGTATGTGGTTTTGCTTGTTTTAAATAAAAATAACATGCAAATATTCAAACTTTATGCACATTTCTTATTATTTTGAATTTTGAATAATGTAACACCAAAATGTAAGCAATTTTACTATTTTTGAACATGTTTATAAAACATGTAAAGATTTAAATTTTATGTGTATTTTTTATAATTTTGAATTTTGAATCATGTAACACCAAAACATAAGTGGTTTTTGTCATTTCAAACATTTTTAACATGTAAAAATTCAAAATTTATTTACATTGCTTATAATTTTGAATTTTGAATAATGAAATACCAAAATGTAAGTGGGTTTGCTCATTTTGAACATGTTTAAATATGCAAAGATTCAAATTTTATGCACATTTCTTATAATTTTGAATTTTGAATAACGTAACACCAAAATATAAGTGGTTTTACTCATTTTGGACATGTTTAATATGTAAGTAAAGATTCAAACTTTATGCCCAGCTCTTATAATTTTGAATTTTGAATAATGTAACACCAAAATGTAAGTGATTTTGCTTGTTTTGAATATGTTTAACATGTAAAGATTCAAACTTTATTTATGTTTCTTATAATTTTAATTGATTTAACACCAAAATGTAAGTTATTTTTCTTATTTCAAATATGTTTAAACTTTATTCAAACTTTATGTGCATTTCTTATAATTTTGAATAAGGTAACACCAAAACGTAATTGGGTTTACTCATTTCAAACTTTTTTAACATGTAAAGATTCAAACTTTATGCACATTTTTTATAATTTTGAATAATGTAACACTAAAATGTAAGTAGTTTTTCTCATTTCAAACAAGTTTAACATCTAAAGATTTAAACTTTATGTATGTTTCTATAATTTAAAAAAATGTAACAAAAAAATGGAATTTTTACTCATTTTGAACCTGTTGAAAATGTAAAGATTTAAATTTTATTCGTGTTTATAATAATTTGTAATTTTGAATAACATAACACCAAAACATAATTGGTTTTACTCATTTTGAACATGTTTAACATGTAAAGATTCAAACTTTATACATAATTCTTATAATTTTGAAATTCAAATAATATAACACCAAAACATAATCGATTTTGGTAATTTCAAACATGTTTAGCATGTAAAGAGTCAAACATTATATGTGTTTATTATAATTTTTATTTTATAATAACAAAAGACCAAAATGTAAGTGGTTTTGCTTGTTTTGAACATGTTTAATATGTAAAGATTCAAACTTTATGAATGTTTCATATAATTTTGAATTTGGAATAATGAAAGACCAAAACATAAGCGATTTTCCTTGTTTCACGTATGTTTAATATGTAAATATTCAAACTTTATGTGCACTTTTTACAATTTTGAATTATGTAACACAAAAATGCAAGCGGTTTTGCTCGTTTCAACCATGTTTAACATGTAAAGATTCAAATTTTATCCATGCTTCTTATCATTTTCAATTTTGAATAAGGTAACACAAAAACATAAGTAATTTTGATCATTTTGAATATGTTTAACTGTAAAGATTCAAACACTATGTGTATTTATTATAATTTTGAATTTTGAATAACGTAATACCAAATCATAAGCGATTTTTCTCATTTCAAACATGTTTAACATATAAAGTTTCAAAATTTATGCATGTTTGTTATAATTTTGAATTTTGAATAATGTAACACTAAAATGTAAGTTGTTTTTATTTTTTTAGAACATGTTTAACATGTAAATATTGAAACTTTGTGCATGTTTCTTATAATTTTGGACAATGTAACACCAAAATGTAAGCTGTTTTGCTCAGTTTGAACATGTTTAAAATGTATAGATTTGAGCTTTATGCATTTTTTTTATAATTTTGAATTTTAAATAACGTAACACCAAAATGTAAGAATTTTTGCTCATTTCAAACATGTTTAACATGTAAATATTCCAACTTTATGCACATTTTTTATAATTTTGAATAATGTAACATCAAAATGCAATCAATTTTGCTCATTTCAAATAAGTTTAACATGTAAAGATTCAAAATTTATGCACATTTATTATAAATTTGAATAACATAACTCTAAAATGTAAGTGGTTTTGCTCATTTTGAATATGTTTCACATGTAAAGATTCAAAATTTATGTGCTTTTCTTATAATTTTGAATTTTAAATAATGTAACATCAAAATGTAAGTAGTTTTACTTATTTCAAACTTGTTTAACATGTAAAGATTCAAAATTTATGTGCATTTTTTATAATTTTGAATAATGTAACTCTAAAATGTAAGCGATTTTACTCATTTCAAACATGTTTAACATGTAAAGATTAAAATTTTATGCATGTTTCTTATAATTTTAAATTTTAAATAATGTAACACCAAAACGTAAGTGGTTTTGCTCATTTTAAACATGTTTAACATGTAAAGGTTGAATCTTTATACACATTTTTTATAATTTTGAATAACTTAACACCAAAATGTAAGTGGTTTTACTCATTTTGAGCAAATTTAACATGTAAAGATTTATACTTAATGCAAGTTTAGTATATTTTTGAATAATGTAACACCAATATGTAAGTGGTTTTACTCATTTCAAACATGTTTAACATGTAAAGATTCAAACTTTATGCATATTTATTATAATTTTAAACTTTTAATAACATAACATCAAACTGTAAATAGTTTTGCTTGTTTCAAACATGTTTAACATCTAAAGATTCAAAATTTATACACATCTATTTTAATTTTGAATAATGTAACACCAAAAAGCAAGTGATTTACTCATTTTGGACATGTTTAACATATAAAGATTCAAATTTTATGCACATTTATTATAATTTTAAATAACTTAACACTAAAAAATAAGTGGTTTTGTTCATTTCAAATGAGTCTAACTTAATATAAAGATTCAAATTTTATGCCTATTTTCTATAATTTTGAATAATGTAACACTAAAATGAAGATGATTTTATTCATTTCAAACATGTTTAATATGTAAAAATTTAAACTCTATGTGTGTTTTTTATAATTTTGAATTTTGAATAAACTAACACCAAAACATAAGTAGTTTTGCTCATTTTGAACATGTTTAACATTTAAAGATTCAAAATTTATGTGCATTTCTTGTAATTTTTAATTTTGAATAAATTAACACCAGAACATTAATGGGTTTACTCATTTTGAACATGTTTAACATGTAAAGATTCAAATTTTATTCATGTTTCCTATAATTTTAAATTTGAAAAAAATGTAACACCAAAACATAAGCAATTTTGCTCATTTAAAACATGTTTAACATGTAAAGATTCAAACTTTATGCATGTTTCTTATAATTTTGAATAACATAACACCAAAAAGTAAGTGGTTTTGCCCATTTCAAATAAATTTAACATGTAAAAATTTAAACTTTATGCACATTTTTTATAATTTTGAATAATGTAACACCAAAACATAAGTGGTTTTGCTCATTTTGAACATGTTAAAGATTTAAACTTTATATGTGTTTCTTATAATTTTAAATAATGGAACACCAAAACATAAGTGATTTTGCTCATTTTGAATATGGTTAACATGTAAAGATTCAAATTTTATGCACATTTCTTATAATTTTAAATTTTGAATAATGATTTAATGATTTTGAGAATATTGGGGTTTTATTCCTAATTTAGTTAAAGGGTCTGGATTGATAAATCAATAAATAATATGCAATAAATAACCTACTAATTTATGAAATTTATTTTTAATTAAATATTTTTTTTAAAATAATAATACAGAGAAGAAAATAAGACTTAGCTTAAACTTCACTAATCTGATCGAAACAAGGTCTAATATTAACTATGTAGGCTTAAGACACTATCACAAATAGGATTATGAATTTCATTTTATGATTGGATAGGAGCATCAAAAGTGGATAGGAGTGGCATCGATATAATAGTCTTTGTCTAGTGTTATTTTCCTAAGAGTCTGAGCTTTCTAATTTTGCTCAGTAGGTTTATGTGACACTATCTCTAAATTTGTGAAGCTTCATTGTCAATAGTATTCCCTATATATTTTATCTTCTTAATTTCTAAGCCTTTAATGTATTTGAACAAAAATTTTAATAAATAAAGAAAAGGGGTTAGTGTGTGTAAGATGCACTAAACATGATTCACACCCCATATGTGGGCATGTTGTTTACATACGAATACTCTGATGAGGGATCAAGCCATATGTAGTTCTCCTTTGAAGAGTGTTTGGTGCAATAATAAATGAAGATGCAAGAAATGCAAAAACTAGGTGTGCTTGAGATGATTGGGGACTGGTGTAAGGACTTCAATTGGCTTAAAAGTGTATAGGTTGGTTATATGTATATAATAAAGAATATTTCTTGAGTAGTCTTATTGCTTGCTTGATAATATTTACCAACCCTTTCTAAATGATCTTTGAATGAGATTTTATTGGGATCTATTAGTCCTGAATTGAATTTTCTCACATTAGGCTGACAAAGAGGATGGGGAACTGAAATAAATTGACCATTGGGGCCAAAAATGAACTTGGACAATAGTGTCACAAGAAGACAATAGTGACACTCACGTTCTTATCTTAGTTGGGTGTTATTATCCTAGGTAGATGGGACCTAAGAGGATAGATTGGTCATGAAAAGAGGGTTTTGGCTCAGCTAAGATTAGGTATAAAAGGCTATAGATGACTTAGAATTAGTGAAAAAAAGCCTATGAGGGTCATGAGAACAAGCAATATGGACCTATGGGTTGGATGTCATTAGCCATGCCTAAGTTACCAATTTTTGCATTTTATATGACTACATTTGCCTCCTCTTTATTCTAATGATGTAGCAAATCAAAATACTAGGATAAAAGAAAAAAAGAAAGTGTACCTGAACTTACCTAAAAGGGTGAAGCTCATGAAGCTTGTGTGATGTTGGGTGTGCATAGAGAGAGCATGTTATGAAGTGTAAATCTATAAAAGAAAATAAAGAGTAGATCAATTCTTACTAGATACGCTATATCTAAATTAAGAATATACAAATTTGGGTAAAATAAAGGAAGAGAAAGGAATGCATACACCTCACTGAGTACGTGGACTAATACAAAACCTATTGTGATGTTGAGTTATGTTAGATGTGTGTTTTTTCAAGAGTAATATCATAAACAGAATTGAGCGCTCAATTCTTTGAAAAGTGGCTTGAGAATGTAAAGGTTGGCCCTTGGCTCCATCATTACCCACTAAGTGAAGCTAGGTGGTCATGCATATGTTGATCAATGTTTGGGCTGTGTGTCCAATCTTTTTGAATAGGTGGCTCAAGAATACAAAAGCTAGCTAGTCTTTTGGCTCCATCATCACCCCATGAAGTGAAGTTGTAAACTAATATCATTATGGATCCTATGAATGTACTATGATCTGACAATGTTGGCATGGATAGATGAATGTATGCTAAAAACTAGGCCACTCTTGGCCATTCTAAAAGATGGAGATTATATTAAGCTTGTATAAAAGCAACTCCAAAATTGAGAATCTAGCTTATGTGGAAGCCATTCAGGAACTTGAGAACTCATAAATTTAGAAGTTAGGCTTATATGAAATCTAAACTAAAATAAATGATGCCAACCACCTATAGATGGAGTAAGGCATGCAACTGCTAAGAATTTTTGGGTAATGTTGAAATCAGAAAGAAAGAAAACAAATGTGCCACACACATTGCCCCTAATCAATGGTGTCTAAAACATGGATTCTGATCTATAATTTGTACCACTTGCCCTATCTCAAACTAGAAGTGAGAGCCATCATACCATGCATGATGTCCCTATCTCTAGATTCTCTAAGAAAACTATACTAAAACTATTGATTTTGATCTAAATTATAACTGGCAAAATTATAACTAAATGTACCTTTCTATCTATTTTTAGAAAATCTAGTTTTTTTTATCATTCAAAAAGAAGCATTAGAAATGGATAGAAGCACCACTAATTCTATAGTCTTGACACTATTTTTCTAAGCCAAATCTGATTATTATTCTAGATTTTTGATTATTTACTTGGTTTATTCGAATTAGTTTGATGTATGGTTATTATTTTGAAAACTAGAATTTTTGACTGATAGGAGCTCTGATCTTTATATCAAAATATTTTTTGTTTCCCCCCTCTTTTGAGTTAGGAATAGGTACCATGTACTAACTACCCTTAGAAAAATAAGCCTTGTAAGTGTGTTAAGATGGAAAATATACATGATATAACAATGATAATTAACAAGATATCTCAAGATATAGCCTAATTTAAATTGAGAGATTATTAGATCAACAAGGGTATGCCTATATATATTTAACAATGTAATAGCATGTGTAATGTACTAAATTAGAATTTAAAGTCTAATTAGTAGTTATTTGTTAGTTGTTATTTATTAGTTGTTAGTTGTTAGTTGTTAGTTGTTAGTTGTTAGTTGGAGGGATGGAACATGATGTCCATCATGGCATCCAAAAAAACATGAAAATGCATGATATGGATCATGGCATTGCAAACAATCAAAATCAATAAAATAAAAAACACACAAGGCAGGAATCAAGAAGTGTACAAAAGTGGCCAAGGGGCCAAGTAAAAAAGGGACATGGGTACATGTCACTAAAACTAGAAATCAAACATACAAGGCATGTTCAAATGCCACATACACATATAAGTGGAGAAATCAAATTTGGTACAAGGGCCATAGGCACATTTAAAAGTACAAGAAAATGACATTGGCAAATGTTCTAAGACACACACATGAATAAAAGCAAAGAACATTGGTAAATGTCTAAAGGCACATACAAGAGATAAGTAGGAACTGGTAATGAAATCACATCAATCAACACTAATTAAGAAGATAAAGCATGTAAATATTGGAAAGATACAATCACACCTAACTAATCAAAGCAAGAGAGAAAGTATGCAAGACATGTTTAGTACAAAACTAGGTATATGCTAAGAAATACACAAGTGTTAGATACTAATGATATGTTGATAAAGTAATCTGTGTAATCTATTAGATAATGTATATCAACATGATAACTTAGAGTGTGGAGTGTAAGAATGACATAACCTAGATGGTGTAGTCATGTAGAAGATTCCCCCTAGTGGGTATATATATCGATGTGTGTCTTGAATGTAGAAGTTAGAATGCCCCCTCAATGGGTAGAGTGAAGCAATTAAGTAGCTAGACTTTACTACACACACTCAAATAAGATCAAGTGAAGCATGATAATGTAGATAAATTGGCATACAATAGCATGGAACCATGAATGTAAGACCTGGCATAGTAGTAGTAATGTAAAGCATGAATGATGCATACAATCAAAATGTTTTTGTTGTTTTTTTACATATTTGAATGTTTTTGAATTTTTGATATAAGATATGTATAATCAATCATAAGGATATTATGTACAAGTAATATTGAGAAACTATGTAAAAGTAAGCAAAAAGAAACTATGTATAAGTAATACTGAGGAGAAATGATACTAACTGATGAGTCTCATGGGAGACTCCCTATCATGGTGTCTCATATCAAATAAATGAATCATGTGTGATTTTGAAGCATAAGGGAATGGCTAAAAATATGATTCTAAATATTTTGATTCATTATTTGTACCTTGGAAATCATAATAACCTATGTTGTTCCACTCATCATTATCATCTTGATTTTGAACCAATGGAATGTTGATGTTAAATTTTGTTATATCTAGATCTTTCCTTTTATAAAATTATGTTTGTGAATGATTTGCCTTAAGATGTTCAATAAATCCCAAACCTTGTGATAAACATTATCAATTATTAGAATAGGAGTAGTGATGCCTTGAGCCTACTTGCCCAACCCTTGACCTTGATAATCAAATTATTGTAAATATTTTTGACCAAACCCATACTATTTTAAAAGTTGAGCCTCATTTTTGAGAGGTAGATTTACATCCTTTTTGTGCTTTACTTGTGCTTGTGTTACTATTTGTTGCTCTTATTTTAGTTTTTGATCATTTTGTTGTTCTGAGTTATGCTTTGATAACCACTTTTATACTATTTTTGAATTTGACCCTTTGTGAATGTGTTCTTGTGTCATCGTGGATTTTTTGACTCATTTACCTTGTATAGGGTCCTTATTAACAATTATTTATTGTATATGTTTATTTAATGCCAAACATAAATCTATGTGATGTTCATGCATTCTATGATATGCACAATAATATCTAGATCTTTTCACTAGATATAAAGGAGGTAATTTGATCAACTTGGATTTAATCATTTCCCTTAGTACCTCACTTAAACTCTTATTTAATCTTTGAATATTTTTTTAATCATTATTTGTAGAGGTACTTTGTTGTAAATTTCTTGTTTTGATGTGTAGCATTGCTTACAACCAATTGACTAGGTGAAGGTACATAGATATGATTGGCACAAAGATGCCTTTGAGGATTTTGCATTATGATCTAATTTTATAATGTTGTGATCTTTTCATGTAATAGTTGATTATGTGTTTGTAAATATAAAATTAACTTACTCATACTAGTGATTTGAACCCTTAGAGTCTCACAAGTGCAAACCCTAGTTGCTTCCAATTGAACATGTAAGCACATATGTTGAAGAGGTTTTGAAGAAGCTATAGGCTGAATGTATACATTAGGAACAATAGTATGGGCTGCCTCACCTTTTGGAGGGGTGATAACATGGACCTAGTTAGAGAGAAAGAAACTTTTTCATGTGCATAAGATATGACATTGAAACTTGACATGTGGTTGTTAGCTTATTCAATGGATCCTCTAGGTAGAAACCATGGATGTGGGATAAAATGCATGTAATTGGAGTTATAAGTTGTATAACAATATATTTATAAAGATCATTCCACAATAGATATATCAAGCAAGGGAGAGAGAGCATGCCTTTATTTTTTAATGCATAAAGAACTTTGACATGTGCTATGACATTTCTAATGTGTTTAGCATGATAAAATTGAAAATTTTTCCATATGAGATAGAAATTAAAGGATAGAAATAATGAATTTGTGTATGAATGCATAGAAAATTTTGACATGAATCATAATATTTCTAACTTGTATAGCATGATAAGCTTGAAATTTTTTCCACATGAGTGAGACTGAGTATGCAAAAGGAATATTGAAATTTTGTGCATGTTTAGCAATGAATTCTGTAATATCATCCCTTAGTATAAAAATTAAGTATGAAATGCAAAGAATAAAGCTTTGTACTAACATATGATAAACTTCATCATTCATGTACATGATATAGGATCAATGATGGTCTCCTTATTTTTTGCAAGAAATGTAAGAAAAATTTGTAAATAAGGGAGATCCATTTTTGGAAATCTGATTTTTAAAATGTAAGGTGATATCTCAAAAGCAATATGACCTAGTGTATTCAAATAGGGTTTTGAAAGATAATTATTTGAACAATTACTATGAAATTTTGAAATTGAAAGTGAATTTCTGAGTTAGGTATGCAAGTAAAAAATCAGAAATTTATTAAAAAATTAGTGATTGAATAGGACCTAGTATGTGTAACTAGGGTTTTGAGAAAAATATATTTTTTAAATTACTATTGAATTTTGAAATTTGAAGTTAATTTTTGATTTTAATATGCCAGTAAAAATTCAAAAAAATGTTGAAAATTTACTAGAAAAAATAATAAGACATAGTATGGGCAACTAGGGTTTGAAGGAAATTTTTTTTAAAAATTTAATACTAATTTTTAAAATTTGGGATGAATTTATCCTTAAAATATTTAATAAAAAATTCAAAAATTTATGGGAAAAATAAGTTAGGAATTTACCCTAGGATTTCTAGGGTTTTTATGTATAATTAGAAGTGAGTTGGGTTCACTAAATGATTTAACAATTTTGGAAATATTGGGGTTTTATTCTTAATTTTTTTAAATGGTCTAAATTGATAAATCACTAAATAATTTGTAATTAATAACCTACTAATTTTTGAAATTTATTTGTAATTAGAGATTTTTAAAAAATAGTAATATAAAGGAGAAAATAAAACTTAGCTTAAACTATGTTGATCTGACTGAGATAGGGTTTGATATTCATTGTGTAGGTCTAGGACACTATCACAACTAGGATTCTAGCTTTCATTTTCTGATTGGACAGGAGCACCAAAAGTGGATAGGAGTGGCACCATCATTGTAGTCCTTATCTAATGCTATTTTATCTAATGCTTTTAACTTTTTCTTTCAAAGCTTGAGAGTCTAAACTTTTTGGGTTTTGTTCAGTAGGTCTTTGTGACACTGTCTCTAAATTTGTGAAGCTTCACTATCAGGAGTGTTCTTTATAGATTTAATCTTCATTTTTAATCCTTCAATGTACTTGAACAAAAATTTGGCAAATGGGGAAAAGGGGTTAGTATGTGTAAAATACATTAGATGTGCTTCACACCCTGTGTGTGGGTACGTTGCCTACATACCAATGCTTCGAGGAGCGGTCAAGCCATATATAATTATCCTTTTAAGAGTGTTTGGTGCAATAATGAATAAAAATTCAATAAATACAAAAATTGGTTATGTTTGAGATGATTAGGGACTAGTGTAAGGACTTGAATTGGCTGGATAGTGTATAGGTTGGCTATATATATAGAATAGGAAAGATTGCTTGAGTGGTCTTGCTTGTATTCTTGCTTACTTGATAATATTTGCCAACCCTTTCCAAATGATCTTTGAATAAGTTTTTATAGGGATCTATTGGTCATGGATTGAATTTTCTCATGTTAGGTCGACAAGGAAAATGATGGAGGAAATTGATTGTCGAGGCCAAAAATGAGCTTGAACAATAGCACCGCCGATAGACAACAGTGGCACCAGTTTTCCTATCCTAGTTGGGTGTTATTGTCCTGGGTAGACAGGACCTATGGGATGGATTGGTCATGAAAAAAGGGTTTTGGCTTAGCTAAGATCAGGTTTGCAAGGCTACAGATGATTGGGAATAAGTGAAAACAAGCCTATGAGGGTCATGAGAGTAAGAAAGAGGGACTTATGGGTTGGGTGTCATTAGCCATGCTCAAGTTACCAATTTTTGCATTTTATATTACTACAAATAAGTAGACACCAAAATGTAAGTGGATTTGCTTGTTTAAAACATGTTTTGCATGTAAAGATTCAAAATTTATGTGCATTTCTTATAATTCTAAATTTTGAATAACATAACACCAAAAAATAATCAATTTTGCTCATTTTGAACATGTTTAACACGTAAATATTCAAGCTTTATGTGTATTTTTTATAATTTTTAATTTTTAATAACGAAATAACAATATGTAAGTGATTTTGGTCACTTCAAACATGTTTAACATGTAAAGATTTAAACTTTAAGTGAATTTCTTATAATTTTTAATTTTGAATAACATAACCCCAAAATATAAGCAGTTTTGTTCATTTCAAACATGTTTAACATGTAAACATTCAAACTTTATATGTGTTTCTTATAATTTTGAATTTTAAATAATGTAAGACCAAAACATAAGTGGTTTTGCTCTATCGAACATGTTTAACATGGAAAGATTCAAAGTCTGTGTGTTTGTTATAATTTTGAATTTTGAATAATGTAACATCAAAACGTAAGTGGTTTTGTTCATTTCAAACTTGGTTAACAACTAAAGATTCAAACTTTATGTGTGCTTATTATCATTTTGAATTTTGAATAAGGTAACACCAAAATGTAAGCGGTTTTGCTTATTTCGAATATGTTTAACATGTAAAGATTCAAACTTTGTGCATGATTCTTATAATTTTCAATAACATAAAACTAAAATTAAGTGGTTTTCCCCATTTTGAACATGTTTTAACATGTAAAGATCTAAAATTTATGTGCATTTCTTATAATTTTGAATTTTGAATAATGTAACACCAAAATGTAAGTGATTATGCTCATTTTGAACATGTGTAACATTGAAATATTTAAAATTTATGTGTGTTTCTTATAATTTTAAATTTTGAATAATGAAACACCAAAATGTAAGCGATTTTGCTCCTTTCAAAATTTTTTAACATGTCAAATTCAAATTTTATATGCATTTCTTATAATTTTGAATTTTGAATAATGTAACACCAAAATATAAGTGGTTTTGCTCATTTTAAACATGTTTAACATGTAAAGATTCAAACTTTATGCACATTTCTTATAATTATGAATAATGTAACACCAAAATATAAGTTGTTTTGCTCATTTCAAAAAAAATTTAATGTGTAAAAATTCAAACATTATGCACTTTTTTTAAAATTTTAAATTTTGAATAATGTAACACCAAAATGTAAGCAGTTTTCCTCATTTTATACATGTTTAACTATAAAGATTCAAACTTTATGTACATTTCTTATAATTTTGAATTTTGAATAATGTAACATTAAAACGTAAGTAGTTTTGCTCATTTCAAACCTGTTTAACATCTAAAAATTCAAAATTTATGCACGTTTCTTATAATTTTAAATTTTAAATAATGGAACACCAAAACGTAAACAATTTTGCTTGTTTTGGACATGTTTAACATGTATAGATTCAAACTTTATGTGCATTTATTACAATTTTGTATAACGTAACACCAAAACATAAGTGATTTTTCTAGTTTTAAACAATTTTAACATATAAAAATTCAAATTTTATGCAGGTTTCTTATAATTTTGAATAATGTAATACCAAAATCTAAACAATTTTTATCCTTTTGAACATGGTTAACAGGTGAAGACTCAAACTTTATGCAGGTTTCTTATAATTTTGAATTTTGAATAACGTAACACCAAAATGTAAGTTGTTTTGCTCATTTTGAAAATGTTTAACATGTAAATATTCAAAATTTATGGGCATTTCTTATAATTTTGAATAACATAACACCAAAACATAAGTAATTTTGCTTTTTTCAAACATGTTTAACATGTAAAATTCTAAACTGTATATGTGTTTCTTATAATTTTGAATTTTAAATAATGTAACACCAAAACATAAATGATTTTACTTGTTTCGAATATCTTTAACATGTAAAGATTCAAAATTTATGAGCGTTCCTTATAATTTCTAATTTTGAATAATGAAAAACCAAAATGTAAGCATTTTTTTTCTCATTTTGAACATGTTTGAAATGGGCAAAACAACAAAAATGTAAGTGATTTTGAATTGTGAATAATGTACCACAAAAATGTAAGTGATTTTGCTCATTTTGAACATGTTTAACATGTAAATATTCAAAATTTATGCACATTTATTATAATTTTGAATAATGTAAGACCAAAACATAAGCATTTTTGCTCAATTCGAAATGCTTAACATGTAAAGATTTAAACATTATCTGTATTTTTTATAATTTTGAATTTTGAATAATGTAACACTAAACCATAATCAGTTTTGCTTATTTCAAACATGTTTAACATGTAAAAATTTAAAATTTATTCACCTTTCTTATAGTTTTGAATTTTGAATAACATAACACCAAAACATAAGTAGTTTTACTCATTTCAAACATGTTTAACATATAAATATTCAAATTCTATGCTTGTTTCTTATAATTTTGAATAACATAACATTAAAATATAAGTGGTTTTGCTTGATTCAAACATATTTAACATGTAAATATTCAAAATTATGCATGTTTCTTATAATTTTGAATAATGTAACACCAAAATGTAAGCAATTTTGCTCATTTTGAACATGTTTAACATATAAAGATTCAAATTTAATGCACATTTCATAAAATTTGGAATAACTTAACACTAAAATGCAATCGGTTTTACTCATTTTAAACATGTTTAACATGTAAAGATTCAAACTTTATACATTTTTTTTATAATTTTGAATAATGTAACACCAAATGTATTTTGAATAACATAACACTAAAACATAATCTATTTTGCTCATTTTGAACATGTTTAACATGTAAAGATTCAAGGTTTATGTGTGTTTCCTATAATTTTTAATTTTGAATAGCGAAATTCCAAAATGTAAGCAATTTTGCTTGTTTTAAACATGTTTGATATATAAAGATTCAAACTTTATGTGTGTTTCTTATAATATTTAATTTTGAATAATGAAAGACCAAAACATAAGTAGTTTTGTTTGTTTTGAGTATGTTTAACATTTTAAACTTTATGTGCATTTATTATAATTTTTAATTTTGAATAATGTAACACTAAAATATAAGTGGTTTTGCTCATTTTGAATATATTTAACATGTAAATATTCAATCTTTATGCACATAAGCGCGATTGCTCATTTTCAATATGTTTAACATGTAAAGATTCAATCTCTATACAAGCTTGTTATAATTTTGAATAAGGTAACACCAAAAGGTAAGTGGTTTTACTCATTTTGAACATGTTTAACATATAAATATTCAAACTTTATGCATATTTATTATATTTTAAATTATGAATAATGAATGTAACATCAAAACGTAAGTAGTTTTACTCATTTTAAACATGTTTAACATGTAAAGATTCAAACCTCATGCACTTTTCTTATAATTTTATGCATATTTAAAAAACATGTATAACAAAAATATAGACAGTTTTGCTCATTTTAAACATGTTTAACATGTAAAAATTCAAATTTTATGCATGTTTCTTATAATTTTGAATAATATAAGTGGTTTTACTAATTTTGAACACATTTAACATGTAAAGATTCAAACTTTATTCATGTTTCTTATAATTCTGAATTTTAAATAATGTAACACACAAACCTAAGTGATTTTTAACATGTAAAGATTCAAATTTTATGTGCAATTTTTATAATTTTGAATAACGTAACACCAAAATGTAAATGGCTTTGCTCATTTCAAACATGTTTAACATGCAAAGATGAAAAATTTAAGCACTTTTATTTTAATTTTTACTTTTGAATAATGTAAAACCAAAATATAAGTGGTTTTACTCATTTTAAATATGTTTAACATGTAAAAATTCAAAATTTATGCATGTTTATTAAAATTTTGAAAAACGTAACACCAAAACTTAAGCATTTTTACTCATTTCAAACATGTTTAACATGTAAAGAATCAAAATTTATGTGCATTTCTTATAATTTTGAATTTTGAATAAGGAAAAACTAAAATGTAAGCAATTTTGCTCATTCTGAACATGTTTAACATGTAAGCATTCAAACTTTATGTGCATTTATTATAATTTTGAATAATGAAAGACCAAAATGTAAGAAATTTTGATCCCTTAAAAAATGTTTAACATGTAAAGATTTAAATTTTATTTGTTCTTATTATAATTTTAATTTTGATTAACCTAAAACCAAAACATAAGCAGTTTTGCTTACTTTGAACATGTTTAACATGTAAAGATTCAAACTTTATGCACGTTTCTTATAATTTTGTATTTTTAAAAATGTTAGACCAACATGTAAGTAATTTTGCTCGTTTCAAACATGTTTAACATGTAAAAAGTTAAACTTTATGCGTATTTATTATAATTTTGAGTTTTAAATTTTTAATAATGTAAGACCAAAATGTCAATGATTTTGTTCATTTTAAACATGTTTAAAATGTAAAGATTCAAGCTTTATGTGCATTTCTTATAATTTTTTATTTTGACTAACATAAAACCAAAATTTAAGTAGGTTTGTTCATTTCAAACATGTTTACATCTAAAGATTTAATGTTTATATGTGTTTCTTATAATTTTGAATAATGTAAGACCAAAAGGTGAGTTGTTTTACTCATTTCAAACATGTTTAACTTCTAAAGATTCAAACTTTATGCATGTTTATTATAATTTTAAATTTTGAATAATGTAAGACCAAAACTTAAGTGGTTTTGCTCATTTAGAACATGTTTAACATGTAAAGATTCAAATTGTATGTGCATTTCTTATAATTTTTTATAATGTAACACCATAATGTAAATGATTTTACTCGTTTCGAACATGATTAACATGTAAACATTCAAATTTTATGTGCGTTTGTTATAATTTTGAGTTTTGAATAATGTAATAGCAAAATGTAAGTAGTTTTTTTCTGTTTTAAACATGTTTAACATGTAAAGAATCAAACCTTATGTGTGTTTCTTATCATTTTGAATTTTAAATAAGGTAAAACCAAAAACTAAATGGTTTTACTCATTTCAAACATGTTTAGCATATAAAGATTCAAACTTTATGCTTGTTTTTTATAATTTTGAATAATGTAACACCAAAATGTATGTGATTTTACTTGCTTTAGACATGTTTAAAATGAAAAGATTCAAATTTTATGCATATTTCTTATAATTTTGAATAATGTAACACTAAAATGTAAGTAGTTTTTGCTCATTTCGAAGAAGTTCAACATATAAAGATTTAAACTTTATGTGCATTTCTTATAATTTTCACCACAATGTAAATGATTTTACTCGTTTCAAACATGATTAACATGTAAACATTCAAATTTTATGTGTGTTTGTTATAATTTTGAGCTTTGAATAATGTAATAGCAAAATGTAAGTGGTTTTGTCCATTTCAAACATGTTTAATATGTAAAGTTTCAAACCTTATGTATGTGTGCTTCTTATAATTTTGAATTTTGAATAATGAACACCAAAACATAAGTGGTTTTTCTTGTTTTGAACATGTTTAACATGTAAAAACTCAAATTTTATGTGCATTTCTTATAATTTTCAATTTTGAATAATATAACACCAAAATGTAAGTAGTTCTGCTTGTTTTGAATATTTTTAACATGTAAAATTTCAAACTTTATGTGCATTTCTTATAATTTTGAATAACGTACGACCAAAACATAAGTGGTTTTGCTTGTTTTGAACATGTTTAGCATGTAAAAATTAAAAAATTATGGGCATTTCTTATAATTTTTAATTTTGAATAATGAGCAAAACCACTTAAATGTATTTATGGGTATTTTTTATGTGTATTTCTTATCAATTTTAACTTTAAATAATGTAAGACCAAAATGTAAGTGGTTTTGCTCATTTTGCACATGTTTAATGCATAAAATTCAAACTTTGTGTGTTTCTTATAATTTTTAATTTTTAATAATGTAACACCAAAACATAAGCTAATTCATTCATTTTAAACTTGTTTAAAATGTAAAGATTCAAACTTTATTCACATTTCTTATAATTTTGAATCCTGAATAATGTAACACCAAAATGTAAGTGATTTTACTCATTTTGAACATGTTTAACATATAAAAATTCAAATTTTATCACATTTCTTATAATTTTGAATTTTGAATAACGTAACACCAAAACATAAATAATTTGGCTCATTATGAACATTTTTAACATATAAAGATTCAAACTTTATGATCAATTCTTATAATTTTGAATAACATAACACCAAAACATAAGCAATTTTACTCATTTTGAACATGTTTAACATGTAAAGACTCAAATTTTATGTGTGTTTCTTATAATTTTGAATTTTAAATAATGTAACACCCAAACATAAGTATTTTTATTTTATTTTGAACATGTTTAAAATGTAAAGATTCAACCTTTATGTGTGTTTCTTATAATTTTAAATCTTTAATAATGTAACACCAAAATGTAAGTGGTTTTGCTCATTTTAAACATGTTAACATGTAAAGATTCAAATTAATGCATGTTTCTTATAATTTTGAATAATGTAATAGCAAAACTAAAACTATTTTTATCATTTTTTACATGTTTAACATGTAAAGATTTAAAATTCATGTGTGTTTCTTATAATTTCAAAATTTGAATAATGTAACACCAAAATGTATGTGGTTTCACTTGTTTTGAACATTTTTAATATGTAAAGATTCAAACTTTATACATGTTTTTTATAATTTTGAATTTTGAGTAATAACACCAAAATGTAAGCAATTTTAATCATTTTGAACATGTTTAACATATAAAGATTCAAATTTTACGTGTGTTTCTTATAATTTTGAATAATGTAACACCAAAACATAAGTGGTTTTACTCATTTCAAACACTTTTAACATGTAAAAAATCAAAATTTATTTGCATTCCTTAGAATTTTGAATTTTGGAAACTGCAATACCAAAACGTAAGTGGTTTTGCTTGTTTTGAACATATGTCTAACATGTAAAAATTTAATCTTTAATCACGTTTCTTATAATTTTGAATTTTAAATAACATAACACCAAAATGAAAGTAATTTTGCTTGTTTCAAAAATGTTTAACATGTAAAGATTCAAACTTTATGTGTGTTTATTATAATTATAAATTTTGAATAATAAAAGACCAAAACATAAGAAGTTTTTCTCATTTTAAACATGTTTAACATGTGAAGATTCAAACTTTATAGTTTCTTATAATTTTGAATTTTGAATAATAACACCAAAACTTAAGTAGTTTTGCTCATTTCAAACACGTTTAACATGTAAAGATTCAAATTTTACGTGTGCTTCTTATAATTTTGAATAATGTGACACCAAAACGTAAGTGATTTTGACATTTCAAATATTTTTAACATGTAAAAATTCAAATTTTATTTGCATTGCTTAGAATTTTGAATTTTGAAATATGAAATACCAAAATTAAAGTGGTTTTGCTCCTTTTGAACATGTCTAACATGTAGAGATTCAATCTTTATGCACATTTCTTATAATTTTGAATTTTGAACAAGGTAACACCAAAATGTTAGTGGTTTTGCTCATTTTAAACATGTTTAAGATATAAAGATTCAAACTTTATGTGCACTTTTTATAATTTTATATTTTGGTGTTACCTTGTTCAAAGTGGTTTTGCTCATTTTAGACATGTTTAAGATATAAAGATTCAAACTTTATGCACACTTTTTATAATTTTATATTTTGAATAATGTAACACCAAAATGTAATCAGTTTTGCTTATTTCAAATATGTTTAACATGTAAATATTCAAACGTTATGCACATTTCTTATTATTCTAATTAACGTAACACCTAAATGTAAACAATTTTGCTCATTTCAAACATGTTTATAATGTAAAAATTCAAAATTTAGCATGTTTCATATAATTTTGAATTTTGAATAATGTAACATCAAAACTTAAGTGGTTTTACTCATTTCAAACATGTTTAATATTTAAAGATTCAAACTTTATGTGTGTTTCTTATAATTTTAAATAATGTAACACTAAAATGTAAGTAGTTTTGTTCATTTCAAATAAGTTTAACATGTATAGATTCAAAATTATACCTGTTTCTTATAATTTTGAATAACGTCATACTAAAACATAAATGGTTTTGCTCGTTTTGAACATGTTTAAAATGTAAATATTCAAACTTTATGCACGTTTCTTATAATTTTTAACTTTGAATAACATAACACCTAAATGTAGGTGCTTTTGCTCATTTCGAACATGTTTAACATGTAAAGATTCAAAATTTATGTGTGTTTTTTATAATTTTGAATAATATAACATAAAACATAATCGATTTTCCTCATTTCAAACATGTTTAACATATAAACATTCAAACTTTATGTGTGTTTCTTATAATTTTGAATATTGAATAATGTAACACCAAAATGTAAGTGGTTTTGCTTGTTTTGAATATGTTTAATATGTAAAGATTCAAACTTTATGTAATTTTCTTATCATTTTGAATTTTGAATAAGGTAACACCAAAATGGAAGTAGTTTTGCTCCTATTTAATATGTTTAACATGTAAAGATTCAAACACTATGTGCATTTATTATAATTTTGATATATCATAAGTGGTTATGCTCATTTTGAATAAGTTTAACATGTAAAGATTCAAACTTTATGCACGTTTCTTATAATTTTGATCAATGTAACACCAAAATTTTATCTATTTTGCTCATTTTAAACATGTTTAACATGTAAAGATTCAAACTTTATGTTTGTTTCTTATAATTTTAAATTTTCAATAACGTAACACCAAAATATATGTAATTTTGCTCATTTCAAACATGTTTAACATGTAAAGATTCAAACTTTATGTGTGTTTCTTATAATTTTCAATAATGTAACATCAAAATGTAAGTGGATTTGCTCATTTTGAACAAACTGAACATGTAAAAATTCAAACTCTATGCATGCTTCTTATTATTTTAAATAACATAACACCAAAATGTAAGTGGTTTTACTCATTTCGAACATGTTTAAGATGTAAAGATTCAAACTTTATGCATTTTTCTTATAATTCTAAAAATTGAATAATGTAATACCAAAATGTAAGCAGTTTTGCTCATTTTAAACATGTTTAATATGTAAAGATTAAAACTTTATGTGCATTTATTATAATTTTGAATAACATAACACCAAAATGTAAGCAGTTTAGCTTGTTTTGAACATTTTTAACATGTAAACATTCAAACTTTATGCATATTTCTTATAGTTTTGAATAACATAATACCAAAATGTAAATGGTTTTGCTTATTTCAAACATGTTTAACATGTAAGGATTCAAAATTTATGCACCTTTATTATAATTTTGAATTTTAAACAATGTAAAACCAAAACATAAGTAGTTTTGCTCATTTCAAACATGTTTAACATGTATAGATTCAAACTTTATGCACATTTTTTATAATTTTAAATAACGAAACACTAAAATGTAAGCGGTTTTGCTCATTTCAAATAACTTTAACATGTAAAGATTTAAATTTTATATTTTTTTGTTATAATTTTGAATAACATAACAACAAAACGTAATGGGATTTATTCATTTCAAATATGTTTAACATATAAAGATTTAAACTTTATGCACATTTCTTATAATTTTGAATTTTGACTAACATAATACCAAAATATATGTAGTTTTTCTCGTTTAAAATGTGTTTAACATGTAAATATTCAAACTTTATGTGTGTTTCTTATAATTTTGAATTTTGAATAACATAACATTAAAACGTAAATGGTTTTACTCATTTCAAACATGTTTAACATGTAAAAATTCAAAATTTATGTGTGTTTTTTAGAATCTTAAATTTTGAATAATGTAACAGCAAAATATAAGTGATTTTGGTCATTTTTGACATGTTTAACATGTAAATATTAAAACACTATGCATGTATTTTATAATTTTGAATAATGTAACGCCAAAACATATGTGGTTTTAATCATTTTGATCAAGTCTTAACATATAAAGATTCAAATTTTATGCACATTCATTATAATTTTGAATAACATAGCACAAGAAAATAAATGATTTTGTTCCTTTCGAACATGTTTAACATGTAAAGATTCAAAATTTATACATGTTTCTTATAATTTTGAATTTTAAATAATTTAAGACCAAAATCTAAGTGGTTTTGTCTGATTTGAACATGTTTAACATGTAAAAATTCAAATTTTATGCACATTTCTTTTAATTTTAAATTTTGAATAACGTAACACCAAAAGGTAAGTAGTTTTGCTCATTTTGAACATGTTTAACATGTAAAGATTCAAAATTTATATGTGTTTCCTATAATTTTAAATTTTGAATAATGTAACACCAAAATATAAGTGGTTTTGATCATTTTAGACATGTTTGACATGTAAAGATTCAAAATTTATGCACGTTTCTTATAATTTTGAATAATGTAAAATGAAAATGTAAGCAGTTTTGTTCATTTTCAACAAGTTTAACATATAATGATTCCAAATTTATATGCATTTCTTATAATTTTGAATAATGAAACACCAAAATGTAAATAATTTTGGTACTTTGGAATATTTTTAATATGTGAAGATTCAAAATTTATACACGTTTCTTATAATTTTGTATTTTGAATAACATAACATCAAAATGTAAGCAATTTTGCCCATTTCAAACATATTTAACATATAAAGATTCAAACTTTATGTGCATTTTTTATAATTTTGAATTTTGAATAATGTAACACCAAAACATAAGTGGTTTTGCTCATTTCAAATATGTTTAACATGTAAATATTTAAAATTTATGTGCATTTCTTATGATTTTAAATTTTGAATAACGCAATACCAGAATGTAAGTGGTTTTGCTCGTTTCAAACATGTTTTACATGTAAAGTTCCCAAATTTATATGTGTTTCTTATAATTTTGAATTTTAAATAACATAAGACCAAAATGTAAGTGATCAAACATGTATAACATGTAAAGATTCAATATTTATAGGTGTTTCTTATAATTTTTAATTTTGAATAATGTAAGACCAAAATGTAAGTGGTTTTATTCATTTCAAACATGTAAAGATTCAAATTTTATGCATGTTTATTATAATTTTGAAATTTAAATAATGTAAGACTGAAACATAAGTAGTTTTACTCATTTCAAACATGTTTAACATGTAAAGATTCAAATTTTATACACATTTTTTATAATTTTGAATTGTGAATAACGTAAGACCAAAATTGAAGCAATTTTACTCATTTTGAACATGTTTAACATGTAAAGATTCAAACTTGATGCATGTTTGTTATAATTTTGAATTTTGAATAATGTAAGACCAAAACATAATCAGTTTTATTCATTTCAAATATCTTTAACATGTAAAGATTCAAACTTTATGCATGTTTCCTATAATTTTGAATAGTGTAAAACCAAAACATAAGTGGTTTTGCTCATTTCAAACATGTTTAACATGTAAAGATTCTAACTTTATGAGTGTTTCTTACAGTTTTGAAATTTGAATAACGTAACACCAAAATGTAAGTAGTTTTGCTCGTTTCAAATATGTTTAACATGTAATGACTTTATGCACATTTCTTATAATTTTGAATTTTGAATAATGTAACACCAAAATCTAAGGGGTTTTGCTTGTTTCAAACATGTTTAACATGTACAGATTCAAAAATTAGGTGCATTTATTACAATTTTGAATTTTGAATAACGTAACACCAAAATGTAAGTGGTTTTGGTTGTTCTAAAAATGTTTAACATGTAAAGATTGAAACTTTATGTGAACTTCTTATAATTTTGAGTAACGTAACACTAAAATGTAAGCAGTTGTGATCGTTTTGAACATGTTACCATGTAATGAACATGTTTAACATGTAGTGATTCACACTTTATGCACATTTCGTATAATTTTGAATTTTGAATAATGTAACACCAAAATCTTAGGGGTTTTGCTTGTTTCAAACATGTTTAAAATGTACAGATTCAAACATTAGGTGCATTTATTACAATTTTGAATTTTGAATAACGTAACACCAAAATGTAAGTGGTTTTGGTTGTTCTAAAAATGTTTAACATGTAAAGATTCAAACTTTATGTGCATTTTTTATAATTTTGAATTTTGAATAATGTAGCACCAAAATGTAAGTGATTTTGTTTTTTTTAAACATGTTTCACATGTAAATATTCAACATTTATGCACATTGCTTATAATTTTGAAATTTGAATAATGTAACACCAAAACGTAAGTAGTTTTGCTCATTTTCAACATGTTTAGCATATAAGTATTCAAACTTTATGCATGTTTCTTATAATTTTGATTTTTAAATAACATAAAACTAAAACATAAGCAATTTTACTCATTTTAAACATGTTTAATGTGTAAAGTTTCAACCATTATGTGCATTTCTTATAATTTTTATTTTTGAATAATGAAAAAATAAAATGTAAGCAGTTTTTCTCATTTCAAACATGTTTAACATTTAAAGATTCAAAATTTATACCCATTTCTTATAATTTTGAATTGTGAATAATGTAACACTGAAACATAAGCGATTTTTCTCATTTCAAATAAATTTAACATGTGAAAATTTAAAATTTATGCACATTTCTTTTAATTTTAAATAACGTAAATGATTTTGCTTCTTTCAAACATGTTTAACAAGTAAAGATTCAAACTTTATGCACAATTTTTTATAATTTTAAATATTATAACACCAAAACATAATCAATTTTACTCATTTTGAACATGTTTAACATGTAAAGATATAAAATTTATGCATGTTTCCTATAATTTTAAATAACATAACACCAAAATGTAATCGGTTTTGCTTGTTTTGAATATGATTAACATGTAAAGATTTAAACTTTATATATGTTTCTTATAATTTTAAATAATGTAACACCAAAATGTAAATGATTTTTCTCATTTTAAACATGTTTAACATGTAAAGATTCAAAAAAATTGTGCATTTCTCATAATTTTGAATTGTGAATAACATAAGACTAAAAAGTAAGTGGTTTTGCTTGTTTCAAATATGTTTAACATTTAAAGATTAAATCTTTATGCGTGTTTCTTATAATTTTGAATAATTTAATACTAAAATGTAAATGATTTTGCTCGTTTCAAACATGTTTAACACGTAAAGATTCAAACTTAATGTGTATTTTTTGTACTTCTAAATTTTGAATAACATAACACCAAAATAAAAGTGGTTTTGTTTCTTTTGAACATATTTAACATGTAAAGATTCAAAATTTATGGGTGTTTCTTATATTTTTTAATTTTGAATAATCTAAAACAAAAATGTAAGAATTTTTGCTGATTTCAAACATGTTTAACATGTAAACATTCAAACTTTCTGCACATAATATATAATTTTAAATAATATTGCACCAAAATGTAAGCATTTAGGCTCATTTCAAGCATGTTTAACATGTAAAGATTAAAATTTTATGTGCATTTCTTATAATTTTGAATAAACCTAACACCAAAACATAAGTGTTTTTTTTTGTTTCGAACATGTTTAGCATATAAAGATTTAACTTTATCCATGTTTCTTATAATTTTGAATTTTGAATAATGTAACACTAAAACATAAGTGGTTTTGCTCATTTCAAACATGTTTAACATGTAAATATTCAAATTTTATGTCCATTTTTTATAATTTATAATTTTGAATATTGTAACACCAAAATGTAAGCAATTTTGCTTGTTTCAAACATATTTAACATGTAAAGATTCAAAATTTATGCACATTTCTTATAATTTTGAATTTTGAATAATGTAACACCAAAATGTAAGTGGTTATGCTTGTTTTCTATAGATAGTTTAACATGTAAAGATTAAAACTTTATGTGTATTTCTTATACTTTTGAATAACATAATACTAAAACATAAGTAATTTTGCTCATTTCAAACAAATTTAATATATAAAGATTGCATTTTTTTTATAATTTTGATTAATGTAACGTCAAAACATAATCAATTTTATTCTTTTTGAACATGTTTAACATGTAAATATTTAAAATTTATGTGTTTCTTATAATTTTGAATTTTGAATAACGTAATACCAAAATGTAAGCAATTTTGTCCATTTTCAACATGTTTAATAGGTAAAGATTCAAACATTATGCTTATAATTTTGAATTTTGAATAATGTAACACCAAAATGTAAGATGTCTAGCTCATTTCAAACATGTTTAACTTCTAAAATTTCAAAATTTATGTGTGTTTCTTATAATTCTGAATTTTAAATAATGTAAAACCAAAATGTAAGTAGATTTGCTCATTTTGAAGATGTTTAACATGTAAAGATTCAAACTTTATGCATTTTTCTTATAATTTTGAATAATGTAACACCAAAACGTAAGCATTTTACTTATTTCAAACTTGTTTCACATGTAAAGTTTCAAGCTTTATGTACTTCTATTATAATTTTGAATAACATATGACAAAAACATAAGCGGTTTTACTCCTTTTGAACATGTTTAACATGTAAAGATTCAATCTTTATGCATGTTTATTAGAATTTTTAATTTTGAATAACTTAAGACCAAAACATAAGTGGTTTTATTTGTTTCAAACATGTTTAACATGCAAAGATTCAAATTTTATTTGCAGTTTTTATAATTTTGAAATTTGTATAATGTAGACCAAAACATAAGTGGTTTTGCTCATTTCGAACATGATTAACATGTAAATATTCAAAATTTATGCATGTTTATTATAATTTTGAATAACATAACACCAAAATGTAAGCAATTTTGCTCATTCTGAACATGTTTAACATGTAGATATTCACACTTTATGCACATTTATTATAATTTTGAATTTTGAATAATGTAACACCAAAACATAAGGGATTTTATTTATTTTAAATATGTTTAACATGTAAAATTCTAACTTTATGCTTGTTTCTTATAATTTTGAAATTTGTATAATGAATGACCAAAACATAATTTAAACTTTATGCACATTTCTTATAATTTTGAATAATGTAAAACCAAAATGTAAGTGGTTTTGCTCATTCTGAACATGTTTAAGATGTAAAGATCCAAACTTTATAGATGTTTCTTATAATTTTGAATAACGTAACATGAAAACATAAGTGGCTTTGCTTGTTTTGAACATATTTAAAATGTAAAGATTCAAACTTTACTCACATTTCTTATAATTTTGAATTTTGAATAATGTAACACCAAAACGTAAGCGGTTTTGAGCATTTCAAACATGCTTAACATGTAAAGATTCTAACTTTATGCACATTTCTTATTATTTTGAATTTTGAATAATGTAACACCAAAACATAAGTAGTTTTGCTCATTTTGAACATGTTTAATATGTAAAGATTAAACATTTATGCATATTTCTTATAATTTTGAATTTTGAATAATGTAACACCAATACATAAGTGGTTTTGCTTGTTTTTGACATGTTTAACATGAAAAAATCAGACTTTGTATGCATTTCTTATAATTTTGAATAATGCATCACCAAAACGTAAGTGGTTTTATTTATTTTGAATAAGTTTAAACTATAAATATTATGTATTTCTTATAATTTTGAATAATATAATACCAAAATGTAAATAATTTTGTTTCTTTAGAACATGTTTAATATGTAAAGATTCAAAATTTATGCGGTTTTCCTATAATTTAAAATCTTTAAAAATGTAACACCAAAATGTAAGAGTTTTGCCCATTTTAAACATGTTTAACATGTAAAGATTCAAACTTTATGAGCATTTTTTTATAACTTTGAATAATGTAACACTAAAACGTAAGTGGTTTAGCTCATTTTGAACATTTTTAACATCTAAAAATTCAATTTTTTATGTAAATTTTTTATAATTTTGAATTTTGAATAATGTAACACCAAAATGTAAGCAATTTGGTTGATTTTGAATATGTTTAACATGTAAAGATTCAAATTTTATGCATGTTTCTTATAAATTTCAATTTTGAAAAATGTAAGACCAAAACATAATTGGATTTCCTTGTTTCAAACATGTTTAACATGTAAATATTTAAACATTATGCATATTTCTTATAATTTTGAACTTTGAATAATGTAACACCAAAACGTAACTAGTTTTGCTTGCTTCAAACATGTTTAATATAAAAAGATTCACACTTAATGTGTGTTTCTTATAATTTTAAATAACGTAGCGCTAAAACACAAGGGATTTTGCTTGTCTTGAACATGTTTAACATGTAAAGATTCTACATTTATGCATGTTTCTTATAATTTTAAATTTTTAATAATGTAACACCAAAAGGTATGTGGTTTTGGTCATTTTAAACATGTAAAACATGTAAAGATTCAAATTTTAATGCATGTTTCTTATAATTTTAAATAATGTAACACCAAAATGTAAGCAATTTTAATGATTTTAAACATGTTTAACGTGTAAAAATTCAAAATTTATGTGTGTTTCTTATAATTTTTAATTTTTAATAATGAAAGACCAAATGGTAAGAATTTTTTCTTTTTTTAAACATGATTAACATTTAAAGATTCTAACTTTATGTGCATTTCTTATAATTTTAAAATTGGAATAATGTAACACTAGAAAATAAGCAATTTTGCTCATCTTTAACATGTTTAACATATAAATATTAAGACTTTATGAACATTTATTATAATTTTGAATTTTGAATAATGTAACACCAAAACATGCAGTTTTGCTCATTTTGAATATGTTTAACATGTAAAGATTCAAACTTTATGCATGTTACTTATAATTTTGAATTTTGAATAATGTAACACAAAAATGTAAGTAGTTTTGCTTGTTTTAAATATGTTTAACATGTAAATATTTATACTTTATGCGCGTTTCTTATAATTTTAAATTTTGAATAACATAACACCAAAACATAATTGGTTTTGCTCATTTTGACACAAAAATGTAAGCAGTTTTCCTCATTGTAAACATGTTTACCATGTAAAGATTCAAAATTTATGTGTGTTTCTTATAATTTTAAATAATTTAACATCGAAATGTAAGTAGTTTTACTTGTTTCAAATATGTTTAACATGTAAAGATTCAAACTTTAAGCACATTTCTTATAAATTTAAATTTTAAATAATGTTAACACCAAAAAATAATCAAATTTTCTTGTTTGGAATATGTTTAACATGTAAAGATTCAAACTTTATGCACATTTCTTATAATTTTGAATTTTGAATAATGTAACATAAAACGTAAGCAGTTTCATTCATTTTGAATATGTTTAACATATAAAGATTAAAACTTTATGCAAATTTCTTATAATTTTAAAATTTGAATAATATAACACCAAAACGTAAGTGATTTTGCTAATTTTGAACATGTTTAACATGTAAAGATTAAAACTTTATGTGTGTTTCCTATAATTTTGAATTTTGAATAATATAACATAAAACTATAAGTGGTTTTGCTCATTTTGAACATGTTTAACATGTAAAGATTCAAACATTATGTGCGTTTCTTATAATTCTAAATTTTGAATATTTCACCACCAAAATGTAATCAATCTTACTCGTTTCAAACATTTTTAACATGTAAAGATTCAAACTTTAAGTGCATTTTTTATAATTTTGAATTTTTAGTAATGTAACACCAAAACATAAGTGGTTTTGCTCATTTTAAACATGTTTAACATGTAAAAATTTAAATAATATACAAGTTTCTTCTAATTTGAAATTTTGAATAATGTAACACCAAAAAGTAATCAATTTTATTCATTTTGAACATGCTTAAAATGTAAAGATTCAAAATTTATGTGCATTTCTTATAATTTTGAATTGTGAATAATGAAACACCAAAACAAAAGTTATATTGCTCATTTCAAACTTGTTTAATATATAAAAATTTAAAATTTATGCATGTTTCTTATAATGTTGAATTTTGAATAATGTTACAACAAAATTTAAGTGGTTTTGCTTTTTTCGAACATGTTTAACGTGTAAATATTTAAATTTTATGCATGTTTCTTATAATTTTGAAATTTGAATAACATAACACCAAAATGTAAGTGGTTTTACTCATTTTGAACATGTTTAACATGAAATATTGAAACTTTATACATATTTTTTATAATTTTGAATTTTGAGTAAGGTAACACCAAAACATAAGCGGTTTTGCTCATTTTGAACATGTTTAACATGTAAAGATTCAAACTTTATGCATGTTTCTTATAATTTTTGAATAATGTAACATAAAAACATAAGCAATTTTGCTCATTTGGAACATATTTAACATGTAAAGATTCAAACATTATGCACATTTCTTATAATTTTGAATAACGCAACAACAAAATGTAAGTGACTTTGCTCATTTCGAACTTGTTTAACATATAAAGAATCAAAATTTACCTATGTTTCTTATAATTTTGAATTTTGAATAATGGAACACAAAAATGTAAGCAATTTTCTTCATTTTGGACATGTTCAACATGTAAAGATTCAAACTTAATTCACATTTAATATAATTTTGAATAATGTAACACCTAAACATAAGTGGTTTTGCTCATTTCAAACAAGTTTAACATATAAAGATTCAAATTTTATGCTTGTTTCTTATAATTTTGGTCATTTTGAACATGTTTAACATTAAAGATTCAAACTTTATGCACATTTCTTACAATTTTGAATAATGTAACACCAAAATGTAAGTGATTTTGCTTATTTCGAATGTGTTTAAAATGTAAAGTTTCAAACTTTATGTGTGTATCTTATAATTTTGAATTTTAAATAACATAAAACCAAAATTTTAGTAGTTTTTCTCATTTTGAACATGTTTGACATGTAAATATTTAAACTTTATACGTATTTCTTATAATTTTTTATTTTTAATAATGTATGACCAAAATGTAAGTGTTTTTGGTCATTTTAAACATGTTTAACAGGTAAAGATTTACATTTTGTGGGCATTTCTTCTAATTTTGAATTTTAAATAATGTAAGCGATTTCATTTCTTTTGAACATGTTTAACATGTAAAGATTCAAACATTATACACATTTCTTATAATTTTGAATTTTGAACAATGTAAAACCAAAAATTAAGTGGTTTTGTTCATTTTGAACATGTTTGACATGTAAAAAGTCAAACTTTATGCATGTTTTTTATAATTTTGAAATTTGAATAACTTAAGACTAAAATGTAAATGATTTTACTCATTTTGAACATGTTTAACATGTAAAGATTTAAAATTTACATGAGTTTTTTATAATTTTTAATTTTGAATAATGTAACACCAAAATGTACGTAAATTTGCTCATTTAAAACATGTTTAACATGTAAATATTCAAATTCAAACATTATACGTGTTTATTATAATTTTGAATTTTGAATAACATAACACCAAAATATAAGTGGTATTACTCATTTCAAACATGTTTAACATGTAAGGATTCAAATTTTATGCACATTTATTATAATTTTAAATAACGTAACACTAAAACATAAGGGGTTTTGCTTGTTTCGAACATGTTTAACTTGTAAAGATTCAAACTTTATGCACATTTCTTAAAATATTAAATTTTGAATAACATAACACCAAAATGTAAAAGGTTTTACTCATTCCAAACATGTTTAACATGTCAAGATTCAAACTTTATGCTCATTTCTTATAGTTTTGAATTTTATATAATGTAACACTAAAATGTAAGTGGTTTTACTCATTTTGAATATGTAAAGAGTCAAATTTTATGCACATTTCTTATAATTTTGAATTTTGAATAATGTAACACCAAAATGTAAGTAGTATTGATCATTTTGAACATTTTTAACAACTAAAGATTCAAACTTTATTTGCATTTTTTATAATTTTGAATTTTGAATAACATAACACCAAAATGTAAACTATTTTGCTTGTTTTAAACATGTTTAACATGTACATATTCAAACTTTATGCACATTTCTTATAGTTCTTAAATTTAAATAATGTAAAACTAAAACATAAGTGGTTTTTCTCATTTCAAATATCTTTAACATGTAAAGATTCAATCTAGATGCACATTTTTTATAATTTTGATTTTTGAATAATGTACACCAAAATATAAGTGGTTTTACTCATTTTGAACATGTTTAACATGTAAAGAGTCAAACTTTATGTCCATTTCTTATAATTTTGAGTTTTGAATAATGTAACACCAAAATGGAATAATGTAACACCAAAATGTAAGTCATATTGCTCATTTTGAACATGTTTAACAAGTAAAGATTCAAGCTTTATGTGTTTTTTTATAATTTTGAATGTAATAACACCAAAATGTAAGTAATTTTACTTGTTTTGAACATGTTTAACATGTAAAGATTAAAACTTTATGCGCATTTCTTATAGTTTTGAAATTTAAATAATGCAACACCAAAACATAAGTGGTTTTTCTCGTTTCAAACATGTTTAACATGTAAAGATTCAAAATTTATGTGCATTTTTTTAATTTTGATTTTTGAATAATGTATAACAAAACATAAGCTATTTTGCTCATTTTGAACATGTTCAACATGCAAAGATTCAATATTTATGCACTTATAATTTTGAATTTTGAATAACATAACACCAAAACATAAGCAGGTTTGCTCATTTCAAACATGTTTGACATGTAAAGATTCAAACTTTATGCATGTTTCTTATAATTTTGAATAACATAACACCAATATGTAAGCAGTTTTGCTCGTTACAAACATGTTTAACATGTAAAGATTCAAACTTTATGCATATTTTTTTATAATTTTGAATAATGTAAAACTAAAATGTAAGCAGTTTTACTCATTTCAAACATGTTTAACATGTAAAGATTCAAACATTATGTGAGTTTATTCATTTCAAACATGTTTAACATGTCAATATTCAAACTTTATTTATGTTTCTTATAATTTTGAATTTTGAATAATAAAAACTAAAATATTAGTTTAACTTGTTTTGAACATGTTTAACATGTAAAGATTCAAACTTTATATGTGTTTCTTATAATTTTGAATAACATAAGACTAAAACATAAACAATTTTTTTCATTTCAAGCATGTTTAAAATGTAAAGATTCAAATTTTATGCATGTTTCTTATAATTTTCAATTTTAAATAATGTATCACCAAAATGTAACTGGTTTTGCTCATTTCAAACATGTTTAGCATGCAAAGATTCAAACTTTAAGCATGTTTCTTATAATTTTGAATTTTAATTAAATTGATCCCAAAACACAAACATATTTGCTTGTTTAGAACATGTTTAACATGTCAAAATTCAAATTTTATGCATATTTCTTATAATATTTAATTTTGAATAATGTAACACCAAAACGTAAATGGTTTTGCTCATTTTGAACATGTTTAACATGTAAAGATTCAAACTTTATGCACATTTATTATAATTTAATATTTTGAATAATGTAATACTAGAATGTAAGTGGTTTTGCTCATTTTGAACATGTTTAACATGTAAAGATTCAAACTTTATGCACACTTCTTATAATTTTGAATAATGTAACACCAAAATTTAAATAATTTTACTCATTTTAAACATGTTTAATGTGTAAAGATTCAAATTTTATGTACATTTCTTATAATTTTGAAATTTGAATAATGTAACACCAAAATACAAGTAATTTTGCTCATTCTAAACATGTTTAACATGTAAAGATTAAAACTTTCTATGTGTTTCTTATAATTTTGAATTTTGAATAATGAAAGACCAAAATATAAGCAATTTTGCTCATTTCAAACATGTTTAGCATGTAAAGATTCAAATTTTATCTGTGTTTCTTATTATTTTGAATTTTGAATAACATAAGACCAAAATGTAAGTGGTTTTTGCTCACTTTGAACATGTTTAACAGTAAAGATTCAAAATATATGTGTTTTTCTTATAATTTTGAATTTTAAATAATGTAAGTGGTTTTGTTCATTTTAAACATGTTTAACATGTAAATATTCAAATTTCATGTATGTTTCTTATAATTTTGAATAACTTAAGACAAACATAAATGCTTTTGCTCATTTTAAACATGTTTAACATGTAAAGATTAAATCTTTATGCGTGTTTCTTATAAATTTGAATTTTGAATAACATAACAACAAAATGTAAGCTATTTTGATTGTTTTAAATATGTTTAACATGTATGGATTCAAACTTTATGTGTGTTTATTATAGTTTTTAATTTCGAGTAACATAACACCAAAATGTAAGTAGTTTTTCTCATTTCAAAAATGTTTAACATGTAAAGATTCAAACTTTATGCATGTTTCTTATAATTTTGAATTTTAAATAATGTAACACCAAAATGCAAGTGGGTATACTCATTTCAAAAGTGTTTAACATGTAATGATTCAAACTTTATGTGTGTTGCCTATAATTTTTAATTTTGAATAACGTAACACCAAAATGTAAGTGGTTTTGCTCATTTTGAAAATGTTTTACATGTAAATATTCAAACTTTATGTGTGTTTTTTATAATTTTGAATGTTGAATAACATAACACTAAAATGTAAGTGGTTCTCTTCATTTTAAACATGTTTAACATGTAATGATTTAAAATTTATACACATTTCTTATAATTTTAAATTTTGAATAATGTAACACCAAAATGTAAGCACACCCTAATCGCTATGAGCCTGTAGTGAATTCTAGTGGCAATGGTGATTGAGGCTTTGATCTTATCGAAGGTGGATCTAACAGTGCTAGAGGAGGATATAAAGGTGGCTAGTTGTGTTAGGTCTATAGTTTTTTGTGAGAATGGAGTTGATAGAGCTCCAAATGGATGGGTTTTGATGGATAGTGGGGAAAATCCTTGTTGGAAGGAAGTATAGTCACAGGTTATAGTGTAGGATCAAAGGCATAAACCCCTACACACTCTAATCTGAAGGTTGAGATGGATTGGAGGGTTTAGACAAAGGTCTCAAGTGATAAGTGTGATGTCAACCCTATTTTTAGAGCTACTATGAATGGCAATGGAAAAAAGGAGGTTACCAAGCATTCCATGCTAAATGGTGATAGATATGATGCATATGATCAAACCCCATGTCAGACAAGATTTAAATGTGGAAGTATCAGGGTTTAGTGGAACTAGAAAATTTAATAGGAGGATAGAAATAGGGGAACACAAATCTAATGTTAATAGAGGCAAAGACATAGTCAAAACCTAGAAATCTAAAAATAGAAAGTGGAAGATCTTTTGTTGAGGTTGTGAGAGGCTGTAAAAGCTCTCCTATGATTCCAGTGAAAGATATACTTGTTGTTCAATTTGATAAACTAGATATGGAAGTTATTTCTACAATGGAAGAATGGCTATCGACATAGGGACTGATATGTAAGTTTGAAGGGTTATGGCTAACCCTACTAGTGTTAGATGAATGGATCTCATCTTGATGAAAATCTAAGGTGGAAGGTAATATATAGACCTGACCATGTTCTAGAGGTTTTTTAAAATTTAATTTTAATTTTGAAGTAGATAAAGAGGTTATTTTTAATGACATGGTTTGGATCTGGGATAACCACATTATGCTGATAAAACCCTAGAATTTATATTTTCATGCCCAGACTAAATTTTTTAACTTCAAACTAGTTTGGTTTAGGCTTCCTAATCTTCCTTTCCAGTTCTAGAATGATTTGGTGTTCATAGCCATTGGAAATAACATAGGTAATTATTGGACTACTGACAAAATGCCTGTTATTAAGGGACATTCCACATATGCCTGTATTTTGTTTTATTAAAAGATTTACCTTCTCAATTAAAACTATGAATGAGGGAGAAGAAATAGATGCAACCCCTTGATTTTGAAGGTAATAATTTTAGGTGCAGAAGATATTTCAAAATAGGGCATCTTATGAATGATTGCCCTAGTTTCATATTCAAAAAAATGGTATCATGGTGGAAAAATGTAGAAATTAAACATAATACGATGCTAGCTATAGAGGATAGTGGAAGTGATAATGAGGGATTGAATTTAGAGGTCTACTTGGAAGAAGATGAGAAGAATCATCAAAATGAAACATTTTATAATGAGGCAAGGACCAAGGAGGGGGGCTGAGGTGTTACTTGAGAAGACCAATGTAAATGTAGAGCATAGATCAAGTTTAGTAGCTCAGTCTCCTTTAGAAAGAAAAGGAGTGTTTGACTCAACATAAACATAATATCAAGTAAATTGTTTGTATATATCCATTCCCATATTGCCAAATACCGAGGAGGAAGGAGAATGTAAAACATTTAGTCATAAAAAGAAAGGCAAAGGTAAACAAGGTTTGAAACCCTTGACTATGTCTCTCAGATCCAACAAAGAGAATCTCCCCTCCTAGACAGTCATTTTTTTCTCTTTTTTGTTGTTTTGGGCAGTAGCTTATGTTGTAAAGCTTGGAATTTGAAGCCATTTTTCTTGTTGCTCTCTTGCTATTGTTTGGCTATATTTTTAGCCTTTTTATTTATGAGCTCAATTGTTATATTTGGCTAGTGTGGCCTTAGCTTTGTTTTTAGATTCTCTTCTAGGGTATAGTTAAAAAAGACATGCGCTTTAAACTTAATAAAAAAAACTAAAATGTTAGTGGTTTCGCTCTTTTTGAACATGTTTAACATGTAAATATTCAAACTTTATGCATGTTTCTTATAATTTTAAATAACGTAACACCAAAACGTAAGTGGTTTTACTCATTTTGAAAATGTTTAATATGTAAAGATTCAAACTTTATGCATGTTTATTATAATTTTTAAAAATGTAACACTAAAAAGTAAGCAGTTATGTGTATTTCAAACATGTTTAACATGTAAAGATTCAAACATTATGCATGTTATTTTATAGTTTTGAATTTTGAATAATGTAACCCAAAAGCATACGTGGTTTTGCTTGTTTTGGACATATTTAACACATAAATATTCAAATTTTATGTGTGTTTATTATAATTTGGAATAATGTAACACCAAAATGTAAGTGGTTTTTCTGATTTTGAACAAGTTTAACATGTATATATTTAAAATTTATTCTAATTTCTTATAATTTTGAATTTTTAAAAATGCAACACAAAAATATAAAGATTTAACATAGTTTTGCTCATTTCATACATGTTTAACATATAAAGATTTAAACTTTATTCATGTTTCTTGTAATTTTGAATTTTAAATAATGTAACACCAAAACATAACCAATTTTCCTTCTTTTGAACATCTTTAACAAGTAAAGATTAAAACTTTGTGCACATTTATTATAGTTTTGATTAACAAAAAGACCATAACGTAAGTGGTCTTGTTCATTTCAATTATGTTTAACATGTAAAGATTCAAACTTTATGCATATTTCTTATAATTTTAAATTTTTAATAACGTAAGTAATTTTGTTCATTTTAAACGTGTTTAACATGTAAAGATTCAAAATTTATGTGTGTTTATTATAATTTTGAATAATGTAACATCAAAATGTAAGCGGTTTTGCTCATTTTGAACAAATTTAATACGTAAAGATTCAATCCTTATGTGCATTTCTAATAGTTTTGAATAATGAAAGACCAAAACATATGTGGTTTTGCTCATTTCATTCATGTTTAACATGTAAAGATTCAAACATTATGCACGTTTCTTATAATTTTGAATTTTGAATAATGAAGGACCATAACATAAGGGGTTTTACTCATTTCGAACATGTTTAACATGTAAATAGTTAATCTTTAGGTGCGTTTCTTATAATTTTGAATTTTAAATAATGTAACACTAAAACATAAGTAGTTTTGATCATTTCAAACATGTATAACATGTAAAGATTCAAACATTATGCAAGTTTCTTGTAATTTTGAATTTTGATTAGTGTAACACCAAAATGTAAGTTTTTTTTTCTCATTTTGAACATATTTAACATGTAAAGATTAAAAATTTATGCATGTTTCTTATAATTTTGAATTTTTAATAATGTAACACCAAAATGTAAGTGGTTTTGCTTGTTCCAAACATATTTAACTTGTAAAGATTCAAACTTTAAGCATGTTTCTTATAATTTTGAATTTTGAATAACATAACACCAAAACTTAAGTGGTTTTTCTTGTTTCAAACCTATTTAACATATAAAAATTCAAACTTCATATATGTTTCTTTTAATTTTGAATAACTTAACACCAAAACGTAAGTGGTTTTGTTCCTTTAAAAAATGTTTAACATGTAAAAGATTCAAACTTTATATATGTTTTTTTATAATTTTGAATAATGTAACACCAAAACTTAAGTAGTTTTGCTCATTTCAAACATGTTTGACATGTAAAAATTCAAACATTATGCACCTTTCTTATAGTTTTGAATTTTGAATAATGTAACACCAAAACATAAGTAGTTTTGCTCATTTTGAACATGTTTAAAATGTAAAGATTCAAACTTTATTTCTTATAATTTTGAATTCTGAATAACATAATATCAAAATATAAGCGATTTTCCTTATTTCAAACATTTTTAACATGTAAATATTCAAACTTGATGCATGTCTCTTATAATTTTTAATTTTGAATAATGTAATACCAAAACATAAGTTGTTTTGCTCATTTCAAACATGTTTAACATGTAAAAATTCAAATTTTATGTGTGTTTCTTATAATTTTAAATTTTGAAAAGTGTAACACCAAACCATAAGCAGTTTTGCTCATTTTGAACATGTTTAAGATGTAAAGATTCAAACTTTATGCATGTTTCTTAGAATTTTGAATAACTTAACACCAAATTATGAGTTGTATTACTCATTTTGACCATGTTTAACATGTAAAGTTTCAAACTTTATGTGTGTTTCTTATAATTTTGAATTTTGAATACATTAACTAAAATGTAAGTGGATTTGCTCATTTTGAACATGTTTAACATGTAAAGATTTAAACTATATGTATCTCTTATAATTTTGAATTTTGAATAATGTAAAACTAAAATGTAAGTGGTTTTGCATATTTTGAACATGTTTAACAAAGATTTAATCTCTATTTGTGTTTCTTATAATTTTGAATAATGAAAGATCAAAATGTAAGTGGTTTTTCTTGTTTTGAACATGTTTAACATATAAAAATTCAAACTCTATGCACATTTTTTATAAATTTATATTTTGAATAATGAAAGACAAAATGTAAGTTGTTTTATTCATTTTGAACATGTTTAACATGTAAATATTCAAACTTTATTGGTGTTTCATGTAATTTTGAATTTTGAATAATGAGAGATCAAATTGTAAGTTATTTTCCTCATTTCAAACATGTTTAACATGTACAAAATATAACTTTATTTGTGTTTATTATAATTTTGAATTTTGAATAATGTAACACTAAAACTTAAGTGATTTTTCTCATTTTAAACATGTTTCAAATGTAAAGATTCAATATTTATGCTTGTTTCTTATAATTTTGAATAATGAAAGACCAAAATATAAGTAGTTTTGCTCATTTCAAACATGTTTAACATGTAAATAATCAAACTTTGTGTGTTTCTTATTATTTGAATTTTGTGTAATGTAACATTAAAACATAGGTGCTTTTGCTCATTTTGAACATGTTTAACATGTAAAGATTCAAACTTTATGTGTGCTTCTTATAATTTTGAATTTTGAATAAGGTAAAACCAAAAGGTAAGTAGTTTTGCATGTTTCAAACATGTTTAACATGTAAAGATTCAAACTTTATGTGTGTTTCTTATAATTTTAAATTTTAAATAATGTAACATCAAAACGTTAATGGTTTTACTTGTTTCAAACATGTTAACATGTAAAGATTCAAAATTTACATGTGTTTCTTATCATTTTGAATTTTGAATAATGTAACACCAAAATGTAAATGGTTTTGCACGTTTTAAATGTGTTTAACATGTAAAGATTCAAATTTTAAGCAGATTTCTTATAATTTTGAATAATAAACACTAAAATGTAAGTGGTTTTACTCATTTCAAATATGTTAAACATGTAAAGATTCAAACTTTATTTGCATTTCTTTAAATTTTAAATAATGTAACACCAAAACATAAGCAATTTTGTTCATTTCAAGCATGTTTTAAATGTAAAGATTCAAACTTTATGCACATTTTATATAATTTTAAATAATATAACACCAAAATGTAAACAATTTTGCTCATTTTGAACATGTTTAACATATTATGATTCCAACTTTATGCATATTTCTTATAATTTTGAATTTTTAATAACATAACACCAAAACATATATAGTTTGTTTATTTTGAACATGTTTAGCATGTAAAGATAGAAACTTTATGTGCATTTCTTATAATTTTGAATAATGTAACACCAAAACCTAAGTGGTTTCAATCATTTCAAACATGTTTAATATGAAAGATTTAAATTTTATAAGCATTTCTTATAATTTTGAATAATATAACACCAAAACGTAATTTCCAACATGTTTAACATGTAAAGATTCAAAATTTATGCTTGTTTCATATAATTTTGAATTTTGAATAACGTAACACCAAACAATAAGTAGTTTTGTTCATTTCAAACATGTTTAACATGTAAAGATTTAAATTTTGTGTGTTTCTTATAATTTTGAATTTTAAATAATGTGACACAAAAATGTAAGTAAGTGGTTTTACTATTTCAAACATGTTTAACGTGTAAATATTCAAGCTTTATGTGTGTTTATTATAATTTTGAATAATGTAACACAAAAACATAAGTGGTTTTTCCCATTTTGAACATGTTTAACATTTAAAGATTTAAACTATATGTGTGTTTCTTGTAATTTTTAATTTTGAATAACATAACACCAAAATATAAGCAATTTTGCTCTTTTTAAACATATTCAACATATAAAGATTCAAAATTTATACACATTTCTTATAATTTTGTATTTTGAATAATGTAACACCAAAACGTAAGCAATTTTTCTCCTTTTGAACATGTTTAAGATGTAAAGATTCAAAAAATTTATGTATTTCTTATCATTTTGTATTTTGAATAATATAACAAAAAGACATAAGTGATTTTGCTCATTTTGAACATGTTTAATATGTAAAAATTTAAAATTTATGCATGTTTCTTATAATTTTGAATTTTGAATAACGTAACACCAAAATGTAAGTAGTTTTGCTCATTTCAAATATATTTAACATGTAAATATTTAAACTTTATACACATTTATTATCATTTTGAATAATGTAACATCAAAACTTAAGAGATTTTGCTTATTTAGAACATGTTAAACATGTAAAGATTCAAAATTTATTCATATTTATTATAATTTTAAATAATGTAACACCAAAACATAAGTGGTTTTCCTCATTTCAAACAGTTTAACATGTTAAGATTCAAATTTTATGTGCATTTCTTATAATTTTGAATAATGTATCACCAAAATGTAAGTGGTTTTGCTCATTTCAAACATGAATAACAAGTAAAGATTCAAATTTTATACACACTTCTTATAATTTTGAGATTTGAATAATGTAATAGTAAAACATAAGTAGTTTTGCTCATTTCAAACATGTTTAACATGTAAAGATTCAAACTTTATACACATTTCTTAAAATTTTGAATTTTTAATAACATAACACCAAAATTTAAGTAGTTTTACTTATTTTGAACATGTTTAACATGTAAATATTTAAACTTTATGTGTGATGTAAGAGCATCAAGAAAGTCAATGTTGTTGTGTGTATTTTGATCATTTTGGTTTGATTTGAGTTTTAGAAGTCTAATAATGACATTAGAAGTTTTTTAGAATCATAAAATGTCCTTGGGTTAGATGTTCTTTGGCTTGGGAGAGTTTCTAACCAAAATTATAATTTGAAAATTTGAATCATGTTCTTATATTTAGAATGTGTTTTGTGATGTAGTAGTAAATATAATGTTTATATAAGATCATGCATGCGATTGATTTGAATCCTAGTGAGATCAAAAGAAGATTGAGAAGTAAAGGTTGCATGAGTTGATGTTTGCATGTATTAAAGTCATAGAGCAGAGAATGAGGGAGGCCTCCACATCATTTGGTATTAGAGAAACAAATTATATGGGAGGAAGAGAAAGAAGGTCATCAATAAAAAAGGTACATATTTGTTTCAATTTTAATTATATGTTTTGATATATTCATGCAAAGTGTGAGGTTTAAGTGAAGGTTGAGATAGTGGTAACTAGCCTTGAAGTTAGTGAGGCTTGATAGCATGAGAGAGTTGTTGGAAGCTCAAGAGAGTGAGCTCAAAGAGAGATTGAATAGAAATAAAGGAGTCCTATAAAAAGGACAAGAGAATGAGATAGACCTAGGTGAGGTCATAGAGAGAGAGACCAAGTGAGGTCATGAGAGATAAGTAGAGAAAGATTGTTAAAGAGGATAGGTCCATGTAATACCAAGAGATTGAGAGGTAGGTAAGATTAAGATAGATAGAGAAAAGAGAAAAAAAAGGAAAGGTTGAGAATATCTATCACAAAGAGAGGAAGGTGCAAGAAGACACCAAGAGAATAGAGATGGAAAAAGAGATGATAGAAGTAAGGTAGTAATTAGATGAGTTGATGATCATAATGGAGCAAATGAAGGAAAGTGAGAACCCATATATGGATGGGTCATGAGGAATAACACCATAAAGTGGCTAATAAGGACACAAGTGAAGAAGAGAAAGATGAAAGTAGTGAAAGAAGAAAGAAAATAGAAGAGGTTGCTTTGCAAGAAAATCAAAAGAGAGATAATGAAGTATAGAATGAGTGAATAACTGGGTGAAGACAAATAGTACCTTGAAAAGGATGTGGAAAGTTTGAATGAGGAAAAAGAAATTAGTGGTAGCCAATTAGGCGATGGTAAAGACAAATTAGAAATAAATTAGTTTGTAGACCTCATGGAAGGTTTGGCAAAATAAGTGTTATTGATTGACAAAGGTAAGAAATATGATTATCAATTTGTATATGAAATTCAAAAGCAATTAGAGATAGAACTAGCATCCTTAGAAAGAGCCTTGAATGGTGAAACGGTGGTGAGTGAAGAGAAGGAATAGGTTACAGTTTTTGATAATCACACGATGGAGAACAAATAACTTGAAGAGAAAGTATTGATGATAGCAGTATAACAGATTGAAGTAGGTAGACAAGAAATTGTCTTTATTTTTTTTGAAAGCATAGTGATAATAACATAGGAAGATGAGAGTATAGGTGTAGTAGTAGTATTTGGGGGTATATACAACCCATATGATAGAGGAAAAACTTTGGTTATGAGTGTACATCAGATATTAGTTATTACAAGCAAGCAATAGAAATAATGAAGCATAATAGTCTTTGACAGAGGATAACATGAGAGCAAAGATGAGCAGTTAAAGAATGGAGGAATAGTAATAGAGGAGGAAGATATAAGAGACATGAATTGGAAGACCAAGAAGAACATAAAAAATTTATTGGAGCTCAAATTCTTTCTTTTTTGGGAGTATGATGAAGGAGGATCAAGCAAGACAATGTAGTTAAGTTATTTTAATCATTTAGGTTTGATTTGAGTTTTAGAAGTCTAATAGGGACCTTAGGAGGGTGTTATAATCATCATATGTTCTTGTGTTGGATGTTTTTTGCCTTGGGAGAGTTTCCTACCAAAACTCTAATTTGAAATTTTGAATAGTGTTCTTAGCTTTAGAAGGTGTTTTATGAAGTAAGAAATCCAATTTTTGTATAAGATCATGTATTGGATTGATCTGAAGCCTAGTGACATCAAAAAGAATATAGATAAGTATAGGTTGCATAACTTGATGTTTACAAGTATCAAAGTCATAGAGCGGAGAATGAGGGATAGGTTGACTTTCCTCAAAGGAGGGCTCACAATTTAGGAAATTGGAGTAGTTAGTTTACATAGAAGGTTGCTCTAATCTCTTTTGGTATTGGATTGCCAAATGCAAGAGATTAATAGTAGGAGTAGTTTGCTTTGGTATAGGAGAGGATGCATTAGATGGGATAGTAGAATTAATCATTCTTATTTGATGAGCAAGTGTTGTTTGGAAAAAAGGATTTGGAATGAGAGAACCTTGATTAGGTGTAGAAAAGGATGCTTTGAGTGCACTAGAAGGTTGGTTCCTTTTATTTTGGTGAGCAAGTGTCATTTGATAAAAGGAATTTGGGGCATAAAGATGCTCACTTGGTGTAAGAGAAGGCTTATTAGGTAGATTATAAGATCCCTCTATTCTCTTTTGATTGATAATTTTCATTTTCAAGAGGTTTGGGACAAGAGAAGGTTCTTTTTGCGTGGGAGAAGGCTATCTTGGGATGGAAGAAGGCACACAAGGATCATTAAATTTGGTGTCTTGATTCTTCCATCTTATTATTCTCTTTTATATAGATTATATGGCTTGAGCTTGCCTAAACAAGCACTCCTCTTTGTACATTAGCTCTTGCTATTATCTATTGCACTCATTCAACTTATCTACTTCCATCATTTATTTCTCATACTCTAACCTTATCTCTCTAACACTCTTAGATTGACTAGAAGAAGGAAAATTAGTAGAGATACTTGAGGTGATTCCATGAAAAATGTGAGCTTGATCAAAGATATGTGAAGGAACATAATATTTATATTGCTCAAAAGTAGTATTATACATACCAAAGTCTGATCTTTTGATGCACTAGGGCTACTTGACCAACTTATTCAATTTGGAGTCACCATTGATGTTGATTAAGATGCCTCCAAAATATTGATTGGTTGAAGAACACACCAAGAATTCTCCAACTCCTTGGACAAATAGTCCCACCAGGTGTGCAAAAAACTATTTCCACTTGATCTTACACCCCTTGAGGAGATGATTCAGCTCTCCTCATTCAAATATCACAATGGAAATACCTTAGGGTTATGGGTGACTCAAATTTGAGGTGAGTCTCTAGATTAGGGCTAGTTCCCTTGATGTACCACTTTCACACATCACAACCACACTTACACTTATAAGGAAAAGGGTTAGGAAACCTACACAAAACCTAGATAAGGAGGTGATGCACCAAATTGATTCTCTACTCATACCACTTACAATGCACTTAAGTCCAAAGGGAAACCTGCACATACACTTCATCAAATTGAAATCTCCTCTTCATCAATGTTTCAAATATGGGGTATTGAAGATATATTAGACTAGGAAGACTAACACAAGGGTCTTATAGAAACACTAATGAATAAATGACTCACTATACTTGAAATCCACATTACACACTTCTTGCTGACCTATTAAAGATTTTTTAAACTACATAAGGCACTAGGAAGGATAACATGTCAAGGTAAGCCAACATACACCTAAACAAGACCAAAAACCATAGCATGCACTTAATGAAGTTATGAATGAGGTAAAAATAACATTCTCATTAGTTAAAGGCCACAAATGAGTAGGGATTCACCATACTCAGGAGGAGAGATACCTCTACAAATCCAATAGGCTAGTACATATAACAATTATGAGGGAAGAGAGAGAAAGTGAAGCTCAAGAGTCACAAGGAAACTTGTCAAGTAGGAATAAGGAATTAATCATGAGATAGGTCATACAAGGAAAATAAGGAAAAATGTCTATCAAAGCCATCCAACTCCTCCAAATGTATCATAGATGCTCTCTTGCTTTCATAAAAAACTACTCTGATGATTTGCCTTCATTAAACTACCTCAACATGGAATAGGGATAGGTCTGATGATTTATCTATGAGGGAGGGGTTACTAAAAAGCCTCCACAAGCATTAGAGTGGTCCCTAATCATCTAGATACCTCTAACCATGAGCCATTATTCTTAGTATTTATGAATGACTCTCTCCTATGCACCCCTCACACTTGTCAGTCAAAATTCTTATAATTATTTAATTCAATCCATGCACAAGGGGGAATGTCACCATTGAAGAGATCCCATAATACCATAATCATCTAACAAGCCTCAAAAGGCTTCCCAATTTGAGCTTTCACTCCTTCACTAGGTGATCACCATGCTAAACTATGACTAGTTGAGATGAAAAAGATATCATGCTTAGGAGACTAGATATCTTAAAGAATGAACAAGGAGACCTATTAAACACACCTATCTACTAAGAGGGGGTGAATAATTAGATCTCAAAAATTAATTAATTATAACTTTCAAGATAAATTTTAAACAAATGCAATCTTAAACAAATAAATGAAAGATATCACATGCAAAAAAGCACAACACACAACACCAAATTTATACATGGAAACCCAAAGGGAAAAACCATGGTGAGAATGCTGCTAGAAGGTACTATTCTAATCCAACCTAACAAAGTTTGTCTCATTGACTGAACCTCACTGGTTACATGTCTCATTAGCCCCAAACCATGATTAGGTCTTGGTGAGACCTAAAATAATTAGGCCTTCATACTAACATGTTACATGTGAGACTTAATAAGACACCTTAATCCTTTACCATTGATTTTAATACATAAAAAATATCTCCAATATCCCCTTTCTCACTCTCACATGTTTCCATTCTACTTAGAACACCAACTCCACACTTGAACCTACCAATTAGGTCTCCTCTCTCTTCAAGTCTTCATACACAGAAAACATAATTTCAATATTCTAGACCAAATACTCAAATATTTCACATAGAGATATGATTATATAACATGAGTGAACCATTTATGACCTTATTTATACCTCCATGTGATTTAGACACATCAACACATGTTCTAAGTACTAAAAACAACATACACAAAATGACCACTCAGACTAGCCATATACAGTTAAAATACATTCAAACTATTTTGAATCTCTATATCTGATCAAAGGTATATAAATAGAAAAAATTATTTATCATAATAATTAGATACTTATATAACATATTGATACTCATTTACTTCTTCAAATCTTCTTAGAACACCTTCAACTTACCTCTACAAGATGGTCACTCAAACTGGTAGTTCATTCAATAAACATAGTCAAATTCTACATCTTTGTTCATATAAAATATTGACTGATCAAACCTAAAAAGATAATACATATCATCCTCATGGATTATAAAATACTCCAAAATATCTAAGTCATCATGAGACATCAAAATACCATCTGAACAAGCTCAAACAACCTTCTCAGGTCACTTATAGATTAAATACAAACACATAGTCAACTTTGAACCTTCATATATTTGACTATACACACTTTAAAATCTTAAAATCTATGTTTATAGATGCACCTTGGAGTCTTATACAAATTTTCTTTCAAAATCATAGTCAAATACTGCATAGATTGAGATATATGGCTCAATGACTAGGCACTGGTGTTTCCTTTGTTAAATTCAAATATTTGAATTCAAACGGTCACAATTAAACCTTAGACACTATGCTATCATCTCATGTCCTTGATTATTAGATAAAATACATACCATCTGTCTTATTTGAAATTTAAATTGTCTATACTATTAAACAAATAACATGTTGACCTCATCTCATTCAATCTTGTAATGTTGAATTAACATGCATCATCGATCTCTAAGGATCAACCAGGTCTTTATCATGTAGCATGCACCATTATATCAATATGTAAAAACACCCAATCATAATTAGATCCTTATGCTTTACCTTTTATTATTGTTAAACCTAGAATACTTATCCTCATATCGCTACTTCTAGACATCTTGGAATGAACATGTTTCATTGATCCTTTTATAAGGAGCTTGATCTTTAATCAGTTTAAGCCTCAAAAACTTTTACCCATTTGACTTAATACACACCATAGATATATATTTATTAACCCTCATGAACCATCAGATCTTGATATTTAACATAGTGCCAAATAGACTAAGTATGGGGACCATTGCCATCTGCTTGGAAGGCCAACTTTGAACCTCAATAAATTTTGATGTGCTTAATCACATGATCCAAAATTTGGACCATATGATCTCCTCTCATAGTAAAATACAAAAATATATCCATATATTATTGAAACCTTCATAGGTGTGATATATAATTCCATTAATCTACTCACAAAGATTTCTTTCTTCCACAGAGCCAACTATGCCATGAACTATCTGGAAGGCCAAATTTGCACATGCATATCTTTTGATGCGCTTCATCATATGATCTAAAATCTAGCACAAATAAACTAGGCACAAAACTAAACAAACTAGTATTATCACCTTCACCTAAAAATTCCACACATGTAATAAATTCCACCATCAAAATGATGACTCAACTTTTATTACCACATTGTAAATTTGGCTATAGGAAAATACTATCAAAATACTTGAGAGCCTAACTTTACACTTGCATATCTTTTATCTCACTTCATCACTAGACTTGATACTTTATGAATAGAATATAGGTACTAATATGATCATAACCATATGACCAAATCCCTATGACTCATCGATACATGAAAATTATGACATCATCAAACAACTTAGATAGATTTTTTAAAATTGGACTCAAAATATCTAGATGAGAACAATGATGAGCTAGGTGAATTCCACTTATGGACACAAGCTCTCCAAAACATATAAAACATCTTATAGGAACCCTTTCACATGCTCAAATAACCATACTCATCCTTGAACATCTCTAACCACGTTAAAACTAAATATCAACCAAGCCTCCTTCATGCATACTAGAACAAGCACATGCACACTTTGTCATTGTCACTTAGACTATCAAAGCACTTCATCCACTCACATAGACACCTCCATGACATCAAAATGTCATCATTGATAACTCTCCAATATGTAATCTAATTTATTTTTGGATAATATAATTTATTTAGTCATTTATAAAATTAAATCTAAATCAAATATACCAAATTTGAGTGATCTAGATCAATGGATCACCAAAAACCAAATTTTGACTTTTTGACCCTATCTAAGATGAACTAAGATAAGACTGTGTCCATTTTAAATAAGATTAGGCTCATGTAAAATGACTAATAAATTGATTCATATGTTAATACATCTCTAATTATTATTCAATGTTATCAAATCTTGACAAGAACACTGGTCCTAAACAACAATCTTAATCAACCAAACTTTGATCTTAAGACTACTAGGCCTAATGGCTCCTTTAGTAGGTCAAAATACAAATTCAGGTTTTAGGGTGTTGAGAATATATAATGCAATCATGTTATTAACATGATCATGTTACTAACATAGTTAATAATATGATCATGTTATTTGAAATTGAATTTAATTCCCATGCCTTTTGGCTCAAAAATGGCTTAGATTTGTGAGCCAAAGGCTTGGAATATCAATGTACAATTGATTTTTGAGAGTTATGATAAAAAATAACAAAATTCAACTTTGATTTCCAAATACACTAATAATTTCAATGTGAATATTCAAAAACTTAATACCATTATGATGATCACATTCTCCTCTTTCCAAAAATATGATTTTTATAATTTTTGGACTAATTTAAGGTTTCAAACTTTGTTGATTTCTAACTATATCTTTTTTAAGCCACTACATACTGCAAACATACATGCCTATACATGTTCATGTAATTTTTATTTTGTTGATCCAAGTGAAAAATAAGTTATATGGTCACAAATTAGGCCTAATTTTACACACATTCAAAAAAAATTGTTTTTAATTTTCTTTGAGGTAGTTAGGTGCATCACATGGATGGTTATCCATTTTTTTGTTGGTTTTCAGGATCTATTTACTTGCAAAATTCATAAAAATAAGTATTCATTAAAAAAATATAGGCCACAAACTAGAATATATTATATAAATTTTACCCAAAAGGTTTCAAATAATATTAAGCGTTGATAAAAAAAAGGGTGCACTGCACAACCATCTATCTACTATGTTTTCTAAAAAAAATAGGAATTTCTCTTCAAATTTTAGATGTTTGACCTAGTTATACTCAAACATTTTTTTTAAAATAGTGTTTTGGAAACTAAATTCAAAATTCTACATTTCATATACTTACACCATATTCAAATTTAGAGCATAGATATCTCAAATTATCTATAGAAGTTCAGATTTTAAATTTTTTAAGAAAATCATGTCCATGGGTAGGCCACTTTTTGTCCCCGAAATTTATGCACTTACCCTATAATCGGATCTATGTTAAAAATATTATGTTGGCAATAGCCAATATGATATAATCAATAAAAGAAAAGTTAATTAAATTGAAAGTATATTGCAGCCAAGAGTATATTCTATTTTTCATTGAATTATTCAATCAACTATAAGGTTAAAAGTAAAGGGAACACATTTAGTTCATATATCTTTCACATATGATTTATTATTATTCATCAATACTTTAACTCATAATTCTATTAAAATAATGAATAGTTATCTCATTAACCATTCTTATAACAAGGACATCATTAGAGAAACAATCTGCCTTGATACAACCTCTTTCCAAGTATAATCAAGCATAGTAAAGTGATATGTTTTCAGTTATGAGGAAGTATATATTATGCATTCATGTAATAGGCTTATAAGTGAACCATAAATTGGAATTACATGTTAAACAAAGGTTTTTACATAATTAAATGCATACAAAACTCATATAGTTAACAAGTGTCTTATACAAAACAAATAATTCTTGCCAAGTTTCAATTGAGTGGAACCCAAATAAAACCTTCCATTTTAGGAAGTATTACAAAATAATGTTGAGCGTATTATAGCATAGCAATGCAATCAAGTTCAGCCATCATAAAAGTAGATGATAACACAATCATTTCATAGGAATAAAGATCAATAAGTATACATTCAACCATTATTCATTCATTAAAGCATCAAATAAGGGAGAGCATCCCACTTAACAATTCCATTTCAAATTAAGAGTAATCTAAGATAGCTTCTTTAATAAACTCAATAACAATTCATTCTAGAATTCTATTTCAACTTAATTCCATACTAGGCAACTCTTAGCATAGTAATCAAACTTAGGAATTTATTCATTTACTCAATGTATCTAATATAAAAAATTTAATTTAAGAGTTCAATAGTAATATAATGATTTTAAAAAAACATACGTACCTTTTAAATGCAGCTATATAGGTATTATGTGTGCAATAGATTGAATTTTATTTATGCTTTCCACATATACTAGCAGCAAGTATAACTGGTCTAATTTACATAATCCATGTACAACTTAAAACATCTAAGAAAATCTCTATATTCTTTACTACCTTGGAGGTTAAAACTTCATATATAAATAAATCATAAGTATCTATATATTGAATTACTAAAGAGAGTTAGTTAAATGATTCCCAAATGAAAATTTATTTAATTGAAATTCTAACTTACTAATAAGTAAAACCAACATACTTATGTATGCATTAACATCAAATTTAAAACATATATAACCCTGAGTAAACCCCTAATCATATTTAGCATAAATTATTTATATCAAAACTAACAATATTCTAAAACTTAATAAGAGATTAATGTACTAGTACTATCAAATGAATATTCACAGTTACCAACAATGATGTTCATCTAAACATCCTGAAGTAAATTAGTACATGTAATTGAATTACCTTCAGAAAATATAATGTAACTTCAGCATATTACCACATAAGTAATGTTATAAGCTTTACTTTTTCCTTTTTCCACATATTCCATTTCCAACATAAGGTTAGCATATCATAAGTCACTAAGCATAATTAAACCAATATCAAATGAGATAATATGATAACTATTTTTATGAACCATATCATATGAAATAATAAAAAACTAATTTGAAAAAAATTAAAAAATAGAATAATTATTACCAATTACTTCACGCTTGTCCATAAGATCATCCATGAATGGAGTAGCAAGTGACCAAATCAGAAAAATCCTTCCAACTAGCCTTATGAGCCCAATCATTGGTGGCCCTTACCACCCCAATCATTAGCTAGATGGTGGTTTTGGAAACAAAGGTTAAGAAGGAAATTTTGAACAATTTAGATTCTAAACCATTGGACATCCTACCATAATAAAATGTAACACAAGCATGTGACAATCAAACACTATTTTGAGGTGAGATAGAAATAACCAGACCTAGTATCGATATAAATTGGGAGTCAGGATAACCATAGCAATATGCTCAAAGGATATAACAATGGATTTAATAATTAAATCTATGTCCATAGCATTTGGAAAAACCAACTTGGAAACCCTCTAAGTGTACGGTTAACCTATATTATCCTGGCTACCAATCTATAACATAGGCATACAAGCATACAAATTACCGCGTAATCATTTAGCCCTAGTCTAGGAATGGTTACACAATAGTAATGAAATAAATCAATATATAACAACATATGAATTATAAACATATAACTAAAACAAGTTATACACAACCAAACTATAATCCAATAATTAAACTAGACAGTCATAATAAATTAGTCAACATATTCAATTGACCTAGCCATACAAATTCCCAAAGCAAAAATTAATGATTCCAAAAATAATTCAAATTAATAATAGATTTTAAATCAATAATCGGTCCATGGGATTCACATGATCATCATGAGGTCTCACAACCTCATATAATTCCCCTAAACCATTGAAATTGATATTAAAATAATTTAATTTGAGAAAAAAACTAATTGTAGGTTTTAAATAAAGTCCAAACCCTTAATATATGAATAAATATTATAGTAGACTTCACCCAAATTCTTAAGGTTTCAATAGAATACAAAACACACATATATCCATTTTAAAACCTCAGCAAAGACAGTCTATTCAATTAACACAAAGTAAATCTCCAACATAAATACACACACAAGCCCTCATTGAAATCACAACCTAGTCAACACAACTCATGCCCTTTGAGTAATCCCATATAGGATTATTTAAAAAAACCATAAATATACATATAGTCATAATAGAACTGAAATAATCATGGAAAAATGTGAGTAACTAGTCCCTCTTGGAAAACCCAATGCAATAATTCATTCAACAAAGTCATCGATAGAATACAAAACTCATTCCTTTAAAAATATAAAGGAACTAACCAATTTATAGTTTCAACCAAATAAAAACAATAGCATATAGCTGATTGAAATAGGGTACAGAGACAAATCTAAAAAAATACACTCAATTTGAGTAAACTGAAATGAGTAGCATAGATTTAAACTAAAGGTGTAAGATTAAACAAACTGAACCACTTATTAAAAACACAAAATGCATGCAAATAAAGTCATTAAAACCCTCATTCAATTATTCAAGTAGAAGATTCGATGAACCAATTGGGTGAAACAAATTTTTAAATCCACAGAGGTTTAAATCATACACAGCCATACAGTTATGTGAAAAATGAATACATGTAGCCTCAAAAACAATAAATACATTCATTGGGCCAAAAATTCATTCAATTATATAAATATTTATAAAAACTATATACATATCAAACTCATTTTTCAAGTTCATAGGAAAAATGATAAGATCAAAACCCTTTGGGCATTAGATACCCATCCATAAGTCTTAAGACTTTCAGTTATGTATGTAGTGTTCAATCTTTTTCATAATTTCCTTCAAAAGGAAAGAATAACTAGACAAACCTGTCTAGGAAGCTTACCCAATGAATTTAGTGGAATAAAAACAACACAATAATGCTAGAAAATATAAAATAAGACCCAAATAACCATTTTCTCCACACAGTAAGTCAAAAACACAAAACAAGCTAGTTAAAAACTAGTCATGCCTTCTCTACATTTTTCTCCATTCCTTCTCCATTCTTCCCACCTGAATCAAATCTAACGACCACTGACTAAATCCCCCACTCCTTCTGTCTAATTTACCATACCCCAATTGAATTTTGTATTCATTATGAGGAGAGAGAAAATGCCTCCATTACCACTGAATTACTCCCAATGTAATCCCCACCAAAATATCATAAATGACCATCTAGAAAGTCTGAGTCATTAACCAAATAGAACAATAAAAGTAATTAATAATTTAAAATATAATTAAATGTTTAATTCCACAAAATCAAATTAACCAAGCCATTAATAATTACCATGTAAGCTAGGTAATAATCCATGTGGGGGGATGTCATGGGATAGGTCTAGGTAAGTCCTTTAAGGAGTCCATGTCTAAACAAAGAGGAGTTCACACGGATATGGAATGGAAAGGAGTTTCACAGAGGAGAGAGGAGTCCAAAATGGACTGATATAATGAGAAAAGAGAACCAACAAGTCACCAAGATAATCATGCAGTAATAAATAATAGTACTATATGGTATACAAGATGAAATATGACAAGGCATGATGACAAAATAATGACATAACAAATGAAATAATCAATACTTTCCAATGGTGTAAAATAACTAAAATACATGGATACCTATCAAAACTCATTCCATTATCTAAGAATCACTTTGGTACCCTAATGTACCAATGCCAAGTTTAGCTTGGCTCATATATCGGTACCTGCAACCATAGAATGTACATCAATAAACTCGATCGAATAATTGATAAATAATTACATAACTGTAATAAAATACACACACACACACACACACACACACACACACACACACACACATACATATATATATATATATATATATATATATATATATATATATATATATATATATATATATATATATATATGATCATGCATAGAATTAAACATGATATTTCATCAACCTGCAATCAATGTATCACTGCACCAAATCCAAAAATATAGTCCAACTAGGTAAGAAAATACATCAATCAGTTATACAAATAATAATAATAATAATGTTTAAACAATATATCAAATCATTAAAAAGACAAGGTCATAATACATGTTTAACATGTAAAGATTAAAAATTTATCTATATTTCTTATAATTTTGAATTTTAAATAATGTAATACCAAAACATAGGTGGTTTTGATCATTTTGAACATGTTTAATAGGTAAAGTTTGTGTTTCTTATACTTTTGAATAATGTAACACCAAATCTTAGGCAATTTTGTCCATTTCAAACATGTTTAACATATAAAGATTCAAAATTTATGCATGTTTTTTATAATTTTGAATAATGTAACACCAAAGCTTAGGCAGTTTTGCTCATTTCGAACATGTTTAACATGTAAATATTTACACTTTATGCACGTTTCTTATAATTTTGAATTTTGAATAATGTAACACCAAAACTTAGGGTGGGTTTACTCATTTCGAACATGTTTAACATGTAAAGATTTAAACTTTATGCTTGTTTCTTATAGTTTTGAATTTTTAATAAGGTAACACTAAAACTTGGGTAGTTTTTCTCATTTCTAACATGTTTAACATTTAAAGATTCAAACTTTATACATTTTTCTTATAATTTAGAATTTTGAAGAATGTAACACCAAAAATTAGGTGGTTTTACTCATTTTGAACATGTAAAGATTCAAACTTTATGCGTGTTTCTATCATTTCTGACATGTTTAACATGCAAAAATTTAATCTTTATGCATGTTTCTTATGATTTTAAATTTTGAATAATGTAACACCAAAAATTAAGTGGTTTCCCTCATTCTAAACAAGTTTAACATGTAAATTTTCAAATTTTATGGGCATCTCTTATAATTTTGAATAACACCAAAATTTAGACGATTTCAATCTTTTCAAACATGTTTAACATGTAAATATTAAAAATTTATGTGTATTTATTATAATTTTTTATTTTGAATAACATAACACCAAAACTTAGGTAGTTTCGATCATTTCAAACATGTTTAACATGTAAATATTCAAATTTTATGCGTATTTATTAAAATTTTGAATTTTGAATGATGTAACACCAAAAATTAGATGGTTTCAATTGTTTTGAACATGTTTAACATGTAAACATTCAAATTTTATGCATGTTTCCTATAAATTTGAATTTTGAATAATAAAAGACCAAAACATAGGTAATTTTGACCATTTCAAACATGTTTAACATCTAAAGATTCAAACTTTATGCACGTTTCTTATTATTTTAAATTTTGAATAACATAACACCAAACATTAAGTGGTTTATGGGCATCTCTTATAATTTTGAATAACACCAAAATTTAGACGATTTCAATCTTTTCAAACATGTTTAACATGTAAATATTAAAAATTTATGTGTATTTATTATAATTTTTTATTTTGAATAACATAACACCAAAACTTAGGTAGTTTCGATCATTTCAAACATGTTTAACATGTAAATATTCAAATTTTATGCGTATTTATTAAAATTTTGAATTTTGAATGATGTAACACCAAAAATTAGATGGTTTCAATTGTTTTAAACATGTTTAACATGCAAAGATTCAAAATTTATGCAACTTTATTACAATTTTGAATTTTGAATAACATAACATGAAAACATAGGCAGTTTTAATCATTTAAAACATGTTTAATATTTAAATATTCAAAGTTTATGTGTGTTTCATATAATTTTGAATTTTGAATAATGTAACACCAAAACATAGGTAGTTTTGATCATTTTGAACATGATTAACATGTAAAGATTCAAAATTTGTACGCATTTTTATAATTTTGAGTTTTGAATAACATAACATCAAAACTTAAGGCATTTTTTATCATTTTAAACATGTTTAACATGTAAACAATCAAACAATAATATACCACCAAAACTTTTTCAGTTTTGATCATTTCAAACATGTTTAACTTGTAAATAGTAAAAAAATTTGCATATTTCTTATAATTTTGAATAACGTAACATAAAAACTTAGGCATTTTTTATTATTTTGAACATGTTCAACATGTAAACATTCAAACTTTATGTGCCTTTTTTATAATTTTGAATTTTAAATAATGTAATACTAAAATTTAGGTGGTTTCAATCATTTTGAACATGTTTAACATGTAAACATTCAAACTTTGTGTGTCTTTCTTATAATTTAGAATTTAGAATAATATAACACCAAAACTTATGTGGCTTCGATCATTTTGAACATGTTTAATATGTAAAGATTCAAACTTTATACATGTTTCTTATAATTTTGAATTTTGAGTAATGTAAGACCAAAACTTAGGTATTTTTTACCATATCGAACATGTTTAACATGTAAAGATTCAAACTTTATGTGTGTTTCTTATAATTTTTTATTTTGAATAACATAAGACAAAAATTTAGGTGGTTTTGTTCATTTTGAACATGTTTAACATGTAAAGATTCAAACTTTATGATACCCATTTCTTATAATTTTGAATTTTAAATAATGTAACACCAAGATATAAGAAGTTTTGCTTGTTTTGAACATGTTTAACATGTAAAGATTCAAACATTATGCATGTTATAATTTTGAATAATAGAGCACCAAAACATAAGCAATTTTGCTCATTTCAAACATGTTTAACATGTAAATATTCAAACTTTATGCATGTTTCTTATAATTTTAAATTTTGAATAATGTAAGACCAAAACCTAAGCGGTTTTGCTCATTTCAAACTTGTTTAACATGTAAAGGTTTAAAACTTTATTCACATTTCTTATAATTTTCAATTTTGAATAACATAAGACCAAAATGTAACTAATTTCTCTCATTTCAAACATGTTTACCATGTAAAGATTTGAATTTTATTTGTATTTCTTAAAATTTTGAATTTTCTATAATGTAACACCAAAACTTAGGTGGTTTCAATCGTTTTGAAAATATTTAGCATGTAAATATTCAAGATTTATGCGTGTTTCTTATAATTTTGAATTTTTAATTTCATAACACCAACACTAAAGCAGTTTTGATCATTTTTAACATGTTTAACATGTAAAGATTCAAAATTTATGCACATTTATTATAATTTTAAATAATAAATAATGTAACACTAAAACATAAGTGGTTTTGATCATTTCAAACATGTTTAACATGTAAAGATTCAAACATTTCATGCATTTCTTATCATTTTGATTTTTGAAAAATGTAAGACCAAAACTTAAGTGGTTTCAATCATTTTGAACATGTTTTACATGCAAAGATTCAATCTTTATACATATTTCTTATAATTTTGAATTTTGAATAATGTAACACCAAAAGCTAAGTGGTTTTGATTGTTTCAAATAAGTTTAACATGTAAAGATTTAAACTTTAGGCATGTTTCTTATAATTTTGAATTTTAAATAACATAACACCAAAACTTAGGCAGTTTTGATCATTTTGAACATATTTAACATGTAAAGATTCAAAATTTGTTTGCATTTCTTATTGTTTTGAATTTTGAATAATGCAACACCAAAACATAGGTGGTTTTAATTTTTTCAAACATGTTTAACATGTAAACATTCAAACAATATTGTAACACCAAAACATAGGCGGTTTTGATCATTTCTAACATGTTTAACATGTAAACATTCAATTTTTTGGTGCGTTTCTTATAGTTTTGAATTTTGTATAATGTAACACAAAAACTTAGGCATTTTAAATCTTTTCAATCATGTTTAATAGATAAATATTTCAACTTTATGCCCATTTTTTATAATTTTGAATATTTCATAATGTAACACCAAAGCATAGGTGGTTATGATCATTTCAAGCATGTTTGACATGTAAACATTCAAAATTTATGTGTATTTCCTATAATTTAGAATTTTGCTTTACATAACACCAAGACTTAGGTGGTTTTGATCGTTTTGAACATGTTTAATATGTAAAGATTTAAACTTTATGCATGTTTCTTATAATTTTAAATTTTGAGTAATGTAACACCAAAACATAGGTAGTTTTGAATTGTTTCAAACATGTTTAACATGTAAAGATTCAATATTTATGTGTGTTTCTGAAAAAATTTAATTTTGAATAATGTAACACCAAAACTTTAGGCAGTTTTACTTGTTTCAAACATGTTTAACATGAAAAGATTCAAACTTTATGCACGTTTATTGTAATTTCAAATTTGAATAATGTAACATAAAAACTTAAGTGGTTTCAATCATTTCAAACATGTTTATCATGTAAAGGTTCAAGATTTGTGCATTTTTCTTATAATTTTGAATTTTAAATAACATAACAACATAATTTAGGCAATTTTGATTGTTCAAACGTGATTAACATGTACAGATTCAAACTTTGTGTATTTCTTATAATTTTAAATTTTCAATAATGTAAAATCAAAACTTAGGTGGTTACGATCCTTTCGAACATGTTAACATGTAAAGATTGAAACTTTATGCATGTTTCTTATAATTTTGAATTTTGAATAATATAACATAAAAACATAGGTGGTTTTGATCATTTGGAACATGTTTAACATGTACAGATTCAAACTTTAAGCATGTTTCTTATAATTTAATATTTTAAAAAATGTAAGGCTAAATTTAGGTAGTTTCGATCATTTCAAACATGTTTAACATATAAAGACATAATATTTATGTGTATTTCCTATCATTTTGAATTTTGAATAACATAATACCAAAACTTAGGTGGTTTCAATCATTTTAAACATGTTTAACATGTAAAGATTCAAAATTTATGATCAATTCTTATAATTTTGAAATTTGAGTAATGCAACAATAAAACATAAGTGGTTTCAATCATTTTAAACATGATTAATATGTAAAGATTCAAAATTTATACACATTTTTTATAATTTTGAATTTTGAATAACTTAACACCAAAACTTAGGTAATTTCAATCATTTTGAACATATTTAACATGTAAAGATTCAAACTTTATGTGTGTCTCTTATAATTTTGAATTTTGAATAATATAACACCAAAACATAGGCAATTTTGACCATTTTTAACATGTATAGATTCAAACTTTATGCGTCTTTCTTATAATTTTGATTTTTGAATAACATAACACTAAAATTTAGGTGGTTTTGATCATTTTAAACATTTTTAAAATGTAAAGATTCAAACTTTATGTACATTTCTTATAATTTAAATATTAAATAACATAAGATGAAAACTTAGACAGTTTAAATTATTCTAAACATGTTTAACATGTAAAGATTCAAACTTTGTGTGTGTTTCTTATAATTTTGAATTATGAATAACGTATCGCCAAAACTTAAGTGGTTTCGGTCATTTCAAACATGTTTAACATGTAAAGATTCAAACTTTATGCATGTTTCTTATAAGTTTGAATTTTGAATAATGTAATACACAAACTTAGGTGGTTATAATTATTTTGAACTTGTTTAACATGTAAAGATTCAAACCTTATGCTTGTTTCTTATAATTTTGAATTTTGAATAACATAACACCAAAATTTTGATAGTTTCAATCATTTCAAACATTTTTAACATGCAAAGATTCAAACTTTATGCATGTTTCTTATAATTTAAAATTTTGATTAAGGTAACACCAAAACTTAGGTGGTTTCAATCATTTTGAACATCTTTAACATGTAAACATTCAAATTTTATATGTGTTTCTTATAATTTTGAGTTTTTAATAATGTAACATCAAAACTTAGGTAGTTTCGATTGTTTTGAACATGTTTAACATGTAAACATTCAAACAATAATGTAACACTAAAACTTAGGTAGTTTCAATCATTTTGAACATGTTTAACATGTAAACATTCAAACTTTATGCACACATCTTATAATTTTGAATTATGAATAATGTAACACCAAAACTTAGGTAGTTTTGATTATTTCAAACATGTTTAACATGTAAACATTCAAAATTTATGCATGTTTCTTATAATTTTGAGTTTTGAATAATGTAACACCAAAACATAGGCAGTTTCAATCATTTCAAACATGTTTAACATGTAAAGATTCAAATTTTATGCAAGTTTCTTATAAATTTAAATTTTTAATAATGTAACACCAAAACCTAGGCAGTTTCAATCATTTTAAAAATGTTTAAAATGTAAAGATTCAAAATTTATGCACATTTCTTGTAATATTAAAATTTGAATAACGTAACACCATAACTTAGGTAGTTAAAATCATTTCGAACATCTTTAACATGTAAAGATTCAATCTTTATGCATGTTTCTTATACTTTTAAATTTTGATTAATTTAACACTAAAACTTAACTAGTTTTGCTCATTTTAAACATGTTCAACATGTAAAGATTCAAGCTTTATACATATTTCTTATAATTTTGAATTTTTAATATTACAAAACCAAAATTTAAGAGGTTTTGCTCATTTTGAACATGTTTAACATCTAAAGATTCAAACTTTATGTGCCTTTCTTATACTTTTTAATTTTGAATAATGTAAGACCAAAAAGTAAGTAGTTTTCCTCATTTCATTCATGTTTAACATATAAAGATTCAAACTTTATGTGTGTTTCTTATAATTTTGAATTTTGAATAATGTAAGATGAAAATGTAAGCAATTTTTCTCTTTTGAGCATGTTTAACATCCAAGATTCAAAATTTATGTGCATTTCTTATAATTTTAACTTTTGAATAATGTAAGACTAAAATGAAGTGGTTTTGCTCATTTTGAACATATTTAACATGTAAAGATTCAAACCTTATGCACATTTGTTATAAGTTTGAATTTTGAATATTGTAAGACCAAAAGTTAAGTGGTTTTCCTCATTTCAAACATATTTAATATGTGAAGATTTAAAATTTATGTGTATTTCTTTTAATTTTGAATAATGTAACACTAAAAATTAAGTGGTTTTGATCATTTAAAACATATTTAACATGCAAAGATTCAAATTTTATGCATATTTATTATAATTTTGAATTTTGAATAATGTAACACTATAAACTAAGTGGTTCTGCTCATTTAAAACATATTTAACATGTAAAGATTCAAATTTTATGCATATTTATTATAATTTTGAATTTTGAATAATGTAACACTAAAATTTAGGTAGTTTTGCTCATTTCAAATATGTTTAACATGTAAAGATTCAAGTTTTATGCACATTTCTTAAAATTTAAAAATTTGAATATTTTTTTTTATTAGATAAATTAAACTTGGGTTTTATAGGGACCCAGAACCACAAAAGTGAAATAATTAGTTTTAACTAGGCCTTACAAGGCCAAATGAACCCAAAAAAAATCTAAATAGAAAAAACAAGAGCAGACACAGAAAACATGTTAATTAGGGGGACCCTCCTGGGTATCCTCCATAGTAGATTTTTCCTTTGGTGGGAAATTGGTCTTGTCTTTCAAAGCTTTGGATTTGCTCAGATTATAGGGACCCTCATCTTGTTCACTAGGGAGAATCATCCTTGGGCATTTCCTACCTTTCACCTAGGGGGATGGATGCTTAGGGGGGACCCCAGGGGGGATTTGGGGTCCTTAGGGGATTTAAGAACTAGGGAAAGGGGATGGGGTAGGGTAGACTACACCAACACATGGGTCATGGCCTCCACTACCCAATGAAGCTCATTCCAATATTGGATCAGTTTTGCCAAACCAAAACCTACCTACTGGACCTGTACATTGAAATTTTGCAACATTACTTTATTTTTCTCATGTTCTTCTATTACAATGGCTTTACCTTTTTGATCATAGGTGTAGGGAGAGCTGAGGGTAATGGTTTTAGGTTTAGTGATGAAAAGCATTTTTAATGGAAGGTCATTGAGAGGGGAGTGAGGTAATCTATTATGAGGAGGGATCCCCCTCTATGGGGCCTCCAAGGAATCTTTCTAGAGGAGGATCCTTTAGGGGGACATTTTATCCAAGCAAGGTATGACCATGTTTCACCAGTAGAAAGATGAGGCCTTGATGCAAGATTGGGTTATCTGCATTAACCTATTAGAGAAATGTGTTTTCCAAGGATTTCAACAGAAAATAGGGAAGGCTAATTTTAAAACCAATGAAATGATTGAGTAACATGAAATGGGGTGAAAAGGTCAAGGTGTACTTACCTTCTAGGGTCAGGTACCTCATGACCTATAAGTAGACTTCAGGCCAATATTTGGGTAGGTCGGCATGAGAAAATCCATTTTTCTTTTTTTGTACAAATTCATTGGTTCAAAAAAATTGCTGTAGCGACTCCTATTTCTTTGATTGATCCTTGTATTATTTTGTGCCTATGTAAGCCATGCCCATGAATTCTCCTATAAACTCCTCAGAAACATTAATGGAAATCCCCCTCATGGAAACCTTCCTTTCTGACTAAACAATAATGAAATCTCTTACCAACAGAGGATTATGCTTGGTAATACACTCCATATACTCTGTTAGCCCACCTTTCTTGAGAATTTTCCACACCTTTTTATTTTCATGAACCTCTTTGCAATATGTTGGCTCCATTTGATCTCTATCATCGTGCATGTTGATATGGGTTACAAGGTTAGAGGGAGTGGGTCGAGGGTTTTAGATGCTAGAAAAATAACTAGAGCTTATGATATGAGAAATGCCCTCCAAAACCTTCCAATCATAATTGTGTTCCCTTGCCTTGAAATGAATGTGGGACTGAAATGCCATGATTAGGCCCTTCGAGGTGAAAAACCACATGTGCAAAGACATGATGGATTTAAGTGGCATGTGTACCTTCAACATGGATGACACTAAGTGTTGTAGGGGGATGTTACCTTCATTATGATAGATAGTTAAACCTTGGAGTTACACTTTAGTGCTGGCCAAAGTGTCTGTCACTCCAGTACTTTCCCTGTAAGTATGGATGAGTTTAACTTGAGCAAAGGTGTGAAGGATAGACTTCGCATCTTAGACCAAGTCTTTAATAGTATGAGAAGGAGTGGTTTTTTCTTCTAAGGCATTAAGAATATTGGGTGAATCTCCCTCTACTATGACTCTACTCTGATTAAGCCTTTGTGTAAGTTGAGTTCCCCAGAGAATAGCTTTAGCTTCGATTAAATGATTAGTTTGTTTACCCATGGGCCTCACATAGGCCACTAGCAGTTCACCATTTGAATTTATTATAATGCCCCCTTTGTTAATTAGGCTAGGGTTGCCTTTAGAGGCTCCATCAAAATTTAATTTTATCCACCCCATCAGGGGGGCTTTCCATTTGGTTTATTTGTGTATGGTGTCTTTTGAGGAGGAGTTGATGACTTGTTGGAGATCCTAGTTGTTAAGGATGAGATGTGTAGAAGGGGGGTAGGGTCCTTGTCCTTGGGAGGAAAAGCCTTCCAATTTTTAGAAATGGCTTGACAAAGTCTAGATAAGATGTTCTTTCATTGATGCCTTTGTGTTGAAACAACCTATCATTATAGGCTTTCTAGATGCACCATAACCAGTGGGGAAGTACAAGACACCAAAGGAAAGATAAAGATGGGATATTCCATAGGGGATTCCATTGTAAGATGAGATCCAATATGTTGTTCAGCTTGACCCAAGTTAAGTTGAAATAACTAAGAATCCTATTGAATAAATTAAAGTTGAAAAGGCATTCCATAAATAAATGTTGAGTGGATTCCTCTACCTTTTTGCAAATCGAGCATTTGTTGGGGCTGATAAGTCCCCTTTTGGTGAGGTTGTCAACAATCAAATTTTGTTTTTAGCCACAAGCCAAAAGAAAAAGTCGATCTTACATGTTAGATGCTTTACCCAATTTTTTTTCCAATGGTCCCAGTTCTTATCCAAATTAAGTTCAATGGCATGACCCATGGACATCGAGGTTACTCTATGTTGTCTTCTACTCTCCAAAACTCAAATGGTTTTGCTCATTTGGAATATGTTTAGCATGAAAAGATTCAAACTTTATGCACATTTGTTATAATTTTTAATTTTGAATAATGTAACACCAAAAATTAAGTAGTTTTGGTCATTTCAAACATGTTTAACATGTAAAGATTCAAACTTTATGTGTGTTTATTATAATTTTACATTTTCAATAAAGTAAAACCAAAACTTAAGTAGCTGTGCTCATTTTGAACATGTTTAACATGTAAAAATTCAAACTTTATGTGCATTTCTTATAATTTTGAATTTTGAATAATGTAAGACCAAAACATAAGTGAATTTGCTCATATCAAACATATTTAACATGTAAAAATTCAATCTTTATGCACGTTTGTTATAATTTTGAATTTTGAATAACATAAGACCAAAACTTAAGTGGTTTTTCTCATTTTAAACATGTTTAACATGTAAAAATTTAAAATTTATGCATGTTTCTATAATTTTTAATAATGTAACAATAAAAATTAAGTGGTTTTGCTTGTTTCGAACATGTTTAACATGTAACAATTCAAAATTTATGCATGTTTATTATAATTATGAATTTTGAATAATGTAACAACAAAAGTTATGTGGATATTTTTGTTTTAAACATGTTAAACATGTAAAGATTCAAAATTTATGTGCATTTCTTATAATTTTGAATTTAGAATAATGTAGGACCAAAATGTAAGCGGTTTTCCTCATTTCAAATATGTTTAACATGTAAAGATTCAAACTTTATGCATATTTATTATAATTTTGTATCTTGAATAATGTAAGACCAAAATTTAAGTGGATTTTCACATTTCAAATATGTTTAACATGTAGAGATTCAAACTTTATGCATGTTTATTATAATTTTAAATATTGAATAATGTAACACCAAAACTTAAGCAATTTTCTGCGTTTTGAACATGCTTAACATGTAAAGATTGAAACTTTATGTATGTTTCTTATAATATTTAATTTTGAATAACATAACACCAAAAATTAAGTAGTTTTCCCTTTTTTGAACATGTTTAACATGTAAAGATTCAAAATTTATGCATGTATATTGTAATTTTAAATAACATAACACAAAAACATAAGTAGTTTTACACATTTTGAACATGTTTAATATGTAAAGATTCAAAATTTATTTGTATTTATTATAATTTTGAATTTCGAGTAATGTAAGACTAAAATGTAAATAGTTTTACTCATTTCCAACATGTTTAACATGTAAAGATTCAAACTTTATGCATGTTTGTTATAATTTTGAATAGTGTAAGATGAAAATTTGAGCAATTTTCTTCATTTCAAACATGTTTAATATGTAAAGATTCAAATTTTATGCATGTTTCTTATAATTTATAATTTTAAATAACGTAAGATCAAAACATTAGTTATTTTACTTATTTTGAACATGTTTAACATTTAAAGATTCAAACTATATGTGTGTTTCTTATAATTTTGAATAATGTAACCCTAAAACGTAAGTAATTTAGCTCATTTTCAACATGTTTAACATGTAAAGATTCAAACCTCATGCACATTTATTATAATTTTGAATTTTGAATAATGTAACACCAAAACTTAGGCAATTTTGCTCATTTTGAACATGTTTAACATGTAAAAATTTGAGCTTTATGCACATTACTTATATTTTTATATTTTGAATAATGTAAGACCAAAACATAAGTAGTTTTGCTCATTTCAAACATGTTTAACATGTAAAGATTCAAAATTTATGCACATTTCTTATAATTTTGAATTTTAAATAATTTAATACCAAAACGTAACTAATTTTGATCATTTCAAACATGTTTAACATGTAAAAATTCAAACTTTATGTGCATTTCTTATAGTTTTAAATTTTCTATAATGTAATACCAAAACATAGACAATTTTTATCATTTTGAACATGTTTAACATGCAAAGATTTAAAATTTATTTGTGTTTCTTGTAATTTTGAATAATGTAACACCAAAACCTAGGTAGTTTCAATTGTTTTGAACATGTTTAACATGTAATTATTCAAACTTTATGCATGTTTCTTATAATTTTGAATTTGAAATAATGTAACACCAAAACATAGTTATTTTTACTCATTTCCAACATGTTTAACATATAAAGATTCAAACTTTTATGTGCACTTCTTATAATTTTAAAATTTAAATAATGTAACACCAAATCTTAGGTATTTTTTATCATTTCAAATATGTTTAACATGTAAATATTCAAACCTTATACACATTTATTATAATTTTGAATTTTGAATAATGTAACACTAAAACATAAGTGGCTTTGATCATTTCAAACATTTTTAACATGTAAAGATTCAAAATTTATGCACATTTCTTATAATTTTGAATTTTAAATAATGTAATACACAAACATAACTGATTTTGCTCATTTAAAACATGTTTAACATGTAAAAATTAGGTAGTCTCGATCGTTTCAAACATGTTTAACATGTAAAGATTCAAAATTCTTGCACGTTTCTTATAATTTTGAATTTTGAATAATGTAACCTAAAACATAAGTAGTTTCAATTTTTTCATACTTGTTTAACATGCAAAGATTCAAACTATATGCACATTCTTATAATTTTTAATTTTTAATAATGTAACACCAAAAATTAGGAAGTTTTGATCATTTCAAACATGTTTAACATGTAAAGATTCAAACCTCATGCACATTTATTATAATTTTGAATTTTGAATAACATAACACTAAAACATAAGTGGTTTTGATCATTTCAAACATGTTTAAAATGTAAAGATTCAAAATTTATGCACATTTCTTATAATTTTGAATTTTAAATAATGCAATACCAAAACGTAACTGATTTTGATCATTTAAAACATGTTTAACATGTAAAAATTCAAACTTTATGCATGTTTTTTTATAATTTTAGTTTCAATAATTTTGAACATGTTTAACATGTAAATATTTAAACTTTATGAGTATTTCTTATGATTTTGAATAATGTAACACCAAAAATTAAGTGGTTTTAATCATTTCAAATATGTTTAACATGTAAAGATTCAAACATTATGTACGTTTCCTATAATTTTAAATAATGTAACACCAAAACATAGTTAGTTTCGATCATTTTAAACATGTTTAACATGTAAAGATTCAAAATTTATGCACATTTCTTATAATTTTGAATTTTGAATAACGTAACCCTAAAACCTAATTGGTTTCAATTTTTTCAAAATTGTTTAACATGCAAAGTTTCAAACTGTATGCACGTTTCTTATAATTTTTAATTTTTAATAATGTAACACCAAACTTAGGCAGTTTTGATCATTTCAAACATGTTTAACATGTAAAGATTCAAACCTCATGCACATTTATTATAATTTTGAAATTTTAATAATGTAACACTAAAACATAAGTGGTTTTGATCATTTAAAACATGTTTATCATGTAAAGATTCAAAATTTATGCACGTTTCTTATAATTTAAATTTTAAATAATGTAATACCAAAACGTAACTAATTTTGATCATTTAAAACATGTTTAATATGTAAAAATTAGGTAGTTTCGATTGTTCCAAACATGTTTAACATGTAAAGATTCAAAATTTATGCACGTTTTTTATAATTTTGAATTTTGAATAATGTAACGTAACTGATTTTGATAATTTAAAACATGTTTAGCATGTAAAAATTCAAACTTTATGTGCATTTCTTATAGTTTTAAATTTTCTATAATGTAATACCAAAACATAAACAATTTTTATCATTTTGAACATGTTTAACATTCAAAAATTTAAAATTTATTTGTGTTTCTTATAATTTTGAATTTTGAATAATGTAACACCAAAACTTAGGAAGTTTCGATTGTTTTAAACATGTTTAACATTTAATTATTCAAACTTTATGCATGTTTCTTACAATTTTAAATAATGTAACACCAAAACATAGGCATTTTTACTCATTTCCAACATGTTTAACATGTAAAGATTAAAATTTTTATGTGCATTTCTTATAATTTTAAATTTTAAATAATGTAACACCAAAACTTAGGTAGTTTTTATCATTTCAAAGATGTTTAACATGTAAATATTCAAAACTTATACATGTTTCTTATAATTTTGAATTTTGAATTTTGAATAATGTATCACAAAAACTTAAGTAGTTTTGATCATTTCAAACATGCTAAACACTGTAAAGATTCATACTTTATGCATGTTTCTTATAATTTTGAATTTTAAAAAATGTAAGAACAAAATTTAGGTGGTTTAGATCATGTCAAAAATGTTTAACATATAAACTCAATATTTAATGGTGATTATTATAATTTTGAATAACATAATACCAAAATTTAAGTAGTTTTGATCATTTCGAACATGTTTAACATGTAAAAATTCAAACTTTATGCATATTTATTTTAATTTTGAATTTTAAATAATATAACACTAAAATTTAGGTGTTTTCAATCATTTTGAACATGTTTAACATATGAAGATTCAAACTTTATGCACATTTTTTATAATTTTGAATTTTAAATAACTTAACATCGAAACTTAGGCAGTTTCAAATATTTCAAACATATTTAACTTGTAAAGATTCAAACTTTATGTGTGTTTCTTATAATTTTGAATTTAAAATAATGTAACACCAAAACATAAGTAGTTTCGATAGTTTTGAACATGTTTAACATGCATAGATTCATACTTTATGTGCATTTCTTATCATTTTGAATTATGAATAACATAACACCAAGATTTAGGTGGTTTTGATCATTTCAAACATTTTTAACATGTGAACATTTAAATTTTATGTACATTTATTATAATTTGAATATTAATTATCTTTAGATAAAAACATACACAGTTTCAATCATTCCAAACATGTTTAACATGTAAAGATTCAAACTTTGTGCATGTTTCTTATAATTTTGAATTTTGAATAATGCAACACCAAAACTTAGGTGGTTTCAATCATTTTGAACATGTTTAATTTGTGAAGATTCAAACTTTGTGCACCTTTTATTATAATTTTGAATGTTAAATAATGTAACACCAAAACTTAGACAATTTTTTGATCATGTTCATAATGAAAGATTCAAACTTAATGCACATTTCTTATAATTTTGAATTTTGAATAATGTAAAACCAATACTTAGGTAGCCTTGATAATTTAAAACATGTAAAAATTGATTCAAACTTTATGCACATTTCTTATGTTTTTGAATTTTGAATAATATAAAACCAAAATTTAGGTGGTTTTGATCATTTTAAACATGTAAAAATTCAAACTTTATGAACATTTCTTATAATTTTGATTTTTTAATAACATAACACTATAATTTAGGTGGTTTTGATCATTTCAAACATGTTTAACATGTAAAGATCAAAATTTAGGCATGTTTCTTAAAAAAATTAATTTTGAGTAACATAACACCAAAACTTATGTGGTTTCAATCATTTTGAACATGTTTATAACATGTAAATATTTAAACTTTATGAGTGTTTCTTATAATTTTGAATAATCTAACACCAAAAATTAAGTTGTTTTAATCATTTCAAACATGTTTAACATGTAAAGATTCAAACATTATGTACGTTTCCTTAATTTTGAATAATGTAAAACCAAAACTTAGGTAGTTTCGATCATTTCAAACATGTTTAACATGTAAAGATTCAAAATTTATGGATGTTTCTTATAATTTTGAATTTTGAATAACGTAACCCTAAAACATAAGTAGTTTTAATTTTTTCAAACTCGTTTAACATGCAAAGATTCAAACATTATGCATGTTTCTTATAATTTTTAATTTTTAATAATGTAACAGCAAAACTTAGGCAGTTTTGATCATTTAAAACATGTTTAACATGTAAAGATTCAAACATTGTGTGTGTTTCTTATAATTTTGAATTTTGGATAACATAACACGAAAACATAGGCACTTCCAATCACTTTGAACATGTTTAACATGTAAATATTCACACTTTGTATGTTTCCTATAATTTTGAGTTTTGAATAACGTAACACCTAAACTTAGGTAGTTTTGCTCATTTCAAACATGTTTAACTCATAAATATTCACACATTATGCATGTTTCTTATTATTTATAATTTAAAATAACATAACATCAAAACTTAGGTGGTTTTGCTTGGTTTAGACATGTTTAACATGTAAATATTCTAACTTTATGTGTGTTTCTTATAATTTGTAATTTTGAATAATGTAACACCAAAACATAGGTAGTTTTGCTCATTTTGAACATGTGTAACATGTAAAGATTCAAAATTTATATGGGTTTCTTATAATTTTTAATTTTAACTAATGTAACACCAAAACTTAGGTGGTTTTGCTCATTTTGAACATGTTTAACATGTAAAGATTCAAACTTTGTGTGTTTTTTATAATTTATAATTTTGAATGATGTAATACCAAATTGTAACTAGTTTTGCTCATTTCAAACATGTTTAACATATAAAGATTTAAACTTTATGGACATTTCTTATAATTTCAAATTTTTTAAAACATAACACTAAAACTTAGGTGGTTTTTATCATCTTGAAATTTTTTACATGTCTTTAAAGATTCAAACTTTATGTGTGTTTCTTATAATTTTGAATTTTGAATAACATAACACCAAAACATAGGTAGGTTTGATTGTTTTGAACATGTTGAACATGTAAAGATTCAAACTTTATTCATGTTTCTTATAATTTTGAATTTTAAATCATGTAACACCAAAACTTAGGTAGTTTTTATTATTTTGAACATGTTTAGCATGTAAAGATTCAAATTTTATTCACATTTTTTATAATTTTAAATTTTTAATAATGTAACGCCAAAACTTAAGCAATTTTGCTCATTTCAAATATGTCTAACATGTAAAGATTCAATTGAACTTTATGCATGTTTCTTATAATTTTGAATTTTGAATAATGTAAAACCAAAATTTAGGTAGTTTTGTTTATTTTGAACATGTTTAACATGTGACTATTGACCAAAGTTTTTCCATTTAGGTCAAAATTATGCACCCGTATATGAAATCTTGATCGTCTAAGTCTGTTACCTTTTGGCTAGGTTCAGTATGTAGAATTCCTTTAGAGGAGGTGTTCCACACAAAAACCATGGAAAAAATGCAAGTGTTCATTCTTTTATTTTTGGGTTTTTTATTTAAGTGTCGAGAATTGTTTCATACATTTTATCCAAAGCAATTTTCCAGAAGGGTATCTTTTTTTGGGGTAAGGATCAGAAGTCTTTCAGGAAAATAGTCCACTTTAATTTTTTTGAAGGACACTTCAATTTTTTTGAAGGGCATCCTACAATCCTTTTGAAGGGGTGTTTTTAGAATTTCAAAGGTATTTTTCTCTGAGAAAGGGCCCATTTCAAACCCAAAAGGTACTTTACAAAAACCCAAAGGGTATTTTCCTTTCAGAAGGGCACTTTAAAAAAACTCGAAGAGACAATTTTCCTTTTGGAAGGATCATTTACAAGAACTCCAAAGGTATCTATTTCTAGAAATCTGAAGGGCACTTTTCTCGACAAAAAATGTAAAGGGACCATTTACAATTTTTATGAAAGACATTTGCAATAACTCTGAAGGTCTATTTCTCAAAAGCCAAAGAGCACTTTCCCTTCAGAAAGGGCACTTAGTAAAAGTTTAAAAAATTATTTGCATTGAAGAAGGGCTAAGTCTGGACATCTTATCTGATACAAGGAGAAATAAAAAAATATAAAGAAATTTGGTTGAAGACATTAAGTCCATGGGAAAGTGCCTAATGAAGAAAATTCCAAGGGAAATAAAAGTCTGAGGGAAATAGAAAAGTGTCTAAGGGAAATATCCTAAAGGAATTCATGATGGGTCTATAAACACCAACTTCAGGGTCATGGGCTAGCTATTGGAATTAAAAATCTTGGCAGGAACCTGAGGGAAAATGTGGAGGTGACAAATGGTAGAATCCTAAGTAGTTGGTGCAGATAAAGCGAGTAAAAAATAGGTAGGTTGATGGTTTGAGTCATTGCTGGCAGCTGACCAAATTAAAGGACTTCCAAAAAATCATAAACATAGGTTTCAAAAAGATGGATAAAAGTTAAGGAAAACATTTTTAAACTATCAAAATGAATTCCATTTCCCTCGAGTAGTGCTAGGTGACAACTCCCCTATTGATAGTTTCAAATGATCATGGATGGTTTTTGACCTCTACCTCTACCTCTACCTCTACCTCTATCTACCTCTACCTCGACCTCTACCTTGACCTCTACCTCTACCTCTACCTCTACCTCTACCTATACCTATACCTCTACCTCTACCTCTACCTCTACCTCAACCTCTACCTCTCTATTTAAACTCAACTAAACTCAACTCTATATTGGAGTGGAGGCCGAGGGAGATGAAGGCGCTTGACTAGGCCTTCCCAGTCGAGTGATTGAGTGCATAAATGCCCATCTCGATCAAGCTTTTATTGTAACATGCTACGTTCTCTCCCCCATTATTGGTGGAAGGATCGCACACTCGGCACACATTTGGCCCTGTGTGTTAGTAACTCACTATGAAGGATGATAAAAGAGTCATTACATCATTTCAAAAGGGTCTACCATGATTTTGCATGGACATATGTCTTAGAATACATTCATTATTTGCTTCCCACTCAACCATATGTGGTAGTGTAACTATTTCTATTCTTAGGCCTAAGCATGTTTTTCTATAACCTTTGAGCTTACCTCTTTTTGATTCTCAAAAATTTTATAAATGAAGCCATTTTGGAATTGTATAGGGATCTCTCTACTAGGTATGGTGAAGCCCTACCAAATTTGTGCCTTAAAAAATAAAGATAAGTACTTTTACCTCATTCAAGGATTGTACTAAGTGTAAATGATATTTTTTTAGTCTTGTGCAAGTGTGGTTTCAATTTACCTTCACATGTCATTCCTATTAATACCTAGTGTTTTATGATCTCTTTCTTGCAAGTCAACAAGAAGTGTCAATTGAGGTTGTAGATATAGTGAATAGCTAATTTGATAGAGTGTCTTAGAATGCCTATTGATTAAGTCTTCCTAATCTATGCTACCTCTTATACCCCATGTTGAAACATTGATGAGAGAGAGAGAGAGAGAGAGAGAGAGAGAGAGAGAGAGAGAGAGAGAGAGAGAGAGAGAGAGAGAGAGAGAGAGAGAGAGAGAGAGAGAGAGAGAGAGAGAGAGACTATATTAAGTGAAGTGCATATGTAACTTGTCCTTATTTCAAAGTGCATGATGAGGTATGAGTAGAGAAAATCTTTTAGTGTATCACCTTCATAGATTAGGTTTAATTTTCATGTTATTCTTAACTCTTTTCAAACCTCAACATGTTAGTCATAGGGACATGTGCTTGAATGATACATCAAAGGGAGCTATCCCTTATCTAAATGTTTATCTTATAAGTTTTCTCACACATAACAAGTGATATGTCCCAATTTTTCCACTTGGATTAGAGGCCTATAAAACCTCTTCTCATAGGGTGAATATAAGTGTCAATAGTTTTTGACATGCTCGATGGGATTATTTGTCCAAGGAGTTAAAGAATTTTTGGTGTGCTCTTCAACTAATCAACCTTTAGAGGCATTTTAGTCAACACTAATGGTGACTCCAAGTTAAATCATCTAGTCAAGTACCCTAGTACATCAAGAAATCATATTTGGTATATATAATCCCATTATTAAGTAGTATAGACTTGTGTTCTTTCATATAGTTTTTATCAAGCTCATGTTGTTCATGGAATCACCTCAAGCAACTCTCTTAATTGTCTTTCTCTTTGTCAATCCAAGAGTGTTAGGGAGATAATGTTGGAGTTTGAAAACTAAATTTTGGAGATAGATATGTTGAATGAGAAAAATAGACACCAGTAAGAAGAGTGTTTGTTTAACAAGCTCAAGCCATACAATCCATGAAAGAGAAACTAGTAAGATGGAGGAGTTAATCCATTCAAGGAAATTAGCCTTGTATGCCTTTTTCCATCCCAAATTAGCTTTCTTCTATTCAAAATAAAACCTCCTCTTGCACATCAAATCCTTTCTATCAAATATCACTTACCAAAATAAAATGATCCAACCTTCTAACCCATCTAATGCATTAACTACTTTTGTTGTTAATCCTTTGTACCTAGAAATCTAACACCAAAGGACATTAAAATAGCCTTTTATAGAAACTAACTATTTCAATTCCTTATATTGTGAGCCCTCCTTTGAAAGAAGTTATCCTATTTCCTTTGGAAAATAACACATCCATCCTCAAGCAACTATTCCTATGCATGTGAAAATTCTTCCTAGTCTCCCTCAACCTCCTTAAGTCCTTCAACATGATGTCAAGATTCCAAGTTGGACAAATGTATATCATGAACCAACTCAAGACCTTGAGAAAGATGACGTTGCTACCTATCCCCAATAAGAGAGTTCCAATCCTAAGATCATGAGTTGGAATGAAATAGTGGAATCATGGAGTAAGAAAGAAGGGAAGAGTATTTTTCAAAAGTGTGAAGTGGAAAATGCATCTGGTTCTCCTCAAGTCCCTCCCACCCTTCCTCAAGAAACCTCTTCTTTTCCATGTCAACCCTCTTATACTCCTCCTCATCATGATGATGCATATAATCTCCAAGAAAGACTCTTCCAAGAGAATCTAGCCAAGCAGATTCAAGAATTAGAGTCAAGAATGATGTTGCTTAGTCAAGGTGTAATGGAAGGTTTAGACCCAATAAAATGTCCCATGTCTAAACACACCCCATCTACACCCATTAAAGAGATTTATAAATCTACATCTGATGTGGATGAAGTGTTGGTCAAGTGGAAGGAAGAGAATAAATTGATTTTAGCCCAAGGTTTGCTTCCTCTACCTCATGAGCTTCTCAAATAACACCCTACTTCTCATTCCCAATCTAATTTTGAGCTCACTATTGCTTACCTCTTTTCAAAGTCCTTTTCTTCATCCCACACTTCATTTTCACTTCCTTCACCTTCCATTACCTTCCACACTCCAACTCTTACATTTCAAACTCATGAACCTATCCATTCACCCTTCACTTCATTCCCTTCTAAAGAGGAACCTATTTTGAGGGAGGCAAGTGAGCAAGAGATAATGCATTTTTTGGCTAATCAAGAGGCTATTATGAGTGATGATGAAGATGAAATCATTATAGGTACTCCCCATGAGCATCATCATGGTGATCATCATTATGAACATGAGGTAGAAGGCATTATCAAAGATGAACAATGTAGTCAAATCATATTTCAAGACATGGCTATTCTAGGAGGTTTTCATGAGAATAAGGTTAAAGAAGTGACTCTTGAAGGTGGAATGATTCAAGGAGAAGATATAGGTCACACATACATGCAAATGTTCTAATAATATTAATATGAGATTGAAAAACTTCACTTGTCAATGTTGGATGGAGAATGTAAGCATGGTGAGCTCTCTTTCCCTTTGTTTGATGAACCTTCTTATTAATTTAATGAAGATAATGACTAGGCTATGGGACGTGGGTTGAATGAGGTTCAAGAGAATGTTTTTGAGTATCTAAAGACTTTTGTTTATGAATAAGAAGGAGATGGATCACATTGGTTTGATATAAGCATTGAGGAAGGAGTTCTTGAGAAAGAAAATGATGATTTTTGGAATAAGTTAGAAAGATTTTGCCTCAGGTCAAAGATGTTGTTGAGTAGCCCAAGAGAGCCATGAGGAAGAAAGAGATTAGTTTGACAAGCTTCTCAAAGAGATAGAACATGAACCCTATAATGATGATATTGTAGCCATTGATGCCTTGATGGACTACACCAACATGAGGGACTATCATGAAACATACCTCAAAGAGCAATATGAACGTAGAAGATATGTTTGAACCTGATGCATTGAAATGAATGCCAATCAAGATGGCAAACAAAAAGGGTGAGTCACTAAGTTTTCACTCCCACAAATTACTTGGTTACCACTATGAATTTTCTTACCATGAAGGAGACCTAAAAAGTTTCCCATTTGATCCAAGAGGAGGAGAAACATATCATGTTAGATGTACATATTAGTTTTATTTCAGTTGTGTCTTATTTTTCCCTTAAGTGCTTATGTACATGTGTGTATCTTGTGAGTTTGCTTGCTTGTTGTGTGTGTCCTTTTCCTTTATGTGGTTGAGGTAGTAACTAGTTGTCTTATTGATCAAGGTTTTGAGTCATGGTCAAGGTTTATTATTTATTTAAGTCCTTAGATAACTCCATTTCCAATGGACTAATAAAGATATTGGTCTAGTCAATATAGTAGGCATACTACCCTTGTGAGTCACCAATTTGTTGACCCAATTTTGGCCCTTCAGGTCAAAATTGGGCACCCCTATATGAAAACTCAACTATCTAAGTCTATACCTTTTGGCTAGTTCTAGTATGTACAATTCCTTTAAAGGAGGTGTTACACACAAAACATGTGGTAAAAGTACAAGTGTTCATTTTTTTTGAGGTTTTGTTTTTGATTTTTTTTTCTAAATTTCAAGAATTATTTCAAACATTTTATCCAAAGTAATTTTCTAAAATGGTATCTTTTTTTTGGGCAAGGGTCACAAGTCTTTTGAGAAAATTGTCCACTTCAATTTTTCTGAAGGGCACTTAAATTTTTATGATTGACATCGTATAATCCTTTTGAAGGGGTGTTGTCAAAATTTTGAAGGTATTTTTCTCAAAGAAAGGGGCCATTTCAAAGTTGAAAGGTACTTTACAAAAACTTGAAGGGTATTTTCCTTTTAGCATTTTACAAAAAATTGAAGAAATAATTTTCCTTTCAAAAGGATCATTTGCAAGAACTATGAAGGTCTATTTCTAGAAATCTTAAGGGCACTTTTCTTGAAAAAAGGGCAAAGGGACCATTTAAATTTTTTTTAAAAGACATTTATAAGAAATCCAAAGGTCTATTTCTCAAAATTTGAAGGGCACTTTCCCTTCAGAAAGGGTACTTAGTAAAATTCCCAAAAATTGTTTGCATTGAAAAAGGGATAAGTAAAATTCTTTCAGATATTTTGTCTGATACAAGGGGAAACAAAAAAATCCAAAGAAATTTAGCTGAAGACATTAAGTCCATGGGAAAGTGCCCAATGAAGAAAAGTCTAAGGGAAACAGAAAAGTGTTTGAGGAAAATATCCCAAAGGAATTCATGGGCTAACCATTGGAATTAAAAATCTTAGTGGGAACCTGAGGGAAAACATGGAGGTGAAAAATGGTAGAATCTCAAGCATCTGGTGTAGACAAAGTAAGTAAAAAATAGGCAGGTCGATGCTTCAAGTCATTACTGATAGCTGACCAAATAAAAGGGCTTCCATGAAATCATAAGCATAGGTGTTCAAAGGATCGCTAGAAGTTAAGGAAATAATTTTCTAACTATTGAAATGAATTCTATTTCCCTCAAGTAGTGCTATGTGTAATCTCCCCTATTGACAATTTGAAATTCCCATGGAAGGCCTTTGATGAAGGCAGTTTCATGAAAGATGGTAGAAGAGTCATTGCACCATTTTGAAAGGGTCTGCCATGATTTTACATGGACATCTATCTCAAGATACATTCATTGTCTACTTCTCACTCAACCATACGTGAAGCATAATTATTTCTATTGTCAAGCATGAGCATGTTTTTATATGTCCTTTGAGCTTCCCTCTTTTTGGTTTTCAAAAATTTTATAAATGAAGTCATTTTGGCATTGTATAAGGATCTCTATTGGGTATGGTGAATCCCTACCAAATTTTTGCCTTGAACCAATAAAGACAATTAATTTTACCTCATTCAAGGATTGTACTAAGTGTAAATGATAGTTGTTAGTCTTTTGTAAGTGTGGTTTCAATTGACCTTCACATGTCACTCCTATTAATACCTAGTGTTTTATGATCTCTTTCTTATAGGTCAACAATAAGTGACAAGTGAGGTTGAAAATATAGTGAACATCTAATTTGATAGAGTGTCTTAGAATACATATTGTGTAAGTCTTCCTAACATATTCTATCTCTTATACTCCATGTTGAAACATTGATGTGAGAGAGAGAGTTGATATTGAGTGAAGTACTTATGTAACATGTCCTTGTTTCAAAGTGCATGATAATGTATGAGTAGAGAAAATATTTTGGTGTATCACCTACATAGATTAGGCTTAATTTTCATGTTATTCTTAACTCTTTTCAACCCCTAAAGTGTTAGTAGGGATATGTGCTTGAATGATACACCAAAGGGAGCTAGCTCTTATCTAGAGGTTCATCACACAAGTTTGATCACCCATAAAAAGTGAGATTTCCCAATTTTTCCACTTGGATTAAAGGCCTATAAAACTCTTCTCATAGGGTGTATCCAAGTATCAACAGTAACAATTCAAAATTTTTGCTTGTTTCTTATAATTTTGAATTTTGGATAATATAACACCAAAACTTAGATACTTTTTCTCATTTCATGTTTAGCATGTAAAGATTTAGATTTTATGTGTGTTTCTTATAATTTTGAATAATTTAACACAAAAATTTAAGATATTTTGCTTATTTCAAACATGTTTAATAATATAACTGGTTCAAATTTACATAAATAAAAATATGGGTAAGGGAGATGAACACAAAGATAGAGAAATATTTTGACACAATAATTATATTTTTCATTCAATATCTTCTATTACATATATTATATAGGAAACATCTTTCTTATAATAGCGGAGATCAAATATCCACCATAATCTCCTATAATAACATGAGATATCAATCACCTAACTATATTAAAATGAGATATATTGTTAACTATCAACAATATATTCATATAAAAAACTAACTCAACAATATATTATTTATTTCTAGATAAACATTCCAATTTAAAATTTAATAAAATAAACTAATCCCTAACATTCCCCCTCTTAGTTTTTACATGATACAAAGATATTCACACTCTCACATGTAGTATACTCACCCCTTGTGGCATGCCCTATTTGGCTTATGCCCTTGATACAAAGAAAGAATCACTCTTTCCATAGTTTAAATAGATTTACCACAAACCTTGACATGAATAGGAACTTCCTTCTATAAATTATTCACCTCTAGTGGTTTTCTAGATCTACCACAAACCTTTTCAAGATCCATGAACTGACTTACATATCAACCACCTAACTATATTAATATGAGATATATTGTTAACTATTGATAATAAATTTGTATAAAAAACTAACTCAATAATATACTATTTACCTCTTGGTAAATATCTCAATGTAAAATCTAATGTAATAAACTAATTCCTAACATTCCCCCCCCCCCTTTAGTTTTTACATGATACAAAAATATTCACACTCTCACTTACAGTATGCTCACCCCTTGTGATATGCCCTATTTGGATCATGACCTTGATACAAGTAAAGGATCACTCCTTCCATGGTTTTAAATAGGTTTACCACAAACCTTGACATGAATAGGAACCTCCTTCTATCCACTATTCACCTCTGGTAGTTTTTTGTATCTACCACAAACCTTTTCAAGATCCATGAACTAACTTAGATATCAACCACCTAACTATATTAATATAATATATATTGTTAACTATTAAAAATATATTTATATAATGAACTAAATAATATACTATTTGCTTCTTAGTAAATATCTTAATGTACAATCTAATGTAATAAACTAATCCCTAACATTCCCCCCCCTTTAGTTTTTACATGGTGCAAAAACATTCACACTCTCACCTGCAATATGCTCACCCCTTGTGGCATGCCCTATTTGAATTATGACCTTGATAAAAAGAAAGGCTCACTCCTTTTATGGTTTTAAATAGGTTTACCACAAACTTTGACATGAATAGGAACCTCCTTCTATCCACTATTCACCTTGAGTAGCTTTTTGAATCTACCATAAACCTTTTCAAGATCCATGAACTGACTTAGATTGGTACTTTCTATTCTTTCACTATGTTTTCACATCAAGGAATTATGTTTTGAATTACACACAAATTACAAATCTTGAACAAGAATATTCATATGTTCTTATTTTGAAAACACATAGTGGAAAGTATGAAAAACACACCACTATACATGTCACCAAATCTTCTTGGGCCTCATCATTGGTGACTGATGAGAGGCTCTAGAACATCTAGCCTCCATTTCCTCCTTCTTATAGTTGATGAAGCTGCTTCACTCAGTCGAAGTGTCGAAGAATCTCAAATGCATGCTTTTATTAAGGAGAATTCCCCCCATAGTTTAGATGCATTTGACGTTTAATGACATTTGACTTAGGATATCATGTACAAGTGATATTGCATCCTTGCATAAACAATTAACTTTGATTTTGACAATTTTGACATAAAACTAACACTTTGATTCATATTTTAACATTTTGAAAATATTAACAAAATGACTTAACTTAGACTGACACTTTATATTTTTGTACATAGACCCAAATAAACTCTACCAATAAAAATATTTTTGACACTTTATATTTTAAGCAATTTTGAAAACATGAACATTTAAAAATTAATAAATGAAAATTACTTTTTAAATACTCTAAACAAGATATAACATTGACCAAACTATAAACCTAAAACATAAAAATGACTAAAACCTCAAAACTAAGTATTTAAAAGACTCACCTAAAAACACTATGCCTTATAACTTAAAAGAAACTTTTTAAAATAAAAGACTTCAAACTTTTATAAAAAATTTTAATTTTCTTAAAAAATTACCCTGCACTATACTAAAAACAAATATAAACTACTAAATCTTTAAAATAACTATGACCAATATTTTGACCAACAAGCTTGATGTAGGACATTTGAACACTGACATAGGACCCACAAAATTTATTTTCTACATGATAATTGATATTTATATATTTTAAACTATGTGGTATTATCCACATGAAAATCTACCCAAAGACAATAAGATAATTATTGACGTAGTCATTTTTGGCAAGTGTGAAGGTAAGATGACCAAAATTATTCAACATGCAAATTAGCCCAGTGCTTTCATGGGACTCATTTCTAGCATGGATCAATTGAGATGGATGCCAATGTCCTAATGGATAGAATTTTCATGTTTGTCAAGACAACATGCATTGATGCATAATAGAGTAGGGCATAGATAGATCTAGCTACATAAATAAAGATGTTATGGAGATTGCAAAATATATGAGATAGAGAGACTTAGATACACAGTTCCCATAATACTTTTGAAGATACAAAAACTAATTGCGAGGTTGTAATAAAGTTTGCAATCAAAACAAATCATGTGAATGGAATAAATGAAGGTAGCCGCATGAGAAATATCTAGAATTGACTAGTCGATAATGTGAAATAGTACAATCATATATGCATGAAGAAACTCACCCAAATAAATTTTATAATATGACCCTATGCATTTTAGATTTTTTGTATTGAGACAAATTTACAAAGATGGATATACTAAGGCTAGTCAGTGCAATGTCAAAAAATCTTAAATTGAATCCACAAAACCCTAGGTCTGCAATAAAAAATAAAACATATCTAGAAACATTGAGTGCTTGGATCAAATCTCCTGAACACTCCAATGATTGGCATAGAGGATTCCAATAAATTTAGACTGCATTCTTCAAAGAAGAAAGACTCTCATTTAGACACCACCCACTCTGATACCAGATAATAGAACTAGTTCAAATCTGCATAAATAAAATATGGAAATAAAGATCATAGAAGTAGAGAAATATTATAACACAATAATTTCATATAATAATATTTTATTATATAGATTATATAGGAAATATATTTCATATAATAAGGGAGATTAAATCTCCACCATAATATTCTATAATAGAATGAGATATCGACCACCTAACCATATTAATATGAGATGTATATTTTTTGTATTGTTAACTATTAACAATATGTTTATATAACAAACTAACTCAACAATATACTATATACATTTCAGTAAATATCCCAATGTAAAAGCTAATGTAATAAATTGATCCCTAACATTTAATATGTAAATATTCAAACTTTATGCGCATTTCTTATAATTTTGAATAACGTAACACCAAAACTTTGGCAATTTCAATGATTTTGATCATTTTTAACAAGTAAACATTCAAACAATAATGTAACAACAAAAGTTAAGTAGTTTCAATCATTTTGACCATGTTTAACATGTAAACATTCAAAATTTATGCACGTTTCTTATAATTTATAATTTTGAATAATGTAATACCAAAACTAAGGAAGTTTCAATCATTACGAACATGTTTAACATGTAAATATTCAAATTTTATATGTGTTTCTTATAATTTTGAATTTTGAATAATGTAACAACAAAACTTAGGCAATTTCAATCATTTCAAACATGTTTAACATGTAAATATACAAACTTTATGCATTTTATTTATAATTTTGAATTTGTAATAACGTAACACCAAAATTTAGATGATTTTGATCATTTCAAACATGTTTAATATGTAAATTTTAAAACTTTATCTGATTTTCATATAATTTTGAATTTTGAATAACGTAACACTAAAACTTAGGTGGTTTCAGTCGTTTTGATTATGTTTACATGTAAAGATTCAAGCGTTATGTGCATTCCTTATAATATTGAATTTTGAAAAACATAACACCAAAACATAGGTGGTTTTGATCATTTTGAACATGCTTAAAATGGAAAGATTCAAACTTTATGCATGTTTCTTATAATTTTGAATTTTGAAGAACATAACACTAAAACTTAGTAGTGGTTTCAATCATTTTGAACATGTTTAATATGTAAAGATTCAAACCTTATGTGTGTTTCTTATAATTTTAAGTTTTGAATAATGTAACACCAAAACCTAGATAGTTTTGAACATGCTCAACATGTAAAGACTCAAAAATTATGCACATATCTTATAATTTTGAACTTTGAATAATGTAACACCACAACTTAGCTATTTTTGCTTGTTTCAAACATGTTTAACATGTAAAGATTCAAACTTTGTGCACGTTTCTTATAATTTTGAATTTTGAATAACATCAGACCAAAACTTAAGTGGTTTTGCTCATTTCAAACATGTTTAACATTTAAAGATTTAAACTTCATGTATGTTTCTTTAAATTTTGAATTTTGAATAATGTAAGACCAAAATGTAATTGGTTTTGCTCATTTCAAACATGTTTAACATGTAAAGATTCAAACTTTGTGCATTTCTTATAATTTTGAATTTTCTATAATGTAACACCAAAACATAGGCAATTTTGATTATTTTGAACATGTTTAACATGTAAAGATTCAAACTATATGCACGTTTTTTTATAATTTTGAATTTTGAATAATGTAACACCAAAACATAGGCAATTTTGATCATTTTGAAAATGTTTAACATGTAAATATTCAAAACTTATATGTGTTTCTTGTAATTTTAAATTTTAAATGATGTAACACTAAAATTTAAGTGCTTTTAATCATTTTGAACATGTTTAACATGTAAAGATTCAAACTTTATGTGCATTTCTTATAATTTTGAATTTTAAAAAATGTAAGGCCAAAACTTAAGTGGTTTGGATCATTTCAAACATGTTTAACATGTAACAATGCAATAATAATGCATGTTCCTTATAATTTTGAATTTTGAATTATGTAACACCAGAACTTAAGTGGTTTCAATCATCATTTCAAACATGTTTAACATGTAAAGATTTAAACTTTAAGCATGTTTCATAAAATTTTGAATTTTAAATAACATAACACCAAAACATAGGTGGTTTAGATTGTTTTGAACATGTTTAACATGTAAACATTCAAACTTTATGCATGTTTCTTGTAATTTTGAGTTTTGAATAATGTAACACCAAAACTTAGGTGGTTTAGATCATTTCGAACATGTTTAACATGTAAACATTCAATTTTTTTTTGCATTTCTTATATTATTGAATTTTTTATAATGTAACACAAAAACTTGGGCATTTTGAATCTTTTTGAACATGTTTAACATGTAAACATTCAAACTTTATGTGCCTTTTTATAATTCTGAATTTTCAATAACATAACATTGAAATTTAGGTGGTTTTTATCATTTTGGACATGTTTGACATGTAAACATTCAAATTTTAAGTGTTTTTCATATAATTTAGAATTTTGAATAATGTAATACCATAACTTAGGTGGTTTCAATCATTTTAAACATATAAAGATTCAAAATTTATGCACGTTTCTTATAATTTTGAATTTTGAGTAATGTAACACTAAAACTTAGGCATTTTTTATCATAACATGTAAAGATTCATTTTTTTTTTTATTTTCTTAAAAATTTCAATTTTGAATAATGTTACACCAAAATCTAGGTAGTTTTGCTCATTTTGAATATGTTTAACATGTAAAGATTCAAATTTTATGCATGTTTCTTATAATTTTGAAATTTGAATAATGTAACACAAAAAAGAAAGGCAGTTTGATCATTTTGATCATGTTTAATCAAACTTTGTGCACATTTCTTACAATTTTAAATTTTAAATAGTGTAACACCAAAATTTATGCAGTTTCGATCATTTCATACATGTTTAACATGTAAAGATTCAGAATTTATTTCCATTTCTTATAATTTTGAATTTTGAATAATGTAACACCAAAAATTTGGTGATTTTGATCATTTTGAACATGTTTAATATGGAAAGATTAAAAATTTATGTATGTTTCTCATAATTTTGAATTCTGAATAATATAACATCAAAACATAAGATTTTTTGATCATTTTGAACATGTTTAACATGTAAAGATCCAAACTTTATGTGCATTTCTTATAATTTTAAATTTTAAATAAATTAACACTAAAAGTTAGGTAGTTTTGATCATTTCGATCATGTTTAACATGTAAAGATTCAAACTTTATGCATGTTTATTATAATTTTGAATATCATAACACACAAACATAGGTGGTTGCAATCATTTTGAACATGTTTAACATGTAAAGATTTGAAATTTATTCATGTTTCTTATAATTTTGAATTTTGGATAATGTATCATCAAAACTTAGGTGGGTTCAATCATTTCAAAGATGTTTAACATGTAAAGATTCATACTTTATCGATGTTTCTTATAATTTTAAAATTTGAATAATGTAACACCAAAACTTACGTGGTTTCAATCATTTAAAACATGTTTAACATGTAAACATTCAAACTTTATGCATGTCTATTATAATTTTGAGTTTTGAATAACATAACACCAAAACTTAAGCAATTTTGATCATTTTGAACATGTTTAACATGTAAACATTCAAACAATAATGTAGCACCAAAACTTAGGTGGTTTTGATTAGTTTGAACATGTTTAACACGTAAATATTCAAACTTTGTGTATATCTTATAATTTTGAATTTTGAATAATGTAACACCAAAACTTAGGTGTTTTCAATCATTTTGAACATGTTTAACATGTAGAGATTCAAACTTTATGTGCATATCTTATAATTTTGAATTTTGGATAATGTAACACCAAAACTGAGGCAATTTCAATAATTTCAAACATGTTTAACATGTTAAGATTTAGACTCTATGTGAATTTCTTATAATTTTGACTTTTGATTAATGTATCCCCATAACTTAGGTGGTTTTGATAAGTTCAAACATGTTTAACATGTAAAGATTCAAACTTTATCTATATTTCTTATAATTTTGAATTTTGAATAACATAAGACCAAAATGTAAGTGGTTTTGCTCATTTCATTCATGTTTAACATGTAAATATTCAAACTTTATGTGTGTTTATTATAATTTTGAATTTTAAATAATGTAAGACCAAAATTTAAATGATTTTGCTCTTTCAATCATGTTTAACATGTAAAGATTCAAACTTTATATGAGTTTCTTATAATTTTGAATTTTGAATAATGTGAGACCAAAACATAAGTGATTTTACTATTTTAAACATGTTTGACATGTAAATATTCAAACTTTATGTGAATTTCTTATAATTTTGGATTTTGAATAATATAAAACCAAAATGTAAGTGGTTTTGGTCATTTTAAACATGTTTAACATGTAAAGTTTTAAACTTTGTGTGTGTTTGATATAATTTTGAATTTTGAATAATGTAAGACCAAAACTTAAGCAATTTTCCTCATTTCAAAAATGTTTACCATGTAAAGATTTAAACTTTATGTGAATTTCTTATTATTTTTAATTTTGAATAATGTAAAACCAAAAATTAAGCAGTTTTGCTCATTTTGAACATGTTTAACATTTAACGATTCAAATTTTGTGCATGTTTATTATAATTTTGAATTTTGAATAATGTAACACTAAAACTTAAGAAGTTTGACTCATTTCAAACATGTTTAACATGTAAAGATTCAAAATTTATGCGCATTTCTTAAAATTCTGAATTTTGATTAACAAGTGATTTTGCTCATTTTGAACATGTTTAACATGTACACATTCAAAATTTATGTGCATTTCTTATCATTTTTAATTTTGAATAATGTAACACGAAAAACTAAGCAGTTTTACTCATTTCAAACATGTTTAACTTACAAAAATTCAAGCTTTATGCATGCTTATTATAATTTTGAATTTTAAATAATGTAACATCAAAACCTAAGTAGTTTTACTGGTTTCAAACATGTTTAACATGTAAATATTTAAACTTTAAGTGCATTTATTATAATTTTGAATAATGTAAGACCAAAACATAAGTGGTTTTTCTTGTTTGTTATAATTTTGAATTTTAAATAACATAAGACCAAAATTTAAGTGATTTTCCTCATTTTGAAAATGTTTATCATGTAAAGATTTAAACTTTATGGACATTTCTTGAAAAAATTAAATTTTAATATTGTAACACCAAAAATTAAGTGGATTTACTCATTTTGAACATATTTTACATAAAAAAATTCAAATTTTATGCGCATTTATTATAATTATGAATTTTGAATAATGTAACACCAAAACCTAGGTGGTTTTGCTAATTTCAAACATGTTTAAAATGTAAATATTTAATATTTATGCACATTCCTTATAATTTTGAAAAACATAACACCAAAACGTAAGTGGTTTTGCTCTAACATGTAAAGATTCAAACTTTATGCATGTTTGTTATAGTTTTGAATTTTAAATAATGTAAGATCGAAATTTAAATGGTTTTCCTCATTTCAAACATGTTTAACATGGAAAGATTCAAACTTTAAGCACATTTCTTATAATTTGTAGTTCTGAATAACATAAGAATAAAAAATAAGTTGTTTTGCTCATTTTGTACATGTTTAATATGTAAAGATTCAAACTTTATTCACATTTTTTATAATTTTAAATTTTGAATAACGTAACACCAAAACATAAGCGGTTTTGTTTGTTTTGAACATGTTTAACATGTAAAGATTCAAACTTTATGCATGTTTATTATAATTTTGAATTTTGAATAATGTAACACCAAAATATAAGTAGTTTTGCTTCCTTTTGAACATGTTTAACATGTAAATATTCAAACTTTATGCGTGTTTCTTATAATTTTGAATTTTGAATAAGGTAAGACCAAAACTTAAGCAGTTTTGCTCATTTCAAACATGTTTAACATGTAAAAATACAAACTTTATCCACGTTATTATTATTTTTTATTTTGAATAATGTAAGATCAAAACATAACAGGTTTTGATCGATTCAAACATGTTTAAGATGTAAATATTCAAATTTTATGTGCATTACTTATTATTTTGAATTTTCTATAATGTAACACCAAAACTTATGTGGTTTCAATCAGTTCAAACATGTAAAGATTAAAAATTTATGTGATTTTTTTATAATTTTAAATTTTGAATAATGTAACACCAAAACATAAGCAGTTTTTCTCGTTTTGAACATATTTAACTTGTAAGACCAAAACATAATCAATTTTGCTCATTTCAAATATTTTTAACATGTAAAGATTCAAACTTTAGGCATGTTTCTTATAATTTTTTATTTTAAATAGCATAACACCAAAAACTAAGTGGTTTTGCTCACTTTGAACATGATTAACATGTAATGATTCAAACGTTATGTGTGTTTCTTATAATTTTGAATTTTGAATAATATAACACAAAAAAGTAAACGGTTTTGCTCATTTCAAACATGTTTAATATGTTAAGATTCAAATTTTATGCACGTTTATTATAATAATAACATAACATAAAAACATAATTGGTTTTGTTCATTTTGAATATGTAAAGATTCATATTTTATGCGCATTTCTTATAATCTTGAATAAAATAACACCACAACTTAGGTAGTTTCAATCATGTTTAACATGTAAAGAATCAAACTTTATATGCATTTATGACAATTTTGGATTTTGAATAACATAGCACCAAAACTTAAGCTGTTTTGATCTTTCAAACATGTTTAACATGTAGATATTCAAACTTTATACATGTTTCTTATAATTTTGAATTTTAAATAATGCCACACCAAAACATAGGCAATTTTGATTGCTTCAAACATGTTTAACATGTAAAGATTTAAATTTTATGCACATTTCTTATAATTTTAAATTTTGAATAATGTGACACCAAAATTTAGGTGGGTTCGATCTTTTCAAACTTGTTTAACATGATTAGATTCAAATTTTATGTATGTTTCTTATAAATTTCAGTTTTTAATAATATAACACCAAAACATAGGTAGTTTCGATCATTTTGAACATGTCTAACATGTCAAGATTAAAACTTTATGCGTGTTTCTTATAATTTTAATTTGGAATAACGTAAAACCAAAACATAGGTAGCTCTGATCATTTTGAACATGTTTAACATGTAAAGATTCAAACTTTATGCATGTTTTTTATAATTTTGAATAACGTAAGACCAAAACTTAAGTGGTTTTCATTGTTTCAAACATGTTTAACATGTAAAGATTTGAACTTTATTTGCATTTTTTATAATTTTTAATTTGAATAATATAACACAAAAATTAAGCATTTTTGCTTATTTTGAACATCTTTAACGTGTAAAAATTCAAACTTTATGCACATTTATTTTAATTTTAAATTTTGAATAATGTAACACCAAAACCTAGGTGGTTTTACTCTTGTGAACATGGTTAACTTGTAAAGATTCAAACTTTATGCACATTTCTTATAATTTTGAATTTTAATTAACATAACACCAAATCTTAAGTGGTTTTGCTCATTTTGATCACGTTTAACATGTAAAGATTCAAACTTTATATGTATTTCTTATCATTTTTAATTTTGATTAATGTAACACCAAAAATTAAGCAATTTTACTCATTTTAAACATGTTTAACATGTAAAGATTCAAATTTTATGTCTTTATTATAATTTTGAATGTTGAATAATGTAACACCAAAAATTATGTGGTTTTTCTCATTTTAAACATGTTCAACATGTAAATTATCCAACTTTATGCACATTTCTTAATTTTTTTAATTTTGAATAATATAAGACCAAAACATATGTGGTTTTGATCGTTTAAAACATGTAAAGATTCCAACTTTAACATGTAAAGATTCCAACTTTATACATGTTTGTTATAATTTTGAATTTTGAATTATGTAAGACCAAAACTTAAGCAGTTTTCCTTGTTTCAAACATGTTTAATATGTAAAGATTTAAATTTTATGCATGTTTCTTATAATTTTTAATTTTGAATAATGTAACACCAAAATTACTCTTTTCAAACATGTTTAACATGTAAAAATGCAAACTTTATATAGGTTTATTATAATTTTGAATTTTGAATAATGTAACATCAAAGCTTAGGTAGTTTTGCTCGTTTTGAGGATGTTTAACATGTAAAGATTCAAAATTTATGCAAATTTCTTACAATTTTGAATTTTAAATAATGTAATACGAAAATGTAAGTGGTTTTGCTCATTTTGAACATGTTTAACATATAAAGATTCAAACTTTATGTGCGTTTATTAAAATTTTGAATTTTGAATAACATAAGATCAAAATTTAAGTGATTTTCCTCATTTCAAACATGTTTAATATGTAAAGATTTAGATTTTATGTGTGTTTCTTATAAATTGCAATTTTAAATAACGTGAGACCAAAACATAAGTTTTTTTTCTCATTTCAAATATGTTTAACATGTAAAGATTCAAACTTGATGCACATTTCTTATAATTTTGAATTTTGAACAAGGTAACATCAAAATGTAAGCTGTTTTGCTCATTTCAAACATGTTTAACATTTAAAAATTCAAATTTTATGAATGTTTCCTATAGTTTTCAATTTTGAATAATGTAACACCAAAACTTAAATAGTTTCACTCATTTTTAACATGTAAACATTCAAACTTTATGCATGTTTCTTATAATATTAAATTATGTAAGGCCAAAACTTAAGCAGTTTTACTCATTTCAAACATTTTTAACATGTAAAGATTCAATTTTTATGCTCATTTCTTATAATTTTGAATTTTGACTAACGTAATAACAAAACATAACTAGTTTTGCTTGTTTTAAACATGTTTAGTATGCAAAGATTCAAACTTTATGCACATTTCTTATAATTTTGAATTTTCTATAACATAACACCAAACTTAGGTGGTTTCAATTATTTTGAACATGTTTAACATGTAAGGATTGAAATTTTATACGTGCTTCTTATAATTTTGAATAACATAACACCAAAATTTAAGTAATCTTGATCATTTTGAACATGTTTAACATGTAAAGATTCAAACTTTATGTTCATTTCTTATAATTTTGAATAATATAATACTAAAACTTAAGTGGTTTTGATCATTTTGAACATGTTTAACATGTAAAGATTTATAATTTATGTGTGCTTTTTATAATTTTGAATTTTAAAAAATGTAAGATAAAAACTTAGGTGGTTTCAATCATTTTGTACATGTTTAACATGTAAAGACTCAATCTTTATGCACATTTCTTATAATTTTTTATTTTCAATAACATAACACCAAAATTGAGGCTGTTTCAATCATTTTGAACATGTTTAACTTATAAAGATTCAAACTTTATGCATGTTTTTTATAATTTTGAATTTTAAATATTGCAACACCAAAGCTTAGGTAATTTTAATCATTTTGATCATGTTAACATGTAAAGATTAAAAATTTATGCACATTTCCTATATATTTAAATTTTGAATAACGTAGCACCAAAACTTAGGTAGTTTTTATCATTTTAAACATGTTTAGATTAAAATTTTATGTGCATTTCTTATAATTTTGAATTTTAAATAATGTAACATCAAAACATACGTGGTTTTGATCATTTCGAACATTTTTAACATGTAAAGATTCAAAGTTTATGTGTATTTCTTATAATTTTAAATTTTAAATAATTTAACACAAAAACTTATGTGGTTTTGATCATTTTAAACATGTTTAACATGTAAAGACTCAAATTTTATGCACATTTCTTATAATTTGAATAACATAACAAGGAAACTTACATTGTTTCAATAGTTTTGAACATGTTTAACATGTAAAGATTCAAACTTTACATGTATTTTTTATAATTTTGAATAATGTAACAACAAAACTTAGGTGGTTTTGATCATTTCAAACATGTTTAACATTTAAAGATTCAAAATTTATATGCCTTTATTATAATTTTGAATATTGAATAACATAACACCAAAACATAGGCAATTTTGATCATTTTGAAGATGTTTAACATGAAAGATTTAAATTCTATGTGCATTTTTTATAATTTTGAATTTTGAATAACGTAACACAAAAACACAGGTAGTTTTGATAATTTCAAACATGTTTAACATGTAAAGATTCAAACATTATGTGCATTTTTTATAATTTTGAATTTTGAATAATGTAACACCAAAATTTAGGTGGTTTTGATCATTTTGAACATGTTTAAGTTGTAAAGATTCAAATTTATATGCAGGTTTCTTATAATTTTGAATAATGTAACACCAAAACCTAAGCGGTTTTGATCATTTCAATAATGTTTAATGTGTAAAGATTCAAATTTTCTATATGTTTCTTATAGTTTTAAATTTTGAATAATGTAAGACCTAAACATAACTAGTTTTGAAAATTTCAAACATGTTTAACATGTAAAGATTCAAACTTTATATGAATTACTTATAATTTTGAATTTTCTATAATGTAACACTAAAACTTAGGTGGTTTCCATCATTTTGAACATGTATAACATGTAAATATTCAAAATTTATTTGTGTTTAATATAATTTTGAATTTTGAATAACGTAACACTAAAACTTAGGTAGTTTTGATCATTTTGAACATGCTTAACATGTAAAGATTCAAACTTTATGCATGTTTCTTATAATTTTGAAATTTGAATGACAACACCAAAACTTAGGTGATTTTAATCTTTCGAACATGTTTAATATGGAAATATTTAAACTTTATGCATGTTTTTTATAATTTTAAATTTTGAATAATATAACACCAAAACTTAGGTGGTTTTGATTATTTCAAACAAGTTTAACATATAAGAATTCAAACTTTATGAACATTTATTATAATTTTGAATAATGTAACACCAAAACTTAGGTGGTTTCAATCATTTTGCATATGTTTAACATGTAAAGATTCAAAATTTATGTGCATTTTTCATAATTTTATAATTTTGAATAATGTAACACCAAAACTTTGGTAATTTCAATCATTTTGAACATGTTTATTAACATGTCAAAATTCAAACTTTATGCTTAACATGTAAAGATTGAAGCTTTGTGCATGTTTTTTATAATTTATAATTTTGAATAATCTAACATAAAAAATTAAACAATTTTGCTCATTTTGAACATGCTTAACATGTAAAGATTCAAACTTTATGCGCGTTTATTATAATTTTTAATATTGAATAACATAACACCAAAAATTAAGTGTTTTTGCTCATTATGAAAATGTAAAGATTCAAACTTTTTGTGTTTATTATAATTTTGAATAACACAACACCAAAAATTAAATAGTTTTGCTCATTTTGAACATGTTTAACATTTAAAGATTTAAATTTTATGTGTGTTTCTTATAAATTTTAATTTTGAATAAAGTAACATAAAAAATTAAGTGCTTGTTTCAAACATGTTTAACATGTAAAAATTCAAATTTTATTCATGTTTGTTATAATTTTAAATAATGTAAGACCAAATCTTAAGTGGTTTTTCTTGTTTCAAACATGTTTAACATGTAAAGATTGAAGCTTTGTGCATTTTTTTTATAATTTATAATTTTGAATAATCTAACATAGAAAATTAAACAATTTTGCTCATTTTGAACATGTTTAGGATGTAAAAATTCAAACTTTATATGGGTTTATTATAATTTTGAATTTTGAAAAACATAACACCAAAACATAGGTGGTTTTACTCGTTTTGAATATGTAAAGATTCAAGCTTTATGTGCTTTTCTTATAGTTTTGAATTTTGAATAACATAAGACCAAAATGTAAGCAATTTTGCTCATTTCGAACATGTTTAACATGTAAAAATTCAAACTTTATGGACATTTTTAATTTTTTTGAAAATTTAATAACATAAGACCAAAATTTAAGTAGTTTTCCTCATTTCGAACATGTTTAATGTGTAAAGATTCAAACTTTATGCACATTTCTTATAATTTGCAATTTTGAATAATGTAAGCTATTTTGTTCATTTTTAACATGTTTAACATGCAAAGATTCAAACTTTATGCACATTTTGTATAATTTTGAATTTTATAAAATGCAACAGTAAAATATAAGTGGTTTTATTCATTTCAAACATGTTTAACATGAAAAGATTCAAACTTTATGTGTGTTTCTTATAACTGTGAATTTTGAATAACGTAACACCAAAACTTAGTTTTGATCATTTAGAACATGTTTAGCATATAATGATTCAAACTTTATGTGTGTTTCTTTCTTATTATTTTGAATTTTGAATAATGTAACACTAAAATTTAAGTGGTTTTAATCATTTCAAACATGTTTAACATGTAAAGATTCAAACTTTATGTGCGTTTCTTATAATTTTGAATTTTTAAAAATGTAAGACCAAAACTTAGGTGGTTTTGATCATTTTGAATATGTTTAACATATAAAGACTCAATTTTTATGTGTGCTTTTTATTATTTTGAATTTTGAATAACATTAGACCAAAACTTAGATGGTTTCGATCATTTTGAACATGTTTAACTTGTAAAGATTCAAAATTTATGTATGTTTCTTATAATTTTGAGATTTGAATAATGTAACACCAAAACATAAGTGATTTTGATCATTTCAAATATGTTTAACATGTAAATATTAAAACTTTATATGCATTTCTTATATATTTGAATTTTGAATAATGTAACTTTAGGTAGTTTCAATCATTTCAAACATGTTTAACATGTAAAGATTCAAAATTTATGTGTATTTCTTATAATTTTAAGTTTTGAATAACATAACACCAAAACTTAGGTGGTTCTCATCATTTTGAACATGTTTAACATGTAATGATTCATAATTTATACACATTTCTTATAATTTTGAATTTTTAATAATGCAACACCAAAACATAGGTTGTTTCGCTCATTTCAAACATGTTTCACATGAAAAGATTCAAACTTTATGCTCATTTCTTATAATTTGAATATTGAATAATTTAACATAAAAACATACGTGGTTGCGATAGTTCCAAACATATTTAACATGTAAAGATTCAAATTTTATGTGTTTTTCTTATATTTTTGAAATCTGAATAATGTAATAGCAAAACTTAATTAGTTTCGATCATTTTAAACATGTTTAACATATAAAGATTCAAACTTTATGCACCTTTCATATAATTTTGAATTTTAAATAACGTAACACTAAAACATAGGTAATTTGATCATTTTGAACATGTTTAACATGAAAGTTTCAAATATATGTGCATTTCTTATCATTTTAAATTTTGAATAATGTAACACCAAAATTTAGGTGGTTTCAATCATGTTTAACATGTAAAAATTCAAATATTATGTGCATTTCTTATAATTTTGAATTTTGAATAACGTAACACCAAAACATAGGCATTTTGATCATTTCAAACATGTTTAACATGCAAGGATTCAAATTTTATGCATGTTTCTTATAATTTTGAATAATCTAACACCAAAACTTAAGCAGTTATGTTCATTTTAAACACGTTTAAAATGTAAAGATTCAAAATTTATGCACGTTTCTTATAATTTTGAATAAGGTGAGATCAAAACATAACCAATTTTGAAAATTTCAAACATGTTTATTATGTAAAGATTCAAACTTTATGTACATTAATTATAATTTTGAATTTTCTATAATGTAACACCAACACTTATGTAGTTTCCATCATTTTTAACATGTATAACATATAAATATTCAAAAAAAAATTCACGTTTTTTTATAATTTTGAATTTTAAATAATGTAACATTAAAACTTAAGCAGTTTCAATCATTTCAAACATGTTTAACATGTTAATATTCAAACTTTATGCACATTTCTTATAATTTTGATTTTTGAATAAACATAACACCAAAACTTAGGTGATTTTAATCTTCTAAACATGTTTAACATGTAAAGATTCAAACTTTATGCATGTTTCTTACAATTTTGAATTTTGTATAATGTAACACCAAAACTTAGGTAGTTTTGATTATTTCGAACATGTTTTACATGTAAAGATTCAAAATTTATGCACATTTATTATAAGTTTGATTTTTGAATAATGTAACACCAAAACCTAGGTAGTTCTAATTGTTTTACACATGTTTAAAATGTGAATATTTAAACTTTATGCACAGTTTTTTATTAATTTTGAATAACATAACACCAAAACATAGGCAATTTTGATTGTTTTGAACATGTTTAACATGTCAAGATTCAAAATTTATGTTTGTTTTTTATAATTTAGAATTTTGAGTAATGCAACACCAAAATTTGGGTGGTTTCGATCATTTCCAACATGCTTAACAAATAAAGATTAAAACTTTATGCGTGTTTGTTATAATTTTGAATTTTAAAAAATGTAATATCAAAACTCAAGTGGTTTTCCTCATTTCAAACATGATTAACATTTAAAGATTCAAACTTTAAGCACATTTATTGTAAATTTTAATTTTGAATAATGTAACACCAAAAATTAAGCAATTTTGTTCATTTCGAACATGTTAACATGTAAAGATTCAAATTTTATGTGCGTTTATTATAATTTTTAATTTCGAATAATGTAACACCAAAATTTAGGTAGTTTTACTCATTTTGAACATGTTCAACATGTAAAGATTTAAACTTTATGTACATTTCTTATAATTTTGAATTTTAACTAAGGTAACACCAAAACTTAAGTGATTTTGCTCAGTTTAAACATGTTTAACATGTAAAGATTCAAACTTTATGCATGTTTCTTATAATTTTTAATTTTGAATAATGTAACACCAAAAATCAAGTAGTTTTGCTTATTTCAAACATGTTTAATATGTAAATTTTTAAATTTTATGCATGGTTATTATAATTTTTAATAATGTAACAACAAAACTTAAGTGATTTTACTTGTTTTAAACATGTCTAACATGTAAATATTCCACCTTTATACACATTTCTTATAATTTTGAATTTTAAATAACATAAGACCAAAATGTAAGGGGTTTTGATCATTTCAAATATGTAAAGATTCAAATTTTATGCATGTTTGTTATAATTTTGAATTTTGAATAACGTAAGACCAAAACTTAAGTGGTTTTCCTCATTTTGAACATGTTTAACATCTAAATATTTAAACTTTGTGTGTTTCTTATAATTTTTAATTTTGAATAATGTAAAACCAAAAATTAAGCGATTTTGCTCATTTTGAATATGTTTAACATGTAAAGATTCAAACTTTATGTGGGTTTATTATAATTTTGAATTTTGGATAATGTAACACCAAAATTTAGGTAGTTTTGTTCATTTCAAGCATGTTTAACATGTGAAGATTCAAACATTATGCACATTTCTTATAATTTTGAATAACATAAGACCAAAATATAAGCAATTTTGCTCATTTTGAACATGTTTAATATTTAAAGGTACAAAATTTATGCATGTTAAAATTTTGAATTTTGAATAATGTAAGACCAAAATTTAAATGATTTCCTTCATTTTGAACATGTTTAACATGTAAAGCTTCAAAATTTATGTGCTTCAAAAGTGATTTTTTTTGGTCATTTTCAACATGTTTAACATGTAAGGATTCAAATTTTATGCGCATTTCTTATAATTTTGAATAATGTAACACAAAAACATAAGCAATTTTGCTCATTTCAAACATGTTTAACATGTAAAGGTTCAAACCTTATGTGAGTTTCCTATAATTTCAATTTTTGAATAACATAACACCAAAACTTAGGCAGTTTTGCTCATTTTAGACATGTTTAGCATGTAAAGATTCAAACTTTATGTGCATTTTTATAATTCTAAATTTTTAATAACATGAGAGCAAAACTTAACCGGTTTGGCTTATTTTAAACATGTTTAACATGTAAAGATTTAAAATTTATTTGTGTTTCTTATAATTTTTAATATCAAAATGTAACCAATTTTGCTTGGTTCAAACATGTTTAATATGTCAAGATTCAAACTTTATGCACATTTATTACAATTATGAATTCTTTATAATGTAACACCAAAACATAGGTGGTTTCAATCATTTGGAACATGTTTAACATGTAGATATTAATATTTTATGTGTGTTTCTTATAATTTTTTATTTTAAATAATGTAACACCAAACCTTAGGTAGTTTTGATCATTTTGAACATATTTAACATGTAAAGATTCAAACATTATTCACATTTATTATAATTTTGAATAATATAAAACTAAAACTTAAGTAGTTTTTATCATTTCAAACATGTTTAACATGTAAAGATTCAAAATTTATGCACATTTCTTATAATTTTGAATTTTCTAAAATGTAAGACCAAAATATAGGTGGTTTTGATCATTTTGAACATGTTTAATATGTAAAGACTCAATATTTATGCACGTTTCTTATAATTTTGAATTTTTGAAAAACATAACACCAAAGCTTAGGTGGTTTCGATCATGTTTAACTTGTAAAGATTCAAATTTTATGTATGTTTCTTATAATTTGAATTTTGAATAATGTAACACCAAAATGTAAGCAATTTTGATCATTTTGAGCATGTTTAAGATGTAAAGATTAAAAACTTTATGCATGTTTCTTATATGTTTAAATATTGAATAATGTAACACCAAAACATAGATAGTTTTGATTATTTCAAACATGTTTAACATGAAAAGATTCAAACTTTATGTGCGTTTCTTATAACTTTGAATTTTTAATAATATAACACCAAAACTTAGGTGGTTTTGATAATTTCAAACATGTTTAACATGTAAATATTCAAACTTTGTGTCTTTCTTATAATTTTTAATTTTGAATAACGTAACACAAAAACTTATGTGGTTTTGATCATTTTAAACATGTTTTATATTTAAAGATTCAAAATTTATACACCTATATTATAATTTGAATATTGATTAATGTAACACAAAAACTTACATTATTTCAATAGTTCCAAACATGTTTAACATGTAAAGATTCAAACTTTATACATGTTTATTATAATTTTGAATTTTAAATAATGTAACAATAAAACTTAGGTGGTTTGGATCATTTTGAACATGTTTAAAATGTAAAGATTCAAACTTTACGCACCTTTCTTATAGTTTTGAATTTTGAATAACGTAACACTAAAACTTAGGCAGTTTAGATCATTTTGAACATGTTTAACATTAAAGATTCAAACCTTATGCATGTTTCTTATAATTTTGAATAATGTAACACCAAAACTTAGGTGGTTTTCATCATTTCAAACATATTTAACATGTAAAAATTCAAACATTATGTGTATTTATTATAATTTTTTATAACGTAACATAAAAACTTAAGCAGTTTCAATCGTTTCAAACATATTTAACATGTAAATAATAAAATTTTATGTATGTTTCTTATAATTTTAAATTTTGAATAATGTAAAACCAAAACTTAGGTGGTTTCAATCATTTTGAACATGTTTAACATGTAAAGATTCAATATTTATGATTGTTTATTATAATTTTGAATAATGTAACACCAAAATTTATGCGGTTTTGATTGTTTCAAATATGTTTAACATGTAAAGATTCAAATTTTATGTCTGTTTCTTATAATTTTGAATAATGTAACACCAAAACTTAAGCCTTTTTGATCATTTCAAATATGTTTAACATGTAAATATTCAAACTTTATGAACATTTCTTATAATTTTAAATTTTGAATAACGTAACACCAAAACTTATGTAGTTTTGATCATTTCAAAAATGTTTAACATGTTCAAAATTTGTATGCATTTCTTATAATTTGGAATTTTGAATAATGTAACAACAAGGTTTAGGCAGTTTTGATCATTTTGAATATGTTTAACATGTAAAAGATTCACACTTTATGCGCACAAATTATAATTTTGAATTTTGAATAAAGTAACACCAAAACTTAGGTAGTTTTGCTCATTCTAAACATGCTTAACATGTAAATATTCACACATTATGCACATTTATTATAATTTTAAATTTTGAATAACATAACACCAAAATTTAGGGGTTTTTGCTCATTTTGTACATGTTTAACATGTAAAAATTCAAACTTAATATGCGTTTCTTATAATTTTTTATTTTAAATAATGTAACACCAAAACTTAGGTGATTTTGATTGTTTCAAACATGCTTAACATGTAAATATTCACGTGTCATGCACATTTATTACAATTTTAAATTTTGAATAATGTAACACCCAAACTTAGGTGGTTTTGCTCATTTCGAACATGTTTAACATGTAAAGATTCAAAATTTATGTGCATTTCTTATAATTTTTAATTTTAAATAATGTAAGACCAAAACATAGGTGGTTTAACTCATTTTGAACGTGTTTAACATGGAAAGATTTAAATTTTATGCACATTTATTATAATTTTTGAATTTTAAATAACGTAACACAAAAACATAGGCAATTTTGCTCATTTTAAACATATTTAATATGTAAAAATTTGAACCTTATGCATGTTTTTTATAGTTTTTAATTTTGAATAATGTATCACCAAAACTTAAGAAATTTTGCTCATTTTGAACATGTTTAACATGTAAGGATTTTAACTTTATGCGTGTGCCATATAATTTTGAATTTTGAATAATGTAACACCAAAACATAAGTAATTTCGATCATTTGAAACATGTTTAACATGTAAATATTCAAACTTTATGCACATTTATTATAATTTTGAATTTTGAATAACATAACACCAAAACTTAGGTAGTTTCAATTGTTTCGTGAATGTTTAACATGTAAACATTCAAAATTTATCTGAATTTTTTATAAATTTGAATTTTGAATAATGTAATACCAAAACTTATGTGGTTTCAATCGTTTTGAACATATTTAACATGTAAAGATTCAAACATTATGCACATTTGTTATAATTTTGAATGAACACAAAAAACATAGGTGGTTTTGATTGTTTCAAACATGTTTAAATGTAAAGATTCAAACCTTATGCATATTTCTTATAATTTTGAATTTTGAATAACGTAACACCAAAACTAAGGTGGTTTTGATCATTTCAAACATGTTTAACATGTAAAGAATCATACTTTATGTATGTTTTTTATAATTTTGAATTTTGAATAATGTAACACCAAAACATAGGTTGATTTGATGGTTTTGATCATTTTTAACATGTAAACATTCAAACAATAATGTAACACCAAAACATAGGTGGTTTGAATCATTTCAAACATGTTTAACATGTGAACATTCAAACTTTATGCACGTTTCTTATAATTTTGAATCAATAATGTAACACCAAAACTTAGGTGGTTTCGATCATTTTGAACATGTTTAACATGTAAACATTCAAATTTTATGTGCATTTCTTATAATTTTGAATTTTGAATAACATAACACTAAAATTTAGGTGGTTTCGATCATTTTGAACATTTTTAACATGTAAAAATTTAAACTTTATATGAGTTTGTTAAAGTTTTGAAAATGGAATAATGTAACCCCAAAATTTTAGGTAGTTTGAATCCTTCCAAACATGTTTAACATGTAAAAATTCAAACGTTATATGTGTTTTTTATAATTTGGAATTTTGAATAATGTAACACCAAAACATAGGCAATTTTGGTCATTTTAAACATGTTTAACATGTAAAGATTAAAAATTTATGTGTTTCTTATAATTTTGAAATTTGAATAGTATAACACTAGAACATAGGTGGTTTCAATCATTTTGAACATGTTTAACATTAAAAGATTCAAACTTTATGCATGTTTCTTATAATTTAAAATTTTTAATAACGTAACACTAAAACTTAGGTAGTTCCAATCATTTTGAACATGTTTAACATGTAAATATTCAAACCTTATGGGTGTTTCTTATAATTTTAAATTTTGAATAATGTAAAACCAAACCTAGGTGATTTTGATCATTTCAAACATGTTTAACATGTCTTATTCAAACTTTATGCACATTTATTATAATTTTGAATTTTAAATTATTTAACACCAAAACATAGCTTAAATTTTAAAGATTCAAACATTCTACATGTTTCTTGTAATTTTTAATAACTTAACATCAAAACTTAGGTGGTTTAGCTTGTTTTGATCATGTTTAACATGTAAATATTCAAACTTTATGCACACTACTTATAACTTTGAATTTTTAATAATGTAAATCCAAAATTTAGGTGGTTTTGATATTTTTGAACATGTTGAACAAGTAAAGATTCAAACTTTGTGAACGTTTCTTAAAATTTTGAATTTTGAATAATGTAACACCAAAACTTAGGTAGTTTTAATCATTTAGAACATGTTTATCATGTAAAAATTCAAAGTTTATACATGTTTCTTATGATTTTGAATTTTGAGTAATGTAACACAAAAACTTAGGTGGTTTCAATCATCTAGAACATGTTTAACATGTAAGCATTCAAAATTTCTGTGCATTTCTTATAATTTTGAATTTTAAATAATGTAACACCAAAACTCAGGTAGTTTTGATCATTTTGAACATGTTTAACACGTAAACATTCAAACTTTATGTGATTTTTTTTTTTTTTAAATTTGGAATAACGTAACACCAAACTTAGGTAGTTCTGATAGTTTTAAACATGTTTAACATTTAGAGATTTAAAATTTATACACATTTATTATAATTTATAATTTTAAATAATGTAACACTAAAACTTAGGTGGTTTTGCTCATTTCAAACATGTTTAACATGTAAAGATTCAAACTTCATGCACCTTTCTTATTATTTTTAAATTTTAAATAATGTAACATGAAAACTTAGGCGATTTTACTCATTTTGAACATGTTTAATATCGTAAGATTCAAAATTTATGCACATTTATTATAATTTAAATGTTTAATAATGTAAGAAAGAAACTTAATGATTTTAATAGTTCTAAACATGTTTAACATCTAAAGATTCATAATTTACATGTATTTCTTATAATTTTGAATTTTGAATAATGTAACACCAAAAATTAGTTTGTTTAGATCATTTCAAACATGTTTAACATGTAAACAGTCAAAAAAATTGTGCGTTTCTTATAATATTGAATTTTGTATAATGTAACACCAAAACATAGGTAGTTTTAATCATTTCAAACATGTCTAACATGTAAAGATTCAAACTTGATGAATATTTTTTATAATTTATAATTTAGAATAATGTAACACCAGAACATAGGTAGTTTCAATCATTTTGAACATATTTAACATGTAAAGATTTAAATTGTATGCATGTTTCTTATAATTTTAAATTTTAAATAAAGATTCAAAAGCATAGGCAATTTTGATTATTTCAAACATGTTTAAATGTATTCAAACATTATGCATGTTTCTTCTAATTTTGAATTTTGAATAATGTAACACCAAAACTTAGATGGTTCTTGATCATTTTGAACATGTTTAACATGGAAAGATTCAAACTTTATGTGTGTTTCTTAAAATTTTGAATTTTGAATAATGTAACACCAAAACTTAGGTGGATTCGATGGTTTCAATTATTTTTAACATGTAAACAATCAAACAATAATGTAACATCAAAACGTAGGTGATTTCAATCATTTCAAACATGTTTAACATGTAAACATTTAAACTTTATATATGTTTCTTATAATTTTAAATTAATAATGTAACACCAAAACTTAGGTAGTTTCAATCATTTTGAACATGTTTAACATGTAAACATTCAAACTTTATGTGCATTTTTTGTAATTTGTAATTTTGAATAATGTAACACCAAAACTTAGGTAGTTTCAATCATTTTGAACATGTTTAACATGTAAAGATTCAAACCTTAGGCATGTTTTATCAATTTTAAATTTGGAATAACATAACTCCAAAATTTAAGCAATTTTAATCATTTCAAACATGTTTAACATGTAAAGATTCAAAATTTAAATGCATTTTTTATAATTTCAAATTATGAATAATGTAACACTAAAACTTAGGTAGTTTCAATCATTTTGAACATGTTTAACATGTAAAGATTCAAAATTTATGTGTTTATTATAATTTTAAATTTCAAATAATGTAACACTAGAACATAGGTGGTTTCAATCATTTAGAACAAACATGTTTAATATGTAAAGATTCAAACATTATGTGTGTTTCTTATAATTTTGAATTTTGAATAATGAAACACCGAAACTTAGGTAGTTTCAATCATTTCTAACATGTAAAGATTCAAACCTTATGTGTGTTTCTTATAATTTTGAATTTTGAATAATAAAACACTGAAACTTAGATAGTTTTGATCATTTCTAACATGTAAAGATTCAAACCTTATATTTTTTTCTTATAATTTTGAATTTTGAATAATTTGCCACCAAAACCTAGGTTATTTTGATGATTTTGAACATGTTTAACATGTAAATATTCAAACTTTATGCATTTTTATTATAACTTTGAATTTTGAACCTAACACTAAAACATAGACAGTTTAGCTCATTTTGAACATATTTAACATTTAAAGATTAAAACTTTATGAACATTTCTTATAATTTTGAATTTTGAATAACCTAACACCAAAACTTAGGTGGTTTGGCTTATTTCAAATATGTTTAACATGTAAAGATTCAAACTTTATGAATGCTTCTTATAATTTTGAATTTTTAATAATGTAACACCAAAACATATGTGGTTTTGATATTTTTGAACATGTAAAGATTCAAACTCTATGCTCATTTCTTAAAATTTTGAATTTATAATAATGTAACACCAAAACCTAGGTAGTTTCGATCATTTTGAACATGTTTAACATGTAAACACTCAAATTTTATGCGATTTTCTTATAATTTTGATTTTTTAATAATGTAACATAAAAACTTAGGTGCTTTCGCTCATTTGGAACATATTTAACATGTAAACATTTAAAATTATGCATGTTTCTTATAAATTTCAATTTTGAATAATGTAACACCAAAACTTAGGCATTTTTGATCATTTCAAAGATGTTTAACATGTAAACATTCAAAATTTATGTGCATTTCTTATAATTTTGAATTTTGAATAACATGACACCAAAACTTAGTTGGTTTCTTTAGATTATTTTGAACATGTTTAACATGTAAATTTTTGAACTTTATGCACATTTATTATAATTTTGAATTTTAAATAATGTAACACTAAAACTCAAGTAATTTTGATCATTGTAAACATGTTTAACATGTAAAGATTCAAACTTTATCTGTGTTTCTTATAATTTTGAATTTTGATTAATGTAACACCAAAATTTAAGTAGTTTTGTTCGTTTTGAACATGTTTAACATGCAAAGATTTAAACATTATGTGTGTTTCTTATAAATTTGAATTTTGAATAACATAACACCAAAACTTAATCAAGTTTTTTTCATTTTTAACATGTTTAACATATAAAAGATTCAAACTTTATGCACGTTTCTTATAGTTTTGAATTTTGATTAATGTAACACCAAAAATTAAGCAATTTTGCTCACTTTGACATGTTTAACATGTAAAGATTCAAAGTTTATGTGTATTTCTTATAATTTTTTATTTTGAATAATGTAACAACAAAAATGAAGTAACCCTCCAAAAACATTTTGGGGAGTTTTTAAATTACTAAGTACACAATAGTACTACATGGAAGGACCCACATATAAACTAAGGTTAAGAGACAACATACTAAAAGATCTCGCACTCATGTGCTTTTAACCAATACTCTATTAGGTGACAGTGAACACTCAACCATGATTACCACATCATCAAAGGGTTATATAAGAGAGATTTTCATAGAAATGGAAGATATAATTTGTGGTGTATTGCTTTATACACATACACCAGTAAATGCTAAACTCTATAATCAGAGCAAACCCCTCATAGGACCATTTAATAGTCTGATAATACTATTCAAGAATCATGATCTCCTAAGAAAAATAGGTTGAAGTTTCAAAGGGTAAAACCATAGTGGTGAATAGAACTGCCAGGAAAACTTGGGTATTAACACATCAGATTTCATATCAAGTTAAATCTTATCATAAATAGAATGGTAATGTAATCAATGATGTGAACACATAAACACACATAGGAACACATCATATATAAGAATAGCCATTATTTGAGAAGAGCAATCCCAAACATAAACATATTATAAGATTACACATTAGCTTTCCTTATGGGGCATCAATTGAGTCCTTTATTTATTAACCCAATAGTTCAACCACAACATCAATGGTGTCATTAGTCAATGAGCCATAATTTTCTTTTCTCTAGATATATGAGGTTGTTAAAACAACATTTTTCACATTTAATGTCTTCACATTAATAATAATTGATATTTCATGTGATTGATAAAGGGGAATACTATATTCATCCATATCATGTTAACCATATGAACAATAGGCTTCAAATCATCATTTTAAAATTCATGCTATAATGTGCCACATAACAAAACCAATATCTTTTAAATTATACATTTTGAGTAATCATAGAATTGTTAAAACATTCCTGAGTACACCAGTAATATATTTATTTTATTTCATGTATTTTATTCAAAATTCCACATACTTTTCCATTCCATTTTCCCAAATTTCATTACTTAAGCAATAGAAATTATTATTAGATTTTAGCTGTGATGTTTTACTAGCAACCAACGAATATAAATGCCAAGACTAATGTTAATTATGACTCAATGTAATTTTAGAAAACATCATATTGTATTTATGACATAATAAGGATAACACATACGTTTTCAAGATTATAATTAACCCAATAATTTATAGAATGGTTATTATCTCTAATTAAATGACTAATTATAATTGTTTGAGATATCAAATTCTTCAAGCCACTAATAAAAATATAGATACAACCATTAATTTGGAGGAAGATAAAAATAACATAATGACATTTTTACAAGTCATACATGTGCTTTAAACGCCAATACAAGCCTAGAGCAAGAAAGGGTCACCACCATAATGGACTAGAGGATTTGTTACCAATCAAGCATGATAAATCCTTGGCTGTAAGTAACCCTTCCATGGGCACCCACATAATGTAAAATAACCTTATTAACTTGTTGTTAACACTCAAAACAACCATTACTTCCATAACATGTTTTACACATTCTTTATGTTATCCATAGATGCATAACCAAAACTTCTCAATAAACAAAAAGATTCAAATGGATTTAGACTAGCTACTATCCACTCATATTGTTTGGGATTAAATGTCCCCATCATTTAATATGTAAATCCTTCCAATTATCAAATGAAGTATACACAAATGTAAATAGATATTGAGTATATGAAAACATAACATAACCAAGATATACTTGTAATAAATTTTAATACTAGCATAGTATAAAGCCATAACATAAGAAGTAAGCTTCATTACCAACATAACTCAACAAGATCAAGGCATACTAATACACTCATATTGTTTATCAATTAATAAGGGTTTTTGAATAATATCAATCTAGAATTAATACTCTATTTACTGATGTAAATGAATGTATGATTTTATATGCAGCCATGTACATCGTTATATCAAATGGGAATTTATAAGTTTATACAAATAGTGCCCAATCCAAGCAGTGTATATCACATCCAACATTATTTAAGGATTCAAGTATAAAAATAATACACTTATATGCTATGATTAAAAAGATACAACATTCTATAATGGAGAACAAGAGTAATTAGAATCAATATAACACTATTGTACCTATTTTGGCACATTAAATATCCATTACCAATAAAAGTGTAACCAACTACTAATTCAGTAGTACTTCAAAATGTACAATGATAATATAATGTATACAAACTTATAACCAAAAATAAAAATCAAGTTTACATATGCATTAATTACATTCATGGTAACTACTATTAGTATTGCTAAACCTTAATAGGTATACAATACATTGAACTCCTTGGAACAATCAACTGTAACATAGAAATCCAAAATTAGAAGAAGGGAAGTACATAATCTATAAGATACCTAAACCCAAAGGTCCAACTTGATGAGCCTAACCATCGATGGCCCTGATCTTCCTAACCATCAGCTAGATGGTGAAATCAGGTATCCAAGTTTTATCAGGTAGAGATGAGCATTAATGTGACACAGGCCATTTTCTAACTCCTCAATAGTTAAACAACCAAAGGGTAATCATATAAAAGATCAATAATAATAAATAGGTTTAAACACAAAGAACACTGACAAGGATAAATGGCCTTCAGTACATAAGTTTATATAAGATAGTAATTCATTCATGACTCATATATACAGTCAATCAACAAAAGAGAAACCAAAAATAGTCACACAACACAATCATAATGTCCAACCACCAAAGAGAGTAGTTGTAAGGTTATACACATAATAGAATCAATAACCAAAATCCACCAATAGTCACATTCATTTTAAGATTTGCATTCCTATAAAGCATGGTAATTACATTCATGGTAACTACTATTGGTATTGCTAAACCTTAATAGGTATACAATACATTGAACTCCTTGGAACAATCAACTGTAACATAGAAATCCAAAATTAGAAGAAGGGAAGTGCACAATCTATAAGATACCTAAACCCAAAGGTCCAACTTGATGAGCCTAACCATCAATGGCCCTAATCGTCCTAACCATTAGCTAGATGGTGAAATTAGTTATCCAAGTTTTATCAGGTAGAGATGAGCATTACTGTGACACAAGCCATTTTCTAACTCCTCAATAGTTAAACAACCAAAGGGTAATCATATAAAAGATCAATAATAATAAAGAGGTTTAAACACCAACAAGGATAAATGGCCTTCAGTACATAAGTTTATATAAGATAGGAATTCATTCAAGACTCATATATACAGTCAATCAACAAAAGAGAAACCAAAAATAGTCACACAACACAATCATAATGTCTAACCACCAAAGAGAGTAGTTGTAAGGTTATACACATAATAGAATCAATAACCAAAATCCACCAATAGTTGCATTCATTTTAAGATTTGCATTCCTATAAAGCATGGTAAGTTGGGCAACCCATTGGCTAACTTGTCAAAATTCATGGAAAATGATTTAATTCTACATCATAAACCATAAATATTTGCTTCACATTAGATGAAATGAACCATTGAAAGCATTCCACTTGGCCAATGAACTACCAACCAATTAGAGAATAATTTATGAATGAAAACCATGAAATCAATAGAGCTATAATACTTTTCAACAGCTAAGTTGGTTAATGGGTTTTATACTAGTATTTCATTGCTCCCACATATAGTTATATAAATTCCTACAAGAAATTTTTTTAACTGGAAAAACACTTAATAAAAGAGATAAGATTGTATGCCAATAAATCTAAGATGTCACCCAACAAGGTACCATCAATAGTAACTTGCCAAAGACAAGCATAGATGCATATAAGACTATATAAATTATTGAATATAAATTATACGATCCATTCACAAAGATATTGTTACCTAAAATCATTCAGATTTGGACAATAACATGCATTTTAAGAGGGTTGATTAAAATTATATTTAATTTTCCTTGTCCATATTGGGCCAAAATGATCAAATAGAGATTTTGGATTAAAAATAGAAAACATTATAGTAAGGAAGAAAATGTTAATAGATAAAAAGTATTCTATTTTAGGACCAATCTACCAGGATCACCTAGTTCATAATATAATAATAACATTACTCACCAATTGGGTAGAGAAAATGAAACAGGTGCAACCCCATAATTGTGTGTTAATTTTTTATAATACTTGGGGTGTTGATTTTTATTTTTAAATTTCTAGTTTAACCACTCATAAATCTAAAACAATAACATAACTTAAAATCACCTTAAAAAGTGATTAATAACATAAGTGCTACATGGTATTATGAGGCTGAGCCTCATGTTTAATAAACTAGCTTAACCCACTACTTAAATTGCCCAGCTGGGTTTACTATTAATTCCCAATCCTACAAAGTGAGAGAAAATATTGGATATGTCTTATCAAAATAAAACTAGGGTAGAAAACATAATGATAATGTCATTTCAAAAATATCTCTTGACTTGTCAAATGGAGTACAAATTGACTAAATTGATTTTATAAAATAAGGGTTTATTTTTACTAACTTCATCAAGATTTAGAATGCAGAAGTAAGACTTAGACATGAATGAAATCAAAACACCACTTACTTGGAAAGGGAGTTTACAAATCTAGCATAGTGAAATAATATTGATGCCTCAATATTTTTTGTCCCTTATCCATCACCGTGGTTCTCCAAGGATTCTTTCCCTTTGAAAATAATTCCCCTCCTTCTCTATGGTGCACTTAGGGTCTATTTTAGGCAAGGTTTTTAGCCCTTTCCCCTTATTTCTTTAAAAATAATAATGCCTTCTAAAAATGATGTACCCCCTCAAGTCATTGGCATGTCACTCAGTTCATTAACATGTCACCCAAGTTTTTACATCTCATCCAAAATATAAGCCAAATAAAAATAAAATTAATCCCCCCAAGAATTTTCTTTGATTTCTCTTTTCAAATTCATCTCACTGTGTAACTTGAGCTCACAATGCAATACAAAAATCTAAGGCAAAATAAATGTTCCACCCAACATTTGATCTTGGATTAAAAAGTAAATGTAGTTTCCTCTCTACATTTATCATTTCCTTCCCCAACCAGAGTATACATAGCATTCCAACATCGACTGCAAGCCAAGGGGGAAAATGCAATGTTTCCTTTCTTTTCACTTATTTTCTTCCAAGCTAAAACCACCACCAACAACATAATGATAATAAAAATAAAAACATATATATATTTTTCTTTAGTGTGCTCCCCAAGTTGACTCAAAAAACATATAATAATATAAATGAAAAGCAATTTGACCCATAGTAAAAGGAAATAAAAATACCTTTAGAGAGGAGCCATCTTGGTGACTATTTTAAACAACTAGGGATCATGCTACCCAAAAAATACTCTATCATAAGCTTAAAAAATATTTTGTAACACAAAAATATCAACAACTATGTCCTAATAACAAAGAAACCACCTTGTAAATCCTCTACCAATTATTTAATCAGAAAGCTGTTATGCTAACTACATATTTATGCATTTCAACAATAAAACCCAAGGAGTAAAAATAAAATAACAACTTTAACCTCCATCCTTTTGTGTGGAGTGAAAATAAATTTAATAGTGCATGAAATAATGATAATAATGGGGTGTTGGGAAATAATTAAAATCTAAAATGATAATCCAAAATAAAACCTTTCACATAGATCATTGACATGGAGTAAAGCTAATTAGACATGATTATAAAATTAAATGTCATCCAAACATCAACTAACCCTTCTATGCAATCTAGCTCAAGATGCCTAGGGTCCAAGTCATGGCCTACGAAGGCATATTACACATGGTTAAAATCAAAGCCAACACATGGGAATAAAACTAATTAATAAAAATAGGGTCCTATGCACAAGGCTAAATATCACTTGAAATAGGTATTTAGTCCAACCTTAGACTATAACACCCAAGTCACAAAGTAAATGGAATAAAATAAATAATAGACTTATAATTAATCAATCCAACTCAAGGAATAATGAGCAACTAGTGCATTTTCGAATCGATAACCTGCATAAGCTTCAATATGCTTACAATTATTATTTGATCAACATGAATGATTTAAAGGACAAGCTTGGGTGTTTGAGAGGCATAAAGAGCTAGTTTAATCATGATAGTTGCATCATTATTTCTAGACATTTCTGTATCAAATCACATTATCCCTAGGTGCTAGGGTTTGTCTTGTGTAATTTTTCCCCCAAAATTATGAAGAATTTAATTATGAGTGGTGACAAAGTCCAAACTAAACCCTTATCTAGTGTAGAATCTAAGGCTAACACCATGTTGTGGAGTATTTTCTATTATGGAGGTATCACTCTACTCTTGGAATGCCTCAATGGATTCGGTGAAAAGATATCTATTCAGTTTACTATGTAGTAGGATGAGAATCATAAAGTCCACATCGGTATAATTCAGTTTGAAGTAAGCAAAGATATAATAACTAAGGCCATGGGTTTGAGATGTGAAGGGAAAAGGCTGAAGAAACAAACTAAATTCTAGGACCCATAAGGCATGAAGAGATTTTTTTATAAAGGGTGAGACATCTGTTTGACTACAGGATGGTTTAACTAGGAGAGCCTTGTTAACCCATGGGATAAGGTTTACTTTGTTATTATTAAATACATTACCTTGGAGGGTAGGTTCAAGTGTTTCTATCACTATCATTTTACTTTATTGAACCATTTTTGTCATAAGGTTCTTGTTAATTTCCTATTTTATCTCTTGTCATCTCTAGAGTCTTCTATGAAGATTTCTAAGAATGCATTTGAAAATAACCCTACTAATATAGTTGTCTCACTTCACCAAGAGTTTATTTTACATATTTACCAATTTACACATGGCACTCTATCCATCTAATCCCATTAAATCGATTCTAGTAGATGAGGTTAATGATAATGAATCAGATGATAGTCCCTTTGAGCATAAGTATGGCAGCCCTGGTAGTAGCAAGACCACTAGCCCTATTATGAAATATTCCTTGGGCCCTATCAATACTTCCCACAAATTTAAGGATCCAGTCAAGAAGAAAGGCTCTAAGTCCCCTCTTGTTTCCTAGAGATTAGCCCTTTTTATAGGGCCACTTTCTTTCATCCCCCATGAGTGATGAAATTGGGTCCCTAAGCCAATCACAAAAAGTGGTAGTTGAGTGTTTTTATGATTTTAAAAATAACACTTCCCACTTAGGTGAAAAAAATAGAAAAGGAAATACTGGTGCACACTTTGCACCTAGGAAGTCAGGTAAGAAAAAAGTCAAAAAGTCTCCTGGTGTTGAGAAGTAAGTAAATTCAATTATGGATAAGGGGTACTCTAAGCTCCAGAATCAAGGGGATGATGTTGTTGAGAAGGAAAAGGATAAATAAGTCCATGGGAGTACTGTGAGAAGCCAATCATTTAGAGGTGAAGCAGATTGGCTAATGGAAAAACCTTAGTGTTGAAGATTATAGACTATTCTTCGGCCTTAGATTCAGAGAATGAGGTGGAGGTCATGGAGGTCAAATTAACTCCTAATCAACCATGGGAATAGGAGGGTCTCAGCTATTTTGAGGAGTTAAATAAATCCTTTTATGACTCTAATAAGGACACTTAATCCTTGGAAACCCCTAGGAAATAAGATGCCAATGAAAATATTTGTGATAATTGCATTCAGCTTAAAAAGGACTTGGAGGATGTAAAGAGTGGGATGTTCTCTCTAGAGAATAAAATGAAGGTACTTGATACCATGTGCTCTAAAGTGATTCACTGGGATGCTATTTCACTGGGTATCCTGTAGGATGCTCAAGATGGGAAGGTGGAAAAGGATGGAAAGGCCACTAGTAAGGAAGTACTCCTGGGTTTCCTCTAGGATGATTGAAAGGATCTACTTAATTAGTTTTGTGTTCTTCTACTATTTTTGGTTTTGGGTATTTTAATGATTTTATGTTAGTCTATTGTTTATTTGTTATTGCTTCATTGTTCATGATTTCTATCCTATTTTTCTTCCCTTGGAAATTTTTTAATATGGATCTACACCTTTATTTATAGCTTGTCAATATTAAAAACAATGAGCATCTGACCTACCCACATAAATATGACATAACCAAAATATTCACAATATAAAAGTAACTAAGTATGGATAAAAACAAGAAAGATGACCCAAAATGAAACATGGATTTTAAACTTGTGTCGCCTTATAATTTACTTAATGGTATCAATTTGACTGCTCATAATTCCTAACCTTTATTGTCCCAACTACCAAAGTCCACCACTGAGCCTAGCTCACTTGACATGTTCCTGTAACCACCAATACATGACATCAATAGTATCTACTCAAGAAATAAATAACAATAATAATAAACATTGCTATGTATATAATATGAAACATGGAAATAGTGAATGTAAGCATATGCATCCATGAAAAAATAATCTAGTCAAAACTAATGATCATGATAATCAAAATCATACATCTAAGTCATAATAATTAGCTATAATAATAAGTAGAATGTCAACCAGAGCTAGGATAAACTTATTAAACCAATGGGTTAATAAAGACTACAATGCACTAATTTGGTGGGGTTAAAAGGTCAATCTAATCAAGTATAAAATAATATAAATGGGGTGTTTAGACCCAAAACGTGACCCAATGAAATAATAGTCAACTTACATCTCGATAAGACATAAGGATATAACATACTCCTAGCATGGAAACATTCAACCTTACTCACCAATATTCTAACTATTATCCTAAGGATGGTCATGTCCCACCATAAGAATTTCTTAATAGTTCATGTGTCCTCTCATGACACCATAGTGAACATATGGAAACAACACTAGATTTCACATGTTTTGATTTAGGATTATAATTTTCTACCCTCATAATCACACACACACACACACACACATCTATTCATGAAGATGATTATTTAACATCACAAGCATACAGTGTTCCAAAATATAATAGCTTACACTTACCTTAAAAGGCTTTCCATTAAGAGTGTTATCGATGATTTTAAGTAGAAAAAATATAGCTTTAATACAAGTTATATTTTGATTGTCTAAACCTCATTTAAAAATAGGGTTATAATGACCTGTTTCAACATACAGAGACCTATAACATGAGGTCAACAAACATAATCATCTAATCCCATTGGATTGTAACGAAAATCTAAATTAAGAGTGGAAATATTCCACTAAAAACATTATGCCACATGCATAATCTTAAGAACATTCATTATAGAATATCCTTACATAAAAGGTAGTAATTCATATTGTTATGGTTATTCTCCTACATCATCAACCATTCAAGGGTTAGTGCAGCATGCTGCACCAACCACACTGAACATCAAAGAAGCCATACCATGCATCACATACAACCCAAAGGCTGACAACATGTTCTCCAAATATTTTATAAGCTCACATGATGGTTATAAGGATTAAAATCCCACCATTTTACTATACTTACCTCTTGGAAATATTAGAAATTACATAGAATTCAAAAATCCTCCTCATCAGGAGTTAACCTTGCTATTCCTAAACATAAAATTAGCATACATATAAGTCATGCCTTAAAAAAAATTAGGAATATTTATCCCATAATATATCTATTAGGTATAAACAAATAATACCTCATCCATATCATGGTTTTACTTATAGGCCAACACCTGTATGAATTTCAACAAGTACTACCTTGCTGGTTTTACATAATGTCCAATTAGTAAGACCATTTAGTGCTCTACAAGGATATAACAATAAAATTTCACATAGGTTATTTTTATAACAATATCCAAGAGGTGGTTAAAGGAATATTAAATTTATAAAGTGACCATTATTCACTAAAATCCCATGACCAACCTATGGCACTTATGGTGCACACTCTGAATGAATCAGGTGGGTACTTGTGCAAAGGGGAAAAGTGGATTTTTAGATTATGAGAGACTCTACTTATTATCCCATACCTGGTCAAAATCATTATAGATGTAGTGCTTATCTATCCTCAACCTCATTTTTGCACCAATACTCAATACTAGAGTAGTGATCCAGGATCATACCACACAACACAACATTATACCTTAGAAAATTCAATCAATACAAGTTGGTTTTCAAGAGGGGAAAACATAACACATAAGTATTTTATGGTCACATTACCACATACTAATAGGTTAACATCAAAGTTCACATTTATTCCCTTGCATGTACACAAGAATTATACAACAATTTTAAAAACAAAAATCAAAGTAAGGTTCACATGATTAATTTTAGGAGGGGGGAGATCTCTTTGCATAAGTAATTTACCATCATTCACATGTTCTAAAATATACAATCATGTATATCAAATGATCATACAATAGTGATAACATCAAGAAGAATAAGTGAATGTCTAGAAGGTTAACTACATGTACATAGTATAGTTAAGATATAATTTTACATGATTTAACAAAATCAATGAAATACAACAATTTATAAGATATATAATAATTTTACATACAAGGAGGAATCACATGAAATAAATCACACATATATGACTTAGGTGTTCTAAAAATTATGCCAAGGTACCTTCACATCACAACACTTAACACACATGATGATGAAGCATGAGGGTTCATGACTACCATCAGGTCACCAGATGTCTAGATGCCATCCAAATGACACCAAAAACATATCATATAGCACAACATGATCAGTCTCATAGATCTCAGATTAGGATCATCTTATCTCAAGGAAGGTTGTGTTCCAACAAATCCTATAAAATCTATCTCCATGAATTTTCATTATTTTACCAACAATTTTTGCATGTCAAGGATAGAGGGCTCATGATAACTGATAACAATAAGAAATCCCTAAAACTCTATAACTTTCCTAAGCAATTTAGTCACACTCACCACACCAGACCCTCCAAGCTTGGGATCTACCCTTGGACCTCTCGAGACATTATACCTTAGCATCATTAGATAGCCTACTCCTGCAAGTTATCAATGGCCACCAAGGCATTATCTCATGATTCCAACAACAAGCTTATATCACTATTCTTCCAATTGACTTAACCCAACAAGTCAATGGTTGAATGGTGATTCTTGATTTGATATAACATCACTTTGGAAAGGGTGGGCTTATCTAAGGCATAAGGTGAATGTTATATCACTATCATGGGAATTACAATTTCCCATAATCAACAAGTTCAATTAAACTCTCTCTCTCTCTCTATACACACACACACACACACACACATATATGTAATAACAAACATCCCATGAGTGTTAAAACATAACCTAATGTATAAAGTAAATTGATTACTGGTTGAAGGTGACATACATTAGGTACATTATATTATTTAATTATTGGGTTAATTTAAAATTCTTTTATAATCATATCAAATCTAGATTTAATTTTTATATGCAAATAAACTTTATATATATTCATTTTCTTATTAATTGTTGAGTACAAATAAATTGATCTATGAATATTATTTTTGGGATTACTTAGATGTTTGAAATAGTTCTTCATTCTAAAATTTTGTTTGAATTGGAATGATCTTAATTATATTATATAGATGATTAGATATAAGTTATGTTGTTAAATCATATTGACTAAGTTAAATTGACGTATCACCTTATGTATAAAAATACATAGATGCATATGTATCTCTTAATCATTTTAGCAATGCATAAACTTTGGTAGCTAGATCATAAGAAAAATAAACCAAATTCTTCCTTCTAGAAATTCATTTTAGACATACCTAGTTACATGCAAGGTATCTACTCTTCATACGTTTTACCTAAAAGTTATTATCTCTTAAGACATGTATATGTGTAATTTGAAATTTAATAAGTTAACTCTTGCATTATTTAATAAAAATAATAGTTAACTAAATCTTATGATTTGATAATAGGAATGTATAATATTTTTTCATAAATTATTGTATTATTAAGTAAAGGAACTTGAAATAAATTATGATAATATCTATGAAGAGATAATCAGGTTATATGTCTCTCTATTTGATGAGACTTAGTTGAATAAATAATATCCACATGCTTGTTGTTTCCTTTCATGTTGGGCCATATGTACTTCACCTTCCCTTCCAATAGCTTAAATTACTTACCTCACTACCTTTGCTATCCAACATAGGAATTTTTAAGAGTTCTTTAAGGGGAAAATTTTATTTGGGTTCCACTCAACTTGAGACTCAGGTGAATTTTATTTGCTTGATGGTGTTAAATTCTTTATTTGATCATTGATGTTGAATAAAACACTTATTGCCTTCTTCATTTAGTCTAAATGTATTCCTAACACAATAATATATTAAGAATTTATTTATTACGTGATTATGGAATATTTTATAAATAAAAATGAACTCTTTCTGAAGTAGTTATCTGATTTAGTTTCCCTCTTAAGTGATCACATGAGTCTATTTAAAACAAATAGATAGTTCAGATTTAATTGGTTTAATACTTTAAACTCTTTAATATTGCATTAGCCATGCTAATCTAAATAGTTGTATGTTTTCACTTCTTAAGTGCTCTTAAAATAATGATGTTGATCTTAACTATATAATTAGTCATTATTCTAGTAATCACATCCATGTTAGTAAACAAATGATGTATGAATTAATTATACAAGTAGTATGGTGACCTTAAAGACCATCAAGCATTTATGATTTCGGTCGATAGGTCTATGGAATCTGGTATTCTAAATTTGGTCTCTTTATGCAATAATATGTATTCTACTACATGAATGATTTAAAATATGCATTTGTTGAATTTATTTTTTATTATTGATTATGTTGCTTTTTTGAATTATGTAACATATATTCTAATATAAACTTATGATTAATCTGAATGATAACTTAGGGAAATAGAGTTATCCTTCCTAGTTAAACTAATCCTTTAACTTAACCATCCTCGAGTGAGACTGAAACCCATAGAGGAGTGTGAGGTTTTTATCTAAGGTTAAAGACCTAGAAATGGTCTTATTTGGAAGTATGAGTGCCACATATGGCACTCGAGTCTTATCATGTATACATACACTGATATGCCTTGAATCTCATAGAATAACTAAATACAAAATGCTTCCCCATAACATCTTTTGTATGTTTCTACCTCTAGCTAGTTACCTTAGTTCACCTCCTTTGGTTTCATTTGTGTCTGAGTGCACTAAATGTTTTTTGTTTGCATTAGAAAGTGAAGTAAAGTGGCTCTAATACATGTCCAAAATATACTCTGATATATGATTCCAAAATTTTTTGGGTTGTTTCAAACATGTTCAAAATAATAAAAACCTATTAAGTGTTAGTGTTACATTATTCAAAATTCAAAATTATAAGAAACATGCATAAATTTTGTATCTTTACATGTTAAATATGTTTTAAATGAGAAAAACTACTTAATTTTTTGTGTTACATTACTCAAAATTCAAAATTATAATAAAAATGCATAAAGTTTGAACCTTTACAAGTTAAAAATGTTTGAAAATGAGCAAAACTACTAAAGTTTTGTTGCTACATTATTCAAAATTATAAGAAACGTGCATAAATTTTGAATCTTTACATGTTAAACATGTTAAAAATGATTAAAACTACTTAAGTTTTGGTCTTACATTATTCAAAATAAAAATTTATAATAAACATGCATAAAATTTGAATATTTACATGTTAAACATGTTCAAAATGAGCAAAACCACTTAAATTTTGGTGTTACATTACTCAAAATTCAAAATTATAAGAAATTGTTGGGATTAGTTTTCAAATAATGTGAATTTGGGTATTTATGGAGAATTAAATAGTAATAGGTTGATATTTAATGAGAGGTAAATATAATTAGTTGGTTAGTTTGTATATCAAAATATTATTATATAAACAATATTATGATAATATAGTATACTATTGTTAAGATTTATTGTTAATAGGTTATAACAATAGATAGTAGATAGGTTTGCATATTTATAGGGGTGAGAGATATTAGTAGAGAAATTATAGGAATCATATTCCTATATACTTTTGTAATGTCCCACATTGAAGGAGAATATAGAAGAATGTTATTATGTGATTAAAATCTATCTCTATGTTCAACCCCATTGATTAGTGCATGAGTTAAATCTATGTTTGGCTCTTTGAATCCACAACAGTGGTATCATAGTACCTATGATTCTATGAGAATATGTGAAGGACAATTTCACTATGATTTATCCTTCTGGATGAGAAACAATGACTTAGCGAGTAGTATAAAGTGGGATTTTCACACTACATTTGTTATCTGTATGCCTTTATGAATATGGAAAGGGTATACTCTAGGTAATTTTTTGAGTGGTAGCCATTAACATTGGACTTCCATTGTGAGCATATTCATTTTAATTTGTATTGAGTGGACTACAGGCATATGCTAAATCCATAGAAGTCACTAGTTTCAGCCTTAGGCATAGCATATCAGAATATAGTGTTGAGAGAAAATTGAAATCAAAGATATTATGCACCCTTTTTTATTTCACACCTTGGTCTTGAAATTTAATATTAATGCCTTATAAATTAGATAAATTGAATCCTGCAAACTATGTACTTCATTTTTCCATCACTGCATGCAGTCCTAGGTTTTCTCATTTCCCTTGATATATCAACATTCTAGTAAGCCGGTTACCTACTACGAACTTCATATGGATACATTGTAATTTTAAAATCCTTTATGTCTTAGTTTTTAAGATGTTAGAGTATTTAGTTTTGTGTTGGAACATTAGCCCACAATATATGCATTGAGAAATTAATCATTGCATTTTTTTTCAAATTTTTTTCTTCACAACTATTCTCAAGCATTGCCATCCACCCACCTCCCCATATTTTTTAGTATTTATGTTGGTTAAAATATATCGAAAGAAAAAAAATCATAATAAATATTGATGAAGGTAGGTCTAGTCATTTTTTTTAATTTAATATTTAAGATATAGTTTATCTTTTGTAAACATTGTCATTAGATATTAGGAGTCTAGTGTCAAATTTAATAAGTGGTCTCTTCATGTTTTTAGTGTGTCAATTTATGTGTCAAAATAAGGTCATAGTCTTTTTCATTGTTTTTATCATCAAATGAGTCAAAATTAATAGTTATGTTATTTGGGTCCATGCCAATAGGCTGTGTCAAGTTTTTTTAAGTGTCAAAAATTCATCAAAATTTTTAAAAGTCATCGAGTCATTATTTAAAATTTTTATTTTGTGTCTTTTTAGTCATTTTTTTAATATTTTCAAAATGTCAAAAAATGTCCAAAAGTATAAGGATGCATTTTCTCTTGTACACGATGTCCAAAAAATAAGGGGGTTTCAATGTCCATGGAAATAACCAATAGAGAACTTGTCAAAACCATCAGAGCATCTCAAAGTTAAATTTGTTGAGTAGTGGCATAGTGGAGGCCAGAGGATACACAAAGGATGGAGGTATTTCAATGACCTCTCATTAGTCACCAGTGATAGGGTTTAACCAATGATGTGGTGACATTTTGTGTGGTGTGTTATTTTTATTTTTTTTAGTGTGGTGTGGTAGTTCTAGTTATTTTTTAGTATGTATAAAAAATGAGAACAATTGTACCTATTCACTTGTAAGTGATATTGCCATGTAATTCCTTTTATATATTTACATTGGAGAATATTGATCTAAAAAGCATTGTAGAAATCATGACGAAAGGTTAGTGGTAAACTTGTGAAAACCATGTTGTAAGGTTAGTGGTAAACTTGTGAAAACTATTTTGTAAGGTTAGTGGTAAACCTAAATAAAACATTTTATAAGGTTATTGGTGAACCTGAGAAAACTATTTTGTAAGGTTATTTGTAAACCTATGAAAACCATTTTTGAAGGTTATTGACGAACCTAAAAAACCAATTACAAATAAGTATAAAGGAAGAGATGTGCGATGTCACATATATGCAAAGAAGATCATGAGAAGAAGGAGGTGGCAAGCTAAAATAAAAAGAGAGATATATTATACCATGTAATAACTATGGGGGGATGTTGGAATTATTTTTCACATTGTGTGAATTTAGGTATTTATGGAGAGGTAAATAGTACTAGGTTGATATTTATTAAGAGGTAAATATAATTAATTAGTTAGTTTATATATCATAATATTGTTATATAAATAATATTATGATAATATAATATATTATTGTTAAGATATGTTGTTAATAGGTTATACCAATATATCATAAATAGGTTTCCATATTTATAGGGGTGAGAAATTAACAAATAAATTATAGGAATCATATTCCTATATATTTGTGTAATGTCCCGTATTGAAGCATAATAGAGCATAATATTATTGTGTGGTTAAATTCTATCTTTTTGTGTTAAGCCCCATTGATTAGTGCATGAATTAAAATTTTTTTTGCCTCTTTGAATCCATAATAAAATCATGCATAAAGTTTGAATTTTTATATGCTAAAATATGTTCAAAACAAGCAACACCACTTAAATTTTGGTGTTACATTATTCAAAATTTAAATTTATAATAAATATGCATAAATTTTGAATCTTTACATGTTAAACCTATTCAAAATGAGCAAAACTACTTAAGTTTTGGTGCTACCTTATTCAAATTTCAAAATTATAAGAAACATGGATAAAATTTGAATCTTTACATGTTAAACATGTTCAAAATGACCAAAAAATATTAAGTTTTAGTGTTATGTTATTCAAAATTCAAAATTATAAGAAACACACATAAAATTTGAAACATTACATGTTAAACATGTTCAAAATAAGCAACATTGATTTAGTTTTGGTTTTAAGTTCTTTAAAATTCAAATTTATAAGAAATGTGCATAAATTTTGAATCTTTAAATGTTAAACATGTTTGAAATGAACAAACCTACTTAAGTTTTGGTGTTACATTATTCAAAATTCAAAATTATAATAAATACACATAAAGTTTGAATGTTTACATGTTTAAAATGAGTAAAACTACTTAAGTTTTGGTGTTACATTATTCAAAATTCAAAATTATCATAGACGTGCATAAAGTTTGAATCTTTACATGTTAAATATGTTTGAAACAAGAAAAACCACTTAATTTTTGGTGTTGTGTTATTCAAAATTCAAAATTATAAGAAACATGCATAAATTTTGTATCTTTACATGATAAACATATTTGAAATGAACAAAACTGCTTAGGTTTTGGTGTTATTTTATTAAAAATTCAATATTATAAGAAACATACATGAAGATTGAATCTTTACATGTTAAACATGTTTTAAATGAGCAAAACTACTTAAGTTTTAGTGTTACATTATTTAAAATTTAAAATTATAAGAGACATGCAAAAAGTTTGAATTTTTACATGTTAAACATATTCAAAATGAGTAAAACTATTTAAATTTTGGTGTTATATTATTCAAAATTCTAAATTATAACAAATGCACATAAAGTTTGAATCTTTACATGTTAAACATGTTCAAAACGAGCAAGACTACTTAAGTTTTGGTGTTACATTAATCAAAATTATAAAAAACATAGATAAAGTTTGAATCTTTATATGTTAAATGTGTTTAAAATGATCAAAACTTCCTAAGTTTTGGTGTTACATTATTCAAAATTATAAGAAACATGTTCAAAACAAGTAAAACTAACTAAGTTTTGGTGTTACATTATTCAAAATTCAAAATTATAAGAAACACACATAAAGCTTGAATATTTGCATGTTAAACATGTTTGAAACAAGAAAAACCACCTATGTTTTGGTGTTACATTATTCAAAATTGAAAATTATAAGAAACATGCATAAATTTTGAGTCTTTACATGTTAAACATGTTCGAAACAAGGAAAACCACCAAAGTTTCGGTGTTATGTTATTCACTTCAAAATTTTAATAAATACACATAAATTTTGAATCTTTACATGTTAAACATGTTATAAACAAGTAAAACCAATTATGTTGTGGTGTTATCTTATTCAAAATACAATATTATAAGAACCGTGCATAAATTTTGAATCTTTACATATTAAACATGTTCATAACGAGCAAAACTACTTAAGTTTCGGTATTCAAAATTTAAAATTATAAGAAATGTGCATAGATTTTGAATCTTTACACATCAAACATGTTTAAAACAAGAAAAATTACCAAAATTTTGGTGTCACATTATAAAAAATTCAAAATTATAAGAAAAGTTCATAAAGTTTGAATTTTTACATGTTAAACATGTTCAAAACTTTCAAAACTCCCTAAGTTTTAGTGTTACATTATTCAAAATTATAATAAAAACCCACATAAGGTTTGAATCTTTACATGTTAAACATATTTGAAATGATCAAAACCACATAAGTTTTGGTATTACATTATTCAAAAATTCAAAATTATAAGAAATGCACATAAAATTTAAATATTTACATGTTAAACATGTTTGAAATGATCAAAACTATGTATGTTTTGGTGTTACATTATTCAAATTCAAATTATAAGAAATGTGCATAAGGTTTGAATATGTAATTACATGTTAAACATGTTTTAAATGATTGAAACCACCTAAGTTTTGGTGTTACATTATTCAAAATTCAAAATTATAAGAAACGTGCATAAAATTGTAATCTTTACATGTTAAACAATGTTTGAAATGATAGAAACCGCCTATGTTTTTGTGTTACATTATTCAAAATTATAAATTATAAAAAATATGCATAAAGTTTGAATCCTTACATGTTAAACATGTTTGAAATGATCAAAACCACCTAGGTTTTGGTGTTATGTTATTCAAAATTCAAAATTAGAAGAAACGTGCATAAATTTTGAATCTTTACATTCTAAAAATTGCTTATGTTTTGGTGTTACATTATTTAAAATTCAAAATTATAAGAAATACACATAATGTTTGAATCTTTACATATTAAATATGTTCGAATGATTGCAACAACATAAGTTTTGGTGTTACATTATTCAAATTATAAGAAACACACATAAAGTTTGAATATTTACATGTTAAGCATGTTTGAAATGATTGAAACCACCTAAGTTTTGGTGTTACGTTATCCAAAATTCAAAATTATAAGAAACGTGTATAAAATTTTAATCTTTACATGTTAAACATGTTCAAAACAAATAAAATCACTTAAGTTTTACTATTACATTATTCAAAATTCAAATTATAAGAAACATGCATAAAGTTTGAATTTTGCATGTTAAACATGTTCAAAATGATCAAAACTACCTAAGTTTTGGTGTTACATTATTCAAAATTATAAGAAACATGCATAAATTTTGAATCAAAATGATCTAAACCACCTAAGTTTTTATGTTGCATTATAGAAAATTTAAAATTATAAGAAACATGCATAAAGTTTGAATCTTTGTATGTTAAACATGTTCAAAATTAGCAAAACCAATTATGTTTTCATCTTACATTATAGAAAATTCAAAATTACAAGAAATGAGATTAAATTCTAAATCTTTACATGTTTAACATGTTCGTAATGAGCAAAATTGCTTAAGTTTTGGTCTTATGTTATTCAAAATTATGAGAAACATGCATAAAGTTTGAACCTTTACATGTTAAACATGTTCAAAATGAGTAAAAGGAAAAACTATCAACCATGAAAAATGAACAACCAATGATTAAAATGGAAAGCAACCTAATTCCCTTTTTAAGTCACAAACAAAATATCACACAGTTGTAATATAAAATAAAACTCAGTGCTCAATAATTCAAGTATAACACAATTGAAGGTTAAAATGTGTCATGACATAACGTAGAACACAACCATATATAATGGAGAGACCCAATCAAAGTTAGGGCCTCATCCCATTCATACCATTTAATCATAGTCTCGACTCCAAAGTCTAACAATCCAAACAAAATATATATGTATATATATATACCCCATGGCTTTGACATAAAGACAACATGATAAAATTAGGAAATGTAATGATATATCAAATGCAACATGATAAAAGTAACTTGACCCATTAATCTTCAACTTAAGCTAAATAACAAAAACAAAGATTATCAAAAGATAATGACCACAATGTGGTTCAATAATTTCAAGGTTACGACTTATATGCAGATAGCTATAAAATGTTCTACAGTTACCCATAACTCTACTACTCAACCCAATATATCATAGTCAACCCAATATACCATTCAATCTTGCTTAATGTTCGAGTCGCCCAATATAGGGTACGTTACATAGTCAAAGATTTGACACAATTAATCACTATTAAAATGTAGACACTATTCGAAATAGAATGCAATCACCTTTATATTGAAACTGATCGACATTTATATAAGACATACACAAATATTGCTATAGAATGCAGTCACCTTATTTATGCACAATCAACAACATATTTTACATAGAGAGATTCATGCAAAAATAAAATGATGTAAGTACCTTAACAGGTTTAAAAGAATGATGACACCATTTAATCCTGAAATGAATAAACCCTACAGGGTGTTAAACATAGAATACACATAGAGATGATAAAACACAATAAATTTGCACCAAAATGACCCTACATGCTAGCATATATATTCATTTATGAGTTTATACATACATGTATAACGATATATTGATTTCATAGGGGTCTGCATATGCATCTGGAAGTCCTAAGACTTTTAGCTGCATAAGTACCCTCTTAACATCATTTCCAAATAACATAATCATCCAAACCATAAAACCAAAAAAAAAAACTTACTTGATAACATAGAAACTCCAAGAAGCCAAGTCAGATTAAAACCCTCTGAATTTATTTCAAACAAATACTATGTGCCCCCAACCTTGTCATAGTCTCCAATAAAACTAGTTGAAATTTTCCACTATTTTCTCCTCCATCTTTCCATCTTCCTAACTCCCTCTACCCACCATCCAACTCCCATTCCTTCCATCCATTTTCCCCATACCCTATTCAATTCTACATTAAATGGGAAGAGAGAAAAACTCTCCTCCATATCCCAAGGCAATCCCCTACCAACCTCACCATTAATGGTGATTCTGGAAGACTCACCTATTAACCAACTATCAACCAATAGAAAAAGAGATTAGGGATTAAACTTACTGTTTAAACATAAAGCCATAGATTAACATTATAGCCTCCACCATCCTTATCACCTACCTTATTAAATGGTGCTTAGTTAGTATGATGATAATCAACGTAAGTTGATTAAATAAAAGGCATAAACCTTTAAAATAACCATGTAACACCAAGTTGACGTAAAAATAAAACCCAAGAAAATTAAATGGCATGCCATTACCTTTGAATAAGGGGGTTATAGGGTCTAAGAAATAGACCAAGGAAAGTAGGGTGATAAGAGTTCTCAAGGGGGTTGTCAAGGGTAGGTCTAGGTACATATCTGCATAGGTTAATTGGGTCAACACAAAGATGCAGTAATGAATCATAAGCTTACATGGAAGAAAAGGAATGGAGTTGAGTATGATTAATAAAGACTATGACCACAAAACATATTACAAAAACAATAATGGTAAATAATGATAAGTAACGACATTGAATAAGGTATAATAGTAATAACAAGTACAAGGACCACAACTGATAATCAAAATGACTGATCAAGGTGTTTGAAGGATAAATTGAAATAAATAAGTATACATATCAAACATTTTGATGTGCTAAGAATTCATTTAGTTCTAAAGTGCAGCCTCCAACATCTACCTAGCTCATAAATAGAACTTTCAACCACCAAAAATGACATCAATCACATCATATTGATAATCAATAATTTAATACATATTTATAATATTGTTAACAATAGTAACAAGGTCATAAAATAATTAAATATATAATTAAACACACAACCCATCACTACTACAACTAGTACCATAGATAATCCAGCTAAAATAACAACCAATAACTAGTTTAAAAACCTAATATCAATGTCATAACAATATAATAGCTTATGAAAATGCATAATTGTAACATCCTCCCCCTCTTAGAAGGAAGCCATCTTGATAACTTAATTAAAAATCCAAGCATAATGTTGTTTGAAAAAGTGAGTATCTTCCCAAGTAACACTCCTTTACTTAGCGAGTCCCATTCTACCAAAACCTATTATATATCTCTATTACACATCTTAATGTTGTAATGGTCTAGGATTCTCACTAATTCTAGCAAGATATTTTCCTCTTCTATGACCTATAAATGAGTTTAATCCAAAACATGAGATGGATTAGGTATATATTTTCTTAGCAAAACAACATGAAAAACATCATGAATCCTTAAAAGAAAAAGAGGAAGTTCTAGTCTACTGCAATAGGGCTAATCTTTTTCACTATGTCAAAAGGTTTGAAAAAATATGGTGTTAACTTGGAAGCCTTGCCAAACTTAATAAAACTTTTTTGTGGTCTAATGCATAGAAAAACCTTGTCTCCCATGCTAAATTCATGTGGGGTTCTCTTTTGTTCTACATAGCCCTTTTGTTTGTCAAAAAATGTCTTCAAATTTTACCTTATTAAATCCATCTGCCTATCATATTCTAATAGTAGATTATGTCTAGCAATAACCCTATTTTCCAAGCTATCCCAGCTAAGAGGTGTTCATATAAGGATTCATAATAAAACCATCTTAATAGTTGATTGGTAGGAGTCCTCCCATTTAACTAGATGGAGGTAGTCCTCCCATTTTGTTTGTTGATCCATTACGTACATGTGTAGCATATCTTCAACCACTTAGTTGAGCCATTTTATTTGCCCATCCATATTAGAATGATATGAAGAACTGAAATTCAGCTTTGTTCTAAAGATTGTAGTTAATATATGCCAAAACCTTGAAGTAAACAACTTATCTCAATATAATATGATTAATTTAGGTATAATACCCCATCACAAAATGTTCTATAAACATAAAAACATCATTTGTTAAGTTTCAAGCAATAAAGTGGCTAACTTTAGTTACTTTATCAGTTATCACAAGGATTGTATCATGCTTGCTACATGATTTTGGCATCCCTAAAATAAAATTAAGTGAGACTATAACTCACTTATCTCTTGAAATATCATGAGGGTACAACATCCCTCCAAGATGGCAATGCTCAACTTTGACCCATAGGCATTCCAAGCATTTTTCTATAAATTTAGTGATATCATGCTTCATTCCATGCCAAAAATAGAGATTTTTCAACTCATGCATCATTTTGTAACTCCTAAATGATCATAATAAGGTGATGTATGCACTTATTTAAGTATAAAATCTATCAAGTCACCTAAATCAGGTACATAAATTCTACCTTTATACCTTATAAATCCATCTATTACAATAGAAAATTCATCAAATATTTTTACTATAGGTTCATCAGCCAAACTTGGGCTTACATCATGACATAATACATTAATAAGTTGTTCCAAAATAAGACTTCTAAAATTTACTTGTAACACTGACAAAACAACAAGGTACATGTGTCTATTGAGTGCATCAGCCACATGATTCTCCTTGCCTTTTATATATGATATGTCTATGTCAAAATTACTCAAAAATTCTAGTAACTTATGCTGGTATGCATTTAAATCTTATTGAGAGAATAAGTAATCAAAACTTCAGTGATCATATTTCACCTTAAAAGGCTTTCCTAACAAGAAATGTTTCCATTGTTTGAGTGTATGAACAATGGCATCAAGCTCCATATCATGCATATGATAATTCTGTTCATGATCTTTCAATTTTTGTGACTCATAAGCTACAACCTTACCATCTTGGGTCAAGATGCCTCCATAGCCTTCTCGGATATGATAAGAATATGTGTTTTTTTAAGCATCCATTTTAACTTATTAAATACGTCCTCATACTTAGTGGTCCATACAAACTTATTTCCTTTACAGTACAAGGAAGTGATGGGATAGGCTACACTAAAAAAATTCTCAACAAAATACTGGTAATAACCAACCAAACCCATGAAATAATGTACTTCATGGACATTGGAAGGAGAAGGCCAATCTTTAATATCTTTGATCTTAGTGGGGTTAATAACAATGCCTTATTTAGAAATAATATGTCCCAAGTAATGAATTTCAAATGCATAGAATGCACATTTGGATAATTTTTCATATAGCTTATTTTGTCTTAGTCCTTTCAAGATTAAACTAAGGTGTTGATCATGCTAAAACTCATTTTTGGAATAAATAATAATGTCATCAATAAAAACTATCATAAATTTATCCAAAAAGTCTCTAAATACACTATTTAGAAGATTCATAAAAGTTATAGGTACATTGGTTAAGCCAAAAGATAGAACCATGAACTTGTAGTGTCCATAATGAGTTCTAAAGGCATTTTTATTTATGTCCTCTTCTTTGATTCATAGCTGATGGCAGCTTGATCTTAAGTTAATCTTGGAAAATACTGTAGTACCCTTCATTTAGTCAAACAAATCACCAATTCTAGGTAAAGGATAATTTTATTTTTTTTTTACTTTGTTTAACATGTGATAATCAGTGAAAAACATTAATGTACCATCCTTTTTTACAAATACCATTGGATCACCTAAAAGAGACACACTTGGTCAGATGATTTCATTATCAAAAATTTCTTACAACTAAACTTAACTCTTGTAGATCAGCCACATTCATGTAGTAACGTGATTTAAAAGCAGGGGAAATTTTGGGTATGATGTCAATAGAGAAGTTAAATTCTTGCTTGGGTGATAAAACTAGAAACTTATCAGGAAAGACATCCATAAATTCCCTCAAAAAAATAAAATCCTCATGTACCAATTCCTTTTCATTAGATATTGCTTGCAGTTGGACTATAGAAAGCTTACAACCTTTCCTAAAAACTCTTTTTAGTTGTAAGGCTGAAAGTGTTTTTATATTTCATGGACCCTTGCATGCCTTACAATTCTACAATTTGGCCAAGGTCATTTATGAATTTCACTATTTTACCCACACAATCAAGTATTTATTAAAATTCATGCAGCCAATCCATCCCAAGGATGAGATCATAAGACTCTAAGGCATGAGAAAAAGATTCACCTTGGTCTTAAAAACACCAAGATCTAATTCTGCTTGTTCCAAACACTCAAGGATAGGCACTTTTTTGATAGTACTGAATTCAACTTCCCAACCTTCTCTTATCAATATGGGTGTAACACTATGTTGCTTAACAAAAAAATAAAAAATAAAGCAATTTGTTGCACTGGAATCAACTAATTATACCTCAAGTTTCAATTGGAGTGGCTTGCAAGTTAGCATCACGATTATCAACATAACATATGCTCTATGATTCGATACTTGGCCTAATTTTAGTTTAGGATAGTCCTTTTTATAATGGTTGTCACCACATTCCTAGCAAATAATCAGTCTAGAATATGCAAATGGAATAATATTAGTACCCATGGTAGGTCCATGTTGGTTGTTTTGATGTTGTTCCTTCTTGTATAAATCAGATTTAGAAGATCCATGGGACTTGAAATTCCTATTTTGATTAGAAAACTTGCTAAAAAATTTATTACCTCCTAAAAATATGTGGTTATGATAAGATTTTCTAAAGTTCTTATTCATGGGAGAAAGTTTCTTTGCTTTAGACTATTCCCTGTTTGACTTGAACTCTTGTTTTGCCTTTGGTGAGACTTTTCTTTTTCCTAATCCTTATAAGCTAATTCATTTGCTACAACTAAAGTCTTTGGGTTTGTCATGTTAACATCATGCATCCGTATTTCCTTAAGCCCAAGTTTGAACTTAGTAATCCTAGTTTCTTCATCATATATATAGTTCACATGATGTAGTAAATTTAGAAATTTATTCTCATACTCAAAACAACATACATGTTTTATTGCTTCAAGATCTAAAAATCAATTATTTTTTTCTCCTTATAGTTTATATTCAGGTATCTTTTATAAAATTGAGTCTCAAAAATAGAACAGGATAGGTTCAAAGGCTAATATCCTTCAATAGCATAAAGGTGATTCCATCATAAAGTTATAGGTCCTATTAGATAATACGTTGCCACTCTGGCTTTCATATAAGATGGCATATTATGTGAGTTGAAGTACTTTTGCAAGTGTACTAGCCATGCATTGACTGCATCACCTGTCTCCTCTCTTAAAAAGGTAGGGCAGTGAAAGCTTTTTCATCTCTTTGATGATTGGGCCAATAGTAATCAAAGGCATTTCTTGAATAATAAGTCCTTGTACTTGCCCCATTTCCAATCTAGACATTTCCTCTTAAGATATCCCTTCAAGATTATTTAATATTTATGCTTGATTATCAATATTTCTTTGCAAAGTGTTAAGGGCTATCAAGATTCCACTGAGGATCTCCTCATGCTTATTTATTAGATTTCCCATCAACTGTTTCAGCATTGGTATTGCTATCATCATTATTCATGGGCATCTCTTATTGGTTGTGACATGATGATCCCTTCCTCATTTTCTACCTCTACCCCTAGTTGGGTTGACATTTAAAGGATTCCCTTGGATGTGCCTCCACTTGATCATGTTTTAACCATCCTAAGAAATCACAAGTGATAACTTAAAATATTGTAAATTGATAAGAAGAGTACTCATTCTTAGAGTTCCCTAGAGTAGAAAACTACTTTGATACCAGATGAAACAATTCCCAATTTTTTTTGTAATTATATATCAGAGTATGTTTTGGACACGTGTTGGACCCGCTTTACTTCACTTGCTAATGTAAATGAAAAATGTTTAATGAACTCACATACGTGCAACTGAAATTAAAGGAGATAAACTGAGGTAATTGACTAAAGGTAAACATGTATAAAAGGTGCTATAGGGAGGCATTTTGTATTTAGTTATTATATGGGATTCAGAGCATATCAATGAACACATATATGGATAGGACTCAAGTGCCATATGTGATACTCATACTTCTATATAGGACAATTTCTAAGTTCTTAACCCTAGGGAAATACCTCACTCTCTTTAGTGGGTTTCAATCCCACTTGAGGATGGTTAAGTTAAAGGATTATTTTAACCAATAAGGATAACTCTATCTGCCTAAGTTATCATTTAGGTTAATCATAAGTTTATATTAGAATATATGTTACATAATTTAAACAAATAATATAATCAGCAATAAGAAATCAATTTAATGTATGCAGATTTTAAATCATTCACAAAGAAGAATACATATTATTCCATAAAGAGAACAAATTTAGAATACCAAATTCCATAATGTTACCAATTGAAGTCATAAATACTTGATGACCTTTAAGGTCACCGCACTACTTATATAATTAATTCATACATCATTTGTTTACCAACATGGATGTTATTACTAGAATAATGACTAATGATATAGTTAAGATAAACATCATTATTCTAAGAGCACTTAAGAAGAAAAAACATACAACCATTTAGATTAGCATAGCCAATGCTATATTAAAGAGTTTAAAGTATTAAACCAATTAAATATGAACTATCTATTTGTTTTAAGTACTCATGTAATCACTTAAGAGCAAAAATAAATTAGAAAACTACTTAAAAAGTAATTCACTTTTATTTATACAATATTCCATAATCACATAATAAATTAATGCCTAATATATCATTGTTTTTATAACAAATTTAGACTAAAATAAGAAGGTAACAAGTGTTTTATTCAATAATAATGATCAAGTATAGAAGTTAACATCATCAAGGAAATAGATCTAATTCACCTAAGTTTCAAGTTGAGTGGAACCCAAATAAAATGTTCCACTTAGAAACTATTACAAATTCTTCTATTGGGCAGTCAAGATAGCAAGATAAGTAAGTTCAGCTATCGAAAGGGAAGGTGAAATACATATGGCCCGACATGAAAGGAAATAACAAGTATGCAGATATTAATTATTAAACTAAGTCTCATCAAACATGATAGAGGGACATATAACTTGTGTATCATATTCATAGATATTATTATAATTTCCTTCAAGTTCCTTTACTTAATCATATGAATAATCTATGCAAAAAAATTATACAGGCCTATTATCAAATCATAAGATTTAGTTAACTGTTATTTTATTTATTAAATAATGCAAGAGTTAACTTATTAAATTTTAGATTATACATATACATGTATTAAGAGATAATAGCTTTTAGGTCAAACATATACAAAGTAAGTACCTTGCACACAACTAGGTATGTCTGAAATGAATGTCTAGAAGGAAGCATTTGGTTTATTTTTCTTATGATCTAGCTACTAAAGTTTATGCATTGCTAAAATGATTAAGAGATCCATGTGCATTTATGTATTTGTATACATAAGGTGATAAGTTAATTTAACTTAGTTAATATGAGTTAACACCATAACTTATATCTAATCATCTATATAATATAATTACGATCATTCCAATTCAAACAAAATTTCATAATTAAGAACTAGTGCAAACATCTAAGTAAGCCCAAAAATAATATTCATAGATCAATTTGTTTGTACTCAAGAATTAATAGGACAATGAATATATATAAGGATTATTTTCATATAAAAATTAAATCCAGATTTGATATGATTATAAAAAAATGTTAAATTAACTCAATAATTAAATAATACAATGTACCTAATGTATATCACCTTCACCAAATAATCAATTTACCTTATACAATATTCAATTTCCATTTTGATTCAACAATCCATTTATAACACTAGTTATTAGTCATCATGATCAATATATTAATTAATGTCAAAGCTAATAGTTACAATCAATGCTATAAGATATATCAATAATTAATCAAATCAACAAATTGAATGTTCACCATCTTCCATAAACATGCATGAAGTCATCAAAGTATGGAGTTGAACATGGATGAATAAATTAGGATAAACCGACCTAATCAATCCTATGAGCCCAACCATTGATGGCCCTCACCACCCCAACCATCAGCAAGATGGTGGTTATGGTAATTGTAAATGTGAAGTGAATTTTGAGAAAATTAGCTTCTAAACAAAGAGACATCAAAATAAAAGAATACATGAAACACAAATATCATTCTGATGTGAGACAAGAATAGTTAATCTGTTTGAAGTATAGATCAGGAGCAGGGATTGTTAATCTCAGTTGTCAAATGGTATAAAATGGACTAAATTTAATCCATTATATATCCTTCAACTTTATGCCTACCTTAACCATTTGGACCCCTAATATATACTCTTTATTATTTAGGTTTAGTCTAGGAATGATAATCAACACATTCCAATAAGCAACCAAAAATATCTAAGTAGAAACTTAATTAAAAATAATGACACAAACAAAATATAAACTTAATCAAAACTATTTATGAAACACAATAGATAATCAAATAGACATGCTTCTCAGTTTTCATACACGACCTAGGTAATTCCAAAACTTAAATCAACTTAGTTAAAATATAAAAATGATACCATTAGTAATATATCCATACTATCATAAGACCCAACAGTCATAACTCAAAGGTAATTTAATGCATACATATGTAATCATAGTCAATGCACATCCACATATATATACTTTAAGCTTCAATGCAAGGATCAACATAGTTTATAATAATGATGTAGCCAAAAAAGGAAACAATCATAATCATAAACCAAAATAGTAATAATCATAGCCCAATCAAATTAATTACCAGGGTCAAAACTTTAGACCAAAACGATGCACACACCATAAACTCATACATCCCAATATAAATATGATAACATAGTCACTTGAGTCAAATATGACTCAAAGCCATGAATCATTTATACATATGCATGCACAGTTCAACACCTAGGTGAAATAATTAATACAATTAACCCATGATATAAACAAAATATTCAAGACTCAGTTAAAACATAATGTTGATCAAAAGGAAAAACTATCAACCATGAAAAATGAATAGCCAATGCTTATAAAAGGCAAGCAACTCAATTACCTTTTTAAGTCATAAACAAAATATCACACGATTGTAATATAAAATAAAACTCAGTCCTTAATAATTCAAGTATAACACAGTTGAAGGTTAAAAGGAGTCATGACATAACATTGAACATAACCATATTTAATATAGAGACCGAATCAAATTTAGGGCCTTGGCCCATTTAAGCATAGTTTCAAATCCAAATTCTAACAATCCAAATAAAAAATTTACGCATATATAGATACCCCACGACTTTGATATAAAGACACAACATGATAAAATCAGAAAATGTAATGATATATCAAATGCAACTTGATAAAAAGTAACTCGACCCATTATAATCTTCAAGACTTAAGCTAATTGTTAATGGAAACAAAGATTATCAAAACATAATGACCACAAGGTTGTCCAATAATTTCAAGGTTACGACCTATATGTAGACAAGTATAAAATATTCCATAGTCACCCATAACTTTGCTACTCAACCTAATATATCATAGTCAAATGTAAAACCATTCAACCTTGGTAAACATTTGAGTCACCTAACACAGAGTAGGTTACATAGTCCAAGATTTGACACAATCAATCACCATTAAAATGCAGACACCATTTGAAATAGAACGTAGTCACCTTTATATATAAACCTGCCAACATTTATATAAGACACAAATGAAACTTTGTATAAAATGCAGTCACCTTATTTATGCACAGTCACCAACATATTTAACACATAGAGATTCATGCAAAAGTAAAATGATATAAGCACCTCAATAGGTTTAAAAAAATTATGACACTGTTTAATCTTGAAATGAATAAACCCTATGGGGTGTTAAACACATAGATGTTTCCATACATGTAGAGATGATAAAAAAATAGATTTGCACTAGAATTACCTTGCATGCTAGCATATATATCCATTTATTTATACACAAATGTATAATGATATATCAATTTTATAGGGGTTTGTGTATGCATCCAGAAGTCCTAAGACTTTAGACTACATAAGTAGCCTCTTAGCATCATTTTCAAATAAAATAGCCAATAAGCCAAACCAGAAAACCTAAAAATAGCTTACTTGATAATGCATAAACTCCAAGAAGCCAAGTCAGATTAAAACCCTCTAAATTTATTTCAAATAATTTTTGTGTGTCCCCAAGTTTTTCATGGTCACTATTAAAACCAATTGAGCTTTTCCACTATTTTCTCCTCCATCTTTCCATATTTCTAATTTTATCTGCCCATTGTCCAACTCTCATTCCTTCCATCCATTTTTTCCATACCCTATTTAATTTCACATTGAATGGGAGGAGAGAGAAACCCTCCTCTATATCCCAAGGAAATCCCCTACCAACCTCACCATTAATGGTGAGTCTAGAAGACTCGGCTATTAACCAACAGCTAACCAATAGAAAAAGAGATTAGGGCTTAACCTTAGTGTTTAAACATAAACCCATAGATTAACATTATAGCCTAAACCATCCTTGTCACCTGACTTATTAAATGGCACTTAGTATGATGGTAATCAATGTAAGTTGATTAAATAAAAGATATAAACCTTTAAAATAACCATGTAACACTAAGTTGACACCAAAATAAAACCCAAACAAATTAAATGGTATGCCATTACCTTCAAATAAGGGAGTTATGGGGTCGAAAGGATAGACCAAGGAAGTAGGGTGACAAGGGTTCGCAAGGGGTGTGTGTCAAGGGTAGGTCTACATAGGTCTAGGTACATATCTACATAGATTAATAGGGTCAACATAGAGATGCAGTAATGAATCATAAGCCTGTGCAGAAGAAAAAGAATGGAGCTGAGTGTGAGGAATAAAGACTACAACCACAAAACATATAATGGAAATAATAATAATAAATAATGATAAGTAACGACATCGAACAAGGTACAATAGAAATAACAAGTATAAGGACCACAATTGATAATAAAATGACCAATAAAGGTGTTCGAAGGACAAAATGAAATAAATAAGTATACTTGTCAGAGATGCTGATGTGCTCAGAATTCATTTGGTTTTGGGAGTATAGCATCCAACATTTGCCTAGCTCATAGATAGGACTTGCAACCACTAAAAAAGACATCAATCACATCATATTGACAATTGATAATTTAATACAGATTTATAATATTGTTACATTAGTAGCAAGTTTATAAAATAATTAAGTACAAAATTAAGCATGCAACCTAACACTACTGCAACCAATACCATAGATAATCCACCTAAAATAACTACCAATAACTAGTTTAATAACATAATATCAATGTCACAACAACAAAATAGATTATGAAAATGCAGAATAGTAATAATTTTTAACATGTAAAGATTCAAACTTTATGTGTATTTCTTATAAGTTTGAATTTTGAATAACATAAGACCAAAATATAAGCAGTTTCTTTTGTTTTGAACATGTTTAACATGTAAAGATTCAAACTTTATACGCATTTCTTATAATTTTCAATTTTGAATAATGTAAGACCAAAACTTAAGCGGTTTTGCTTGTTTCGAACATGTTTAACATGTAAAGATTCAAACTTTATGTGTGTTTATTATAATTTTGAATTTTAAATAACGTAAGACTAAAATGAATTTTTTTTTGCTCGATCCAAACATGTTTAACATGTAAAGATTCAAAATTTATGCATGTTTCATATAATTTTGAATTTTTAATAATGTAAGATCAAAACATAAATGGTTTTGCACATTTCAAACATGTTTACCATGTAAAGATTCCAACTTTATGCATGTTTATTGTAATTTTAAATTTTGAAAAATGTAAGACCAAAATGTATGCAGTTTAAAATGTAACGACTCAAACTTTATGTGGGTTTCTTATAAGTTTAAATTTTGAATAATGTAAGACCAAAACATAAGCAATTTTGCTCATTTTGAATATGTTTAACATGTAAATATTCAAAATTTATACACATTTCTTATAATTTTGAATTTTAAATAATGTAAGACCAAAACATAAGAGATTTTGCTCCTTTCAAACATGTTTAACATGTAAAGATTTAAACTTTATGTGTGTTTCTTATAATATTAAATTTTAAATAACTTAAGACCAAAACACAACTAGTTTTGCTCATTTCAAACATGTTTAACATGTAAAGATTCAAATATTCTATGTTTCTTATAATTTCAAATTTTGAATAACGTAAGACCAAATTGTAAGTGGTTTTGCTCATTACGAACATGTTTGAAATGTAAAGGATTCAAACTTTATGTGTGTTTCTTATAATTTTAAAATTTGAATAACGTAAGATCAAAACATAAGTGATTTTGCTCATTTAATTCATGTTTAACTTGTAAAGATTCAAACTTTATGCGGGTTTCTTATAGTTTTGAATTTTAAATAATGTAAGACCAAAATGTAAACGATTTTGCTTGTTCAATTATGTTTAACATTCAAATTTTATGCATGTTTTTTTTATAATTTTGAATTTTGAATAATGTAAGACAAAAACGTAAGAATTGTTTCTCTTCAAACATGTTTAACATGTAAAGATTCAAACTTTATGCAAGTTTCTTATAATTTTGAATTTTAAATAATGTAATACCAAAATGTAAGTGGTTTTGCTTATTTCAAATATGTAAAGATTCAAACTTTATGTGCATTTTTTATAATTTTGAATTTTGAATAACGTAAGAGGTTTTGTTCATTTTGAACATGTTTAACATGTAAAGATTCAAACTTTATGCATGTTTCTTATAATTTTGAATTTTAAATAACGTAAGACCATAACTTAAGCAGTCTTGCTTGTTTCGAACATGTTTAAAATGTAAAGATTCAAATTATATGCACGTTTTTTATAGTTTTGAATTTTGAATAATGTAAGACCATAACTTAAGCGGATTTACTCGTTTTGAACATGTTTAACATGTAAAGATTTTAAATTTATACACATTGCTTATACTTTTGAATTTTGAATAACATAACACCCAAATGTAAGCAATTTTACTCATTTTGTTCATGTTTAACATGTAAAGATTCCAATTTCATATGTGTTTCTTATACTTTTGAATTTTTAGTAACGTAAGACCAAAACATAAGCGGTTATGTTCATTTGATGATGTTTAACATGTAAAGATTAAAACTTTATGTGATTTTCTTATAATTTTGAATTTTAAATAATGTATGACTAAAACGTAAGCAATTTTTCTCTTTTGAACATGTTTAACATGTAAAGATTCAAACTTTATGTGTGTTTCTTATAATTTTGAATTTTGAATAATGTAAGACCAAAATGTAAGTAGTTTTTCCTATTTCAAACATGTTTAACATATAAAGATTGAAACTTTGTGGATGTTTGTTATCATTTTGAATTTTGAATAATGTAAGACCAAAATGTAAGTGGTTTTGCTCATTTTAAACATGTCTAACATATAAAGATTCAAATTTTTTGTGCATTTCCTATAATTTCAAATTTTGAATAGTGTAAGACCATAACTTACGTGGTTTTGCTTGTTTTGAACATGTTTAACATGTAAAGATTCAAACTTTATGTGTATTTCTTATAATATTGAATTTTGAATAATGTAACACCAAAACATAAGCAGTTGTAATTATTTTGAATATAGTTAACATGTAAAGATTCAAACTTTATACGCATTTCTTATAATTTTAAATTTTGAATAATGTAAGACAAAAACTTAAGCGGTTTTTCTCATTTTGAACATGTAAAGATTCAAACTTTATTCATGTTTTTTATAATTTTGAATTTTGAATAATGTAACACCAAAACTTAAGTGGTTTTGCTAGTTTTGAACATGTTTAACATGTAAAGATTCAAAATTTATGTGCATTTCTTATAATTTTGAATTTTGAATAACGTAAGACCAAAAATTAAATGTTTTTGTTCATTTTGAATATTTTTAACATGCAAAGATTTTAACTTTATGTGTGTTTACTATAATTTTGAATTTTGAATTACGCAACACCAAAATGTAAGCAATTTTTCTCATTTTGAACATATTTAACATGTAAAGATTCAAACTTTATGCCCATTTCTTATAATTTTAAATTTTAAATAACCTAACAACAAAACGTAAGTAGTTTTACTCATTTTGAACATGTTTAACATAGAAATATTCAAAATTTATACACATTTCATATAATATTGAATTTTGAATAACATAACACCAAAACGTAAGGGATTTTGGTCATTTCAAACATGTTTAACATGTAAAGGTTTAAATTTTATGTGAATTTCTTACAATTTTGAATTTTAAATATTGTAACACCAAAATGTAAGTGGTTTTGCTCATTTTTAACATGTTTAACATGTACAAATTCAAACTTTGTGGGAATTTCTTATAATTTTGAATAACGTAACACCAAATTGTAAGCAATTTTGCTCATTTTGAATATGTTTAACATGTAAAAATTCAAAATTTATACATGTTTCTTATAATTTTAAATAAAATAACACTAAAATGTAGGTAGTTTTCCTTGTTTCAAACATGTTTAACATGTAAAGATTCAACATTTATGCATGTTTCTTATAATATTGAATATTGAATAATATAATACCAAAACTTAAGCGTTTTTGCTTGTTTCAAACATGTTTAATATGTAAAGATACAAAATTTATACTTCTTTCTTATATTTTTGAATTTTGAATAATGTAACTCCAAAATAAGATGTTTTGTTCATTTTGAACATGTTTAATATGTAAAGATTTAAAATTTATGTATGTTTTTTATAATTTTGAATAATGTAAGACCAAAAGTTATGTGGTTTTATTTGTTTTAAATATTTTTAACATGTAAAAATTCAAATTTTATGCACGTGTCCTATAATTTTAAATTTATAATAATGTAACCACTATCTGTTCTGACAACCCTCAGTAGTTTTGGTCTAAATCTATGCCCAAAATGGACATAAAAATCCTCAACGCCAAGTATATGAAGATTGGGAAAAAGATCCCAATACTAGCTCAGGATTATAACGATATGGAACTCCAGATCAAAGACCTAGAGGCTGATGGTTTCATTAAAAAATCTACTTCCTTTTTCTGCTATTATGCCTTTATGGTCAATAAACATTCTGAACAGAAAAGAGGAAAGAAAAGAATGGTCATCAATAACAGACCATTGAATGCTATCACACAACCATTTCCATATCCCATTCCAGATAAAAGCTATTTATTGGAGAAAGTTGCAACTTGTAAATACTTCTCCCAGTTTGACTATAAATCAGGGTTTTATCAGATCAGAGTCAAAGAAGCTGACAGGGAAAAGACAACATTCAGCTGCCCTTTTGGCCATTTTCAGTGGACAGTGATGCCTTTCAGCTTGATGAATGCCCCAGCATATTATTATCAAGCTCATATGGATAAGATTTTCCAAGGCACTTCTAAATTTGTGTGTGTATATATTAATGACATACTAATTTTCATTAATTCTCTTACTGACCATGCTACTCATCTCTCCCATTTTTACAAATTGGCCCAAGATGCAGGAATAGTACTTTAAAAAACAAAAATTCAGTTATGCACAACTGAATGTAACTTCTTTAGCATGGTGATCTGAGATTCCAGACTGCAGATACAGCCACATATTAAGGAGAAAGTCATCAGTTTTCCAGAGAAGCTAGACAAAGCTAAGCTTCAAGCCTTTTTGAGATTACTCAATTATTTAAATAGCTTTTATCCTAATTCTAGTGAAGACGGGTTCATTCTATAAGAACTTCTCTAGAAAAATAAAGCTTTTTATTGGGAAGAACAACATACAGCAGTAGTCCAGAAAATCAAATCGATAGTTGCTTCACTTCCAGAACTACATATCCCAAAATCAAACAAAATGAAGGTTTATACTGATGCCTCTGATATAGCATGGGGAGGAGTACTTGTTTGTGTACATAAAAATAGAGAATTCGTTTGTGAATTCGCTAGTGGAGTTTTCAGTCCTGATGTACTTAAATGGATTTCTTCTAATAAAGAAATCTATGTTGTAAAGAAATGCTTAGAGAAGTTCATGTTAAAACTTTTTCATTTGTCTCATTTTGTTGTAATTACCGACTGTACTAGATTTCTGACCTTTAAGAAAAAATATCATGGTCGGAAGTATGGTCGCGATAAATATGTTAGATGGCAAGTATTTTTTAACCAGTTTAATTTTTCTGTAGAACACATCAAGGGCACTAAAAATGTTATTGCATATTGGCTCAGCAGAAATCCTCCAGCAATAATGATGCACCAACCCATTCCTGATTTTAATCTGACTAGAATATATAACCAAGGATTTCCTTCTTTGAATATCCTTGTTCAAGAGCAAATTCTTTGAGAAGGGTTGCATCCCCAATATACAAGGATTTCTTATGTAGCGGGACAAGACTTACAAATGTCTTCAGTAGCTACACTTCAGGCAAATCGCCATCAGCACTCTGGAGTCATCTATATAGAAAGACTTAACAGTGAATTTTTGTATCACCAATTCACTGAGTTGCTTAAACATCCATTATGGACATGGCTGATAAAAATCAGATCTCCCTTCAATGAACATCTGTATCGATGGGTTGCTAGGCATGGCCCACACCGCATACACGAAGAGGAGAATCATGATCAAGACACTGTCATGCATACAATCATTCAAAGATAGCTAGAGTGGGAATCTTATTTCCATATCACCCCACGATATCATGCATGCGAAGCTGGATCCCAGCACTGACATCTTTCCAGTACCTTCCAGCTCAGATGTCTTTTCAATCCTATCAGCAAAGATGACTTAGAAGATGAAGCGAAAGCAATGTTGGACCCACGACACCAAACATCATCATCATCATCTAGCGCATCCAACAGCATTTCCCTATAGTTCAACTTTTACACTGTAAAGTATGATGGGACTTGACACCGCCTTGACAGCGATCAGGTAGAACCTCCCAAAATACTATAAATAAGTCTCTCCTCCATAGCATTTCCATCAAAAAAAATTTAAGCTTTAGAAATCTAGTAGCCTTGTTGAAAGAGTATGCTCTTCTCTTGCCCTTTTCGAAGGATCCTGAAAATAAAAAATTGAAACAAGTGTTTGTAATATTATAGTTTGAAGTAATAGAGTGAAGCCGTAGCCATTCAGCCCCTACCTACTGTCGTGGGTTTTCTTTAAGATTTCTTATTAAGAAAGATTAAAGAAAGATTGAAGGAGGTGTCTACTGACAATAAAAGATTGGTATCAAAAAATTTCTAAGCTTTAGAAATCTAGTAGCCTTGTTGAAAGAGTATGATCTTCTCTTGCCCTTTTCGAAGGATCCTGAGAATCAAAAATTGAAACAAGTGTTTGTAATATTATATAGTTTGAAGTAATAGAGTGAAGCCGTAGCCATTCGGCCTCTGCCTACTGTCGCGAGTTTTCTTTAAGATTGCTTATTAAGAAAGATTGAAGGAGGCGTCTACTGATGATAAAAGATTGGTATTAGAGCCATACATCAGAGTCACTATTAGCTATTGTAAGGATTATTTGATTTTTTAAAGAATTCTCAGCTCTGACTTTTTGAGTTCTCTGCTTTGTAAAATTCTTTGGGAAAGTTTATATGCATCGAGTCTTCGGCCATTTTTGAAATTGTCATAGGCCTCTTTATCTCTGTAGTTTTCTATTTCCCTTGCCAGAATTTTCTCGCTTACCAGACCTCAAATCTCTCTGCCATGGAATTTGGAAAAGCTCAAACCTCCTCTAAAATTGAACTAATCAATGAATTTGAATTAGAAGGAACCTATGAACTCCCTTTCTTCATTCTTGAGCAAATATCTGACTGCCCAGATATTGAAATCACTGAAGAAAACCTTGAAAAAAAAAATAGCCTGTATAAACCCCCGGCTATTAAAGCTTCACATGTCTATAGAAAGTCTGAATTATTAAAGTCTAAGTTTGTGTATAATTCTACATATATGTCCTTTGTAAAACCTCAAATCAAATATGTTGAGTTAACCCTCAGATATAAGCCAAAGAAGACATTCCAAACAAATTTACTATCTTTACTACCTGAACCAGAGATAAATTATATCAGGTCACATGAAGATGTGAAATTTGTTCACTTTGGTCTTATTCAAATACATATAACTCCTTTGATTCTTGGAGATATTAAGCCTGTTATATATCTTACTTTGTGTGATCATCGTCAAGTCAGTTTCAAGCATTCCTATCAAATATCTAGTCTTGGTCGCTTGAATGATGAAGTTATTTTTTTTGAATTTTGTCCTAATCTCTCTATCGCAGTCTACAATAAGGGATGTAAAGAAGTTGAAAATAGATCTTTAGATTGTTGGAGATTATTCACCTCCCTATTTGGTTTAAATATGTTTGGTGAATTTAAGTATGCTTCTATAAATATTTATGTTGTTTATAGTATGACAAATACTAACCACCCAAAGATCTTAGAAAATTTATCTTATGCCAAAAAACTTAGTGGTACTGTCCAATTACAAAAAGGCCATATAGAATCTGTAGAAATCCCTTCTGATTGGAAACTTGACTGGTTGAAAAATGTTTCTCCCAAAATAAAAGGTCAAGCCACAATCCATAAAAGTGATGGCAGAACTGTAAACATACTTCCCAAATCTTTGTTTGTAAATTTTAATATTCCCCATTTATCTCCATCCAGACCTTCTACTTCCTCTTCCTGTCGAACTGTCAAAACAGGTCATATTCTTATATAAGATGAAGAGATCAATCAAGGGAATGATCCAAAGGATCAGTTACCCTGTACACTAACCAATCTTCCTAGAGAAGACAGTCTTGAATTTTATACAGAGAACAAAGTTACTCTGTATAAAGGTGGAAGATGGCCACCTCATAAAAGAGTATATAAGCAGCCAGTAAGAACTGCACAGTATTTTTCAGCTGCTTATCAAGGTGATGTTGAACCTTCAAATGAGTTCAAACATCGACATTATAAAGCAAGGTTTAACTCCCACTTCACAGAGAATTTTGATGATCTTTGTCAAGATGTTTTGTACATAAAAGATAATATAGAGAAGATGCAGAAGAAGTATCTTCTATTGATTTTAAACTAGATGCTTTAGATGATAGTTTAGATTGGCTTTCCAAATAGGATCAGCAAGCAGAATCCTCTGCTAAAAAGCCCAACTGTTTAATATCTTTCAGCTCTAATTTTAAGACTGGCAAAAAACAGTCTAATACTACCCTGATGCAAAGAACCCATGTACAGTTACAGCCTTGGTATCTTAATATTGATGATCTCCTAAATCCATTGAATGAGATCACTGCCTGGTGTAACTCCATGCGAGTTATTACTATCAATGCACATTTAGATCAAGCTGGAACCACTTGCTTTGCTTCAAAAAAATTTTGAGGTATTATTAATCAATGGAGTACCATGTCTGAAGTTGAACAATATGAACGTGTACATAATCAGCCTGATTCTTTAGCCACATTATTTAATTTATTGATTAATGAGTTTGCACCTCCAGTTGGTAATAGAGAACTGGAATCCAAGAAATGGCTTCTCAAAATAGAGCTATGTGATTTAAAGTAGTTTGATGCATTTGCCAAGTAGTTTAGAGAATTGTCATACGAAAGCAAGAGTTTCTCTTCCACTGAGAATAAGATCAAATTTTTGCATGCTCTACCATATAATCTTATTGATAGAGTCGTTTCTTATATTGATCTTAAGGGACTAATGATTGAAGATCTCTCTCTCTCAGATGTGATTGATTTTTCTAAATAGCAAGCTATGTACTTAGTCTCTGAGACTAAGTCTATCCAAAAACTCACCAAGCATCAAGCCTCCCAAATTGCTCTTGTCTTCCAAGAAACAGCTCCATTTGGCTGTCACCCATTTGTGCAACCTCGTCGACAACAGAAGCAGCGCCATAAGCATTTATCTTTTAAGCGTTGCTCTTTTCCACGCAAGCATTCCTATGCACCTCCTCATCATTTCCTCAAGAAATGATGCACCGCTCATCTGCCCTCCAAGCAGCCAATTTGCTACATATGTCACAAACCTGGCCATATTGCTCCACAATGTCATTGCAAGAATCCTCTAGTTAAAGCTGTTTTCACCTCCAATGCAGGTGTGGTGGGATATTGTAGATTTTGATGAAGATCTCTACCTACAAGATGACATCTATGAACCAATTCTAGATGATCTCCCCGAAGAAGATCTAGCAGACTATGATGATACAGATGCTCTCGAGTCAATAGCCGATGACTTGGAACAACCGCTAACCAACATGCAATGCCCATGGTATCGACCTAGGCATCATGATTTTTCACAGCTCAACTATAAAACATATGGGAACTGGTCTAGACATCATCAAGAAGTTCCTGAAAGACTAGAGAAACTCAGAGAAAGAGGACACTCTAGAGGAGAAGGAACATCTAGAGGGAGACAGCCCTCTATGCCAAGGATGCCACCAACATTGCAAAGACCTCAATAATCCTCCTTTGCAATATCTGAGCTCTTTCAAGCCCAGCGACTCTTGGATTAAGAACAAATTCACCAACAAATAACCGCCAAGAGAAATTCATACGCCAGTAATAGAGCCACAGTGGGATATTCTATCGCCCATAGAAGAAGAAAAAGAGGATGATGAAGTAGAAAGATCTTTCTACTCAGACCAAGATTACTACCCAGGTGAATACAGTAACCTTCAAGAAGAAGAAGAAGCAGAACTAGAATAAGAAGACATGCACACTGAACAAGCCATTGTTCAGGATCTAGGGAGACAAAAACTAGTATGTACTAGTATTCCTCCTTTGAAAATTCTACAACTAGCTTATCTTACTCAACTGATTAATGGAAAGTTTGCCCAGTTTATTACTTTGGAAATTAATGGCAGACTAGTAGATGCTCAGATAGATACGGGAGCTTCTCTCCTTTGCTAAATCACAACTCATCCATGATTAGAAGACATTGGATGATGCCTTAGCTTAAAAGAGCTTAGATGTCCAAGGGAACAATTTCATCTGTAACAAATACAAACATCAGCAGACCCTTCAGATTCAAGATAAAATCTTTCATGCTGACTTTTTTACACTACATAGAATGCCTGTAGATATTCTTCTAGGCGGTGCCTTTATTGACAGATACTCACCCTATGGTTCTACCACTAAGAGTATCATGTTCACCATAGAAAATGAAAGGCTAAGAATACCTCACCTCATATATGCCACTGAACAATTTCCAAGTTCAATGACTCAAGTACCAAAAATTGTAATCCCAACTAAGATATAAGAAATAGGTGAAAAGATTAAAGCCACTATCTGTTCTGACAACCCTCAGCAGTTTTGGTTTAAATCTATACCCGAAATGGACATAAAAATCCTCGACGACAAGCATATGAAGATTGGAAAAAAGATCCCAATACCAACCCAGGATTATAATGATATGGAACTCCAAATCAAAGACCTGAAGGCTAATGGTTTCATTGAGAAATCTACTTCCCCTTTCTGTTGTTATGCTTTTATGGTCAATAAACATTATGAATAGAAAAGAGGAAAGAAAAGAATGGTCATCAATTACATACTATTGAATGCTATTACACAACCATTTCCATATCCCATACTAGATAAAAGTTATCTATTAGAGAAAATTGCAACTTGTAAATACTTTTCATAGTTTGACTGCAAATCAAGCTTTTATCAGATCAGTGTCAAAGAAGCTGACTGGGAAAAGATAGCATTCAGCTGCCCTTTCAGCCATTTCCAGTGGACAGTGATGCCTCTCGGCTTGATGAATGCCCTAGCATATTATCAAGCTCATATGGATAAGATTTTTACAAGCACTTCTAACTTTTTGTGTGTATATATTGATGACATACTAATTTTTAGTAATTCTCTTACTGACCATGCTACTTATCTCTCATTTTTACAAATTGGCCCAAGATGCAGAAATAGTACTTCCAAAAACAAAGATTCAGTTATGCACAACTGAATGTAACTTCCTCGGCATGGTGATCCGAGATTTCAGACTGCAGATACAGCCACATATTAAGGAGAAAGTCATCAATTTTCTATAGAGGCTAGACAAATCTAAGCTTCAAGCCTTTTTGGGATTACTTAATTATTTAAATAGCTTTTATCCTAATTCTAGTGAAGACAGGTTCATTCTACAAGAACTTCTCCAGAAAAAGAAAGCTTTTTGTTGGAAAGAACAACATACATCAGCAGTCCAGAAAATCAAATCGATAGTTGCTTCACTTCCAGAACTACATATCCCAAAATCAAACAAAATGAAGGTTTATACTGATGCCTCTGATATAGCATGGGGAGGAGAACTTGTTTGTGTACATAACAATAAAGAATTCATTTGTGAATTCGCTAGTGGAGTTTTTAGTCCTGATGTACTTAAATGGATTTCTTTTGATAAAGAAATATATGCTGTAAAAAAATGCTTAGAAAAGTTCATGTTAAAACTTCTTCATTTGCCTCATTTTGTTGTAATTACTGACTGTACTAGATTTTTGACCTTTAAGGAAAAAGATCATGGTCGGAAGGATGGTCGCGGTAAATATGTTAGATGGCAAGCATTTTTTAACCAATTTAATTTTTCTGTAGAACACATCAAGGGCACTGAAAATGTTATTACAGATTGGATCAGCAGAAATCCTCTAGCAACAATGATGCACCAACCCATTCCTAGTTTTAATCTGACTAGAATATATAACCAAGGATTTCCTTCTTTGAATATCCTTGTTCAAGAGTAGATTCTTTGAGAAGGGTTGCATCCCTGATATACAAGGATTTCTTATGCAGTGGGCCAAGACTTACAAATGTCTTCAGCAGCTACACTTCAGGCAAATCGCCATCAGCACTCTGGAGTCATCTATATAGAAAGACTTAACAGTGAATTTTTGTATCACCAATTCATTGAGTTGCTTAAACATCCATTATGGACATGGCTGATAAAAATCAGATCTCCCTTCAATGAACATCTATATCGATGGGTTGCTAGGCATGGCTCGCACCCCATACACGAAGAGGAGAATCGTGATCAAGACACTATCGTGCATACAATCATTCGAAGACAGCTAGAGTGGGAATCTTATTTCCATATCACCCCACGATATCATGCATGCGAAGCTGGACCCTAGCACTGGCATCTTTCAAGTACCTTCCAGCTTAGATGTCTTTTCAATCCTATCAGCGAAGATGACTTAGAAGATGAAGTGAAAGCAATGTTGGACCCACGACACCAAACATCATCATCATCCAGTGCATCTAACAACATTTCCCTGTAGCTCAACTTTTACGCTGTAAAGTATGATGGGACTTGACACCTCCTTGACAGCAATCAGGCAGGACCTCCCAAAATAAGCCTCTCCTCCATAGCATTTCCATCAAAAAATTTCTAAGCTTTAGAAATCTAGTAGCCTTGTTGAAAGAGTATGCTCTTCTCTTGCCCTTTTTGAAGGATCTTGAGAATCAAAAATTGAAACAAGTGTTTGTAATATTATAGTTTGAAGTAATAGAGTGAAGCCGTAGCCATTCGGCCCCTGCCTACTGTCGCGGGTTTTCTTTAAGATTGCTTATTAAGAAAGATTGAAGAAAGTTTGAAGGAGGCATCTACTGACAATAAAAGATCACTAAAACTTAGTCAATTTTGCTTATTTTGAACATGTTTAACATGTAAAGATCCAAAGTTTATGTGCATTTCTTATAATTTTGAATTTTTAATAACTTAAGATTAAAAATTAAGCAGTTTTGCTCATTTCAAACATGTTTAATATGTAAAGATTCAAAATTTATGCACGTTTCTTACAATTTTGAATTTTCAATAATGTGAGACAAAAATGTAATCAGTTTTTCTTGTTTCAACTTTATGCACATTTCTTATAATTTTAAATATTTAATAATTTAAATCCAAAACATAAGTGATTTTACTCGTTTGGAACATGTTTAACATGTAAATATTCAAGCTTTATGTGTTTTCCTATAATTTTATAATTTTGAATAATATGAGAACAAAACTTAACCAAAGTTGCTCACTTCAAACATATTTAACATGTAAAGATTCAAACTTTATGTGTTTTTCTTATAATTTTGAATTTTGAATAAAAGTGGTTTTGCTCATTTTGAACATGTTTAACATTTAAAGATTCAAAATTTATGTGTGTTTCCTATAATTTTTAGTTTTGAATAATGTAACACTAAAACATAGGTGGTTTCAATCATTTTGAATATGTTTAACATGTAAAGATTCAAATGTTATGCACATTTCTTATAATTTTGAATTTTGAATAACTTAACACCAAAATGTAAGTGGTTTTGTTCATTTTGGACATGTTTAAAATGTAAAGATTCAAATTTTATGTGTGTTTCTTCTAATTTTGAATAACATAACACCAAAATATAAATAGTTTTGCTCATTCTAAACATGTTTAACATGTAGACATTCAATCTTTATTCACATTTATTATAATTTTGAATTTTGATTAACGTAACATCAAAATTTAAGTGTTTTTTCTCATTTCAAACATGTTTAACATGTAAAGATTCAAATCTTATACGCATTTTTTATGATTTTTAATTTTGAATTATCTAACACAAAATGTAAGTGGTTTTGCTCATTTTGAACATGTAAAGATTCAAACTTTATGCATGTTTCTTATAATTTAGAATTTAGAATAATGTAACACCAAAACTTAAACCATTTTGATTGTTTTGAACATGTTTAACATGTAAATACTCAAACCTTATGTGCCTTTCTTATAGTTTTGAATTTTGAATGATGTAACACCAAAACATAAGTGGTTTTGCTCATTTTGAACATGTTTAACATTGAAAGATCCAAACTTTATGCACTTTTTTTTTTAATTTTTAATTTTAAATAATGTAACACCAAGACATAAGTGGTTTTACTCATAAAAACCATGTTTAACATGTAAAGATTCAAACTATATGCATGTTTCTTATAATTTTGAATGATGTAACACAAAAACGTAAATAGTTTTGCTCATTTCAAACATGTTTAACATTTAAAGATTGAAACTTTATGCATGTTTCTTATAATTTTGAATTTTGAACAACGTAGCACCAAAACATAAGTAGTTTTACTCATTTTAAATACGTCTAACATGTAAATATTCAAATTTTATGCCCAGTTTTTATAATTTTGAATTTTGAATAATGTGAGACCAAAACATAAGTAGTTTTCCTTATTTTGAATATGTTTAACATGTAAAGATTCAAACTTTATGTGTATTTATTATAATTTTTAATTTTAAATAATGAAAGACTAAAACAGAGGAAGTAATGTAACACTTTATGCACATTTCTTATAATTTTTAATTTTAAGTAATGTAACACCAAAACTGAGGCAATTTTGATCGTTTCAAACATGTTTAACATGTAAAGATCTAAATTTTATGCACATTTTTTATAATTTATAATTTTGAATAACTTAACACCAAAACATAAACACTTTTGCTCATTTTGAACATGTTTAAAATGCAGAGATTCAAATTTTATGTGTGTTTCTTATAATTTTGATTAATATAACACCAAACATAAGTAATTTTATTCATTTTGAAAATGTTTAACATGTAAAGATTTAATCTTTATGTGTTTTTCTTATATTTTTTAATAACTTAACACCAAAATGTAAGTAGTGTTGCTCATTTTGAACAAGTTTAAAATGTAAAGATTCAAATTTTATGCATTTTTCTTTTAAATTTAAATAGCATAACACCAACACGAAAGTAATTCTACTCATTTTGAAGATGTTTAACATGTAAAGATATCTTTATGCACATTTATTATAATTTTGAATTTTGATTAATGTAATGCCAAAACTTAGGTTGTTTTACTCATTTTGAACATGTTTAACATGTAAAGATTCAAACTTTATGCACATTTCTTTTAATTTTTAATTTTGAATAACATAACACCAAAATTTAAGTGGTTTTGCTCGTTTTGATCATGTTTAACATGTTAAGATTCAAACTTTATGCATATTTCTTATAATTTTAAATTTTGAATAATGTAACACCAAAATTTAAGTGGCTTTGATTGTGTTGAACATTTTTAACATGTAAAGACTCAAACCTTATGAGCCTTTATTATAATTTTGAATGATGTAACACCAAAACATAAGTAGTTTTGCTCATTTTGAACATGTTTAACATGTACAGATTCAAACTTTATGCACATTTTTTTATAATTTTAAATTTTAAATAATGTAGCGTAAAAATGTAAGTGGTTTTGCTCATGATGAACATGTTTAACATGTAAATATTCAAACTATATGCATGTTTCTTAGAATTTTGAATAACGTAACACAAAAACATAAATAGTTTTGCTCATTTTAAACATGTTTAACATGTAAAAATTAAAACTTTATGCATGTTTCTTATAAATTTGAATTTTAAATAGTGTAGCACCAGAACATAAATAGTTTTGCTCATTTTGAAGATATTTAACATGTAAAGACTCAAACTTTATGCACATTTTTTATAATTTTGAATTTTGAATAATGTAAGACCAAAACATAAGTAGTTTTGCTTGTTTTAAACATGTTAGACATGTAAAGATTCAAACTTTCTATGTGTTTTTTATAATTTTTAATTTTGAATCATGAAAGACCAAAACATAGTGAGTTTTTCTCATTTTGAACATGTTTAACATTCAAAGATTAAAATTTTATGTACATTTCTTATAATTTTTAATTTTGAATAATGTATCACCAAAACTTAGGCGATTTTGATCATTTTGAACATGTTCAACATGTAAAGACTCAAACCTTATGCACGTTTCTTATAATTTTGAATTTTGAATAAGGTAACACCAAAACATAGGTGGTTTCGATTGTTTCAAACATATTTAGCATGTATAGATTCAAACCTTATGTGTATTTATTATAATTTTGAATTTTGAATGATGTAACACTAAAACGTAAGTGGTTTCACTCATTTTGAACATGTTTAACATGTAAAAATTCAAACTTTATGCACATTTCTTATAATTGTGAATTACATAACACCAAAACGTAAAAGATTTTGCTCATTTTAAACATGTTTAACATGTAAAGATTTAAATTTTATGCATGTTTCTTATTTTTTGAATTTTGAATAATGTAACACTAAAACATAAGCGGTTTTGTTCATTTCAAACATGTAAAAATTCAAAATTTATGCACGTGTCTTATCATTTTGAATTTTGAATAACATAACACCAAAACAAAAGTGGGTTTTCTCATTTTGAACATGTTTAACATGTAAAAATTCAAAATTTATTTGTGTTTGTTATAATTTTGAATTTTGAATAAGGTTACACCAAAATGTAAGCAATTTTATTCATTTCAAACCTATTTAACATATAAAAATTCAAACTTTATGTGCATTTCTTACAATTTTGAATTTTGAATAATGTAACACCAAAATATAAATGGTTTTTCTCATTTTAAATATTTTTAACATGTAAAGATTAAAACTTAATGTGCATTTATAATAATTTTGAATAATGTAACACCAAAGCATAAGTGGTTGTACTCATTTTGAACATATTTAAAATGTAAAGATTCAAACTTTATGCACATTTCTTATAATTTTGAAAAATGTAACACCAAAATGTAAACAATTTTGATCATTTTGAACATGTTTCACATGTAAAGATTAAAACTTTATGCATATTTCTCATAATTTTGAATAAAGCAATATCAAAACATAAGCAGTTTTGTTCGTTTCAAACATTTTTAATGCGTAAAGATTCAAATTTTATGTTCATTTACTATAATTTTGAATAATATAACATCAAAACGTAAGTAGTTTTACTTCTTTCAAATATGTTTAACTATAAAAATTCAAAATTTATGTGTGTTTCTTATAATTTTGTATTTTGAATAATATAACACCAAAATGTAAGTAGTTTTGCTCATTTTGAACATGTTAAACATGTGAATATTCAAAATTTATGTGTGTTTCTTATAATTTTAAATTTTGTATAATGTAACACTAAAATATAAGCAATTTTTCTCATTTTGAACATGTTTAACATGTAAAGATTAAAAATTTATGCATGTTTCTTATAATTTTGAACATTGAATAATGTAACATGAAAACTTAAGTGATTTTGCTCATTTTGAACATGTTTAACATGTAAAGATTCAAACTTTATGCATGTTTCTTATATTTTTGAAAAATGTAACACCAAAATATAAGTAGTTTTACTCATTTCAAACATATTTAACATGTAAATATTCAAAATTTATGTGCATTTCTTATAAATTGGAATAGCCTAACACCAAAACATAAGTGGTTTTGCTTGTTTCAAACATGTTTAACATGTAAAGATTTAAACTTTCTACACATTTATTATAATTTTTAATTTTGAGTAACATAACACCAAAACCTAAGTGGTTTTGTTTGTTTTGAACATGTTTAACTGTAAAGATTCAAATTTTGTGTGTTTCTTATAATTTTTATTTTTTGGATAACATAACACCAAGATGTATTAGTTTTGCTCATTTTGGACATGTTTAACTTGTAAAGATTCAAACTTTATGTGCTTTTCTTTTAATTTTGAATAATATAACGGCAAAACATAAGTGGTTTTTCTCATTTTGAACATGTTTAACATGTTAAGATTCAAAATTTATGCATGTTTCTTATAAATTTGAATTTTAAAAAATATAACACCAAAACAAAAGTAGTTTTGCTCATTTGGAACATGTTTAACATGTAACTATTCAAACATTATGCATATTTCTTATGATTTTGAATAGCACCAAAACATAAGCAATTTTGCTCATTTTCAACATGTAAAGATTCAAATTTTATGTGTGTTTCTTATAATTTTAAGTTTTAAGTAATGTAATACCAAAACATAAGCAATTTTGCTCGTTTAGAACAAGTTTAACATGTAAAGATTGAAAATTTATGTGTGTTTTTTATAATTTTCAATTTTGAATAATGTAACACCAAAATGTAAGTGGTTTTGCTCCTTTTGAACATGTTTAAAATGTGAATATTCAATCTTTATGTACGTTTCTTATAATTTAAATTTTTTAATAATTTAACACCAAAACATAAGTGGTATTGCTCATTTTGAACATGTTTAACATGTAAAAATTTAAAATTTATGCATGTTTCTTATAATTTTTAATAATGTAACACCAAAACGTAAGTGGTTTTGCTTATTTCAAACATGTTTAACATGTAAAGATTAAAACTTTATGTTCATTTCTTATAATTTTAAATTTGAAAAATGTAACTGGTTTTGCTCATTTCAAACATGTTTAACATGTAAAGATTCAAAATTTCGGCATGTTTCTTATAATTATGAAGTCTAAATAATGTAACACCAAAACATATGTAGTTTTTCTTGTTTTGAACATATTTAACATGTAAAGATCAAAAATTTATGCATGTTTCTTATAACTTTGAATTTTGAATAATGTAACCCTAAAACATAAGAAGTTTTGCTCATATTGAACATGTTTAACATGTAAAGATTCAAATTTTATGCATGTTTCTTATTATTTTGAATTTTGAATAACATAACACCAAAATGTAAGCAATTTTTAATCATTTCAAACATGTTTAATATGTAAATATTTAAAATTTATGCATGTTTTTTATAGTTTTGAATAACATAACACCAAAACATAAGTGTTTTTGCACATTTTGAACATGTTTAACATGTAAAAATTCAATCTTTATTTGTGTTTCTTATAATTTTGAGTAACGTAACACCAAAACATAAGTGGTTTTGCTCTTTTTTGAACATATTTAACATATAAAGGTTCAAACTTTATGTGTATTTCTCATAATTTTGAATTTTGAATAACATAACACCAAAATGTAAGTGGTTTTTCTCCTTTCGAAAATGTTTCACATGTAGAGATTCAAATTTTATGTGCATTTCTTATAATTTTGAATATTAAATAATGTAACACCAAAACGAAAGTGGTTTTGCTCCTTTTGATCATGTTTAACATCTAAAGATTCAAACTTTAATCATATTTCTTATAATTTTGAATAACGTAATACCAAAACATAAGTGGTTTTGCTCGTTACGAACATGTTTATAATGTAAAGATTCAAACTTTATGTGCTTTCTTATTATTTTGAATTTTGAATAAGGTAATGATAAAATGTAAGCAATTTTGCTTGTTTTAGACATGTTTAACATGTAAAGATTCAAACTTTATGTGTGTTTCTTATAGTTTCAAATTTTTAATAACATAACACCAAAATGCAAGTAATTTTGCTTGTTTCAAAGATGTTTAACATGTAAAGATTCAAAGTCTATGCATGTTTCTTATAATTTTAAATTTTAAATAATGTAAAATAAAATGTAAGTAGTTTTACATGTTTCAAATATTTTTAACATGTAAAGATTCAAACTTTATGCATGTTTCTTTATTTTTAAATTTTGAATAATGTAACAGTAAAACATAAGTTACTTTTCTCGTTTCAAACATGTTTAACATGTAAAGATTCAAATATTAACAACATTTTTTATATTTTTGAATTTTGAATAATTAAAGACCAAAACATAAGAAGTTTTAAGTGTTTCAAAAATATTTAGTATGTAAAGATTCACAATTTATGTGAGTTTATTATAATTATAATTTTTGAATAACATAACACCAAAACATAAGTGGTTTTGTTTGTTTTGAACATGTTTAACATGTAAATTTTCAAGGTTTTTGTGCATTTCTTATAATTTTGAATTTTGAATAATGTAACAGCAAAATGTAAGGGGATTTATTCATTTTGAACATGTTTAACATCTAAAGCTACAAACTTTATGGACATTTGTTATAATTTTGAATTTTGAATAACGTAACACCAAATGTAAGCGATTTTGCTCATTTTAAAAATGTTTAACATGAAAAGATTCAAACTTTATGTGCATTTCTTATAATTTTGAATTTTAAATAATGTAACACCAAAATGTAAGTGATTTTACTCATTTTGAACAAGTTTAACATGTAAATATTCAAACTTTATGTGCATTTCTTATCATTTTAAATTTTAAATAACGTAACACCAAAACTTAAGTGGTTTTGATCATTTCAAAAATATTTAACATGTAAAGATTCAAGCCTTATGTATGTTTCTTATAATTTTGAATTTTGAATGACGTAACACTAAAACATAAGCAATTTTGCTCATTTCTAACGTGTTTTTTAACATATAAAGATTCAAACTTTATGCATGTTTCTTATAATTTTGAATTTTGACTAAGGTAACACCAAAACGTAAGTGGTTTTGCTTGTGTCGAACATGTTTAACATGTAAAGATTCAAACTTTATGCACGTTTCTTATAATTTCTAAATTTGAATAACCTAAAACTAAACCTTAAGCGGGTTTTCTCATTTCAAACATGTTTAACATGTAAAAATTCAAACTTTATGCCTGTTTCTTATAATTTTGAATTTTGAATAATGTAAAACATCAAAACTAAAGTGATTTTGATCATTTTGAACATGTTTAACAAGTAAAGATTCAAACTTTATACATTTTTTTATAATTTTGAATAACATAATACCAAAATGTAAGCTGTTTAACTCATTTTGAACATGATTAACATGTAATGATTCAAACTTTATGCACATTTTTTATAATTTTGAATAATGTAACACCAAAATGTAAGCGATTTTGCTCGTTCCAAACATGTTTATGTAAAGATTAAAAATTTATGCACATTTATTATAATTTTAAATTTTGAATAATGTAACACCAAAATGTAAGCGGTTTTGTTCATATTGAACATGTTTAACATGTAAAGATTCAATTTTTATGCATGTTTCTTATAATTTTAAATTTTGAATAACATAACACCAAAATGTAAGCAATTTTGCTTATTTCAAAGATGTTTAACATGTAAATATTCAAACTTTATGCATGTTTCTTATAGTTTTGAATAACATAACACCAAAACATAAGTGGTTTTGCTTGTTTTGAACATGTTTAAAATGTAAACTTTCAAACTTTATGCACGTTTATTATAATTTTGAATAACATAACGCCAAAACATAAGTGGTTTTGCTTGTTTCAAATATTTAACATATAAAGGTTCAAAATTTATGTATCTCATAATTTTGAATTTTGAATAGCGTAACACCAAAATATAAGTGGTTTTTCTCATTTCAAACATGTTTCACATGTAAAGATTCAAACATTATGCGTATTTATTATAATTTTGAATTTTGAAAAATGTAACACCAAAACATAAGTGGTTTTGCTCATTTTGAACATGTTTAAGATCTAAATATTCAAACTTTATGCACATTTCCTATAATTTTGAATAATGTAACATCAAAATGTAAGTGGTTTTACTCATTTTAAACATGTTTAACATGTAAAGATTTAAGTTTTATATGCTTTCTTATAATTTTGAATTTTGAATAAGGTAACTATAAAACGTAAGCAATTTTGCTTGTTTTGAACATGTTTAACATGTAAAGATTCAAACTTTATGCATGTTTCTTATAATTTTTAATTTTTAGTAATGTAATACCAAAATGTAAGTGGTTTTACTCATTTTGATTTTTTTTAACATGTAAATTCAAAGATTATGCACATTTTTTATATTTTTGAATTTTGAATAATGAAAGACCAAAACATAACCAATTTTACTCGTTCCAAATATATTTAGTATGTAAAGATACAAGCTTTATGAAATTATATAATTATTATGAATTTTGAATAACATAACATCAAAACGTAAGTGGTTTTGCTCATTTTGAACATGTTTAACATGTAAATTTTCAAATTTTTTATGCATTTATTATAATTTTGAATTTTGAATAATGTAACATCAAAACGTAAGGGGATTTTCTCATTTTAAACATGTTTAACATGCAAAGCTTCAAATTTTATGCATATTTTTTATAATTTTGAATATTGAGTAATGTAACACCAAAATGTAATCAGTTTTGCTCATTTTTAAAATGTTTAACATGTAAAGATTCAAACTTTATACACATTTATTATAATTTTGAATTTTTAATAATGTAGCACTAAAACGTAATTTATTTTACTCATTTCAAACATGTTTAACATGTAAATCTTCAAACTTTATGCATGTTTCTTATAATTTTGAATTTTAAATAATGTAATACCAAAACATAAGTGGTTTTGATCATTTTGAAAAGGTTTAACATGTAAAGTTTTAAACCTTATGCATGTTTCTTATAATTTTGAATTTTGAATGATGTTTTTTAACATGTAAAGATTCAAACTTTATGCACGTTTCTAATATTTTTGAAATTTGAGTAAGGTAACACTAAAACATAAGTGGTATTGCTCATGTCGAACATGTTTAACATGTAAAGATTCAAAATTTATGCACAATTCTTATAATTTCTAAATTTGAATAATCTAAAACTAAAACTTAAGCGGTTTTTCTCATTTTGAACATGTTTAACATGTAAAGATTCAAACTTTATGCCTGTTTCTTATAATTTTGAATTTTGAATAATGTAACATCAAAACATAAGCAATTTTGCTCATTTTGAACATGTTTAACATGTAAAGATTCAAACTTTATATGTTTCTTATAATTTTGAATAACATAACACCAAAATGTAACCTGTATAACACTTTTTGAACATCTTTAACATGTAAAGATTCAAATTGCATGCATGTTTCTTATCATTTTTAATTTTGAATAGTGTAACACCAAAATGTAAGTAGTTTTACTCACTTCAATCATGTTTAACATGTAAAGATTCAAACTTTGTGCTCATTTCTTATAATTTTAAATTTTAAATAATGTCAGACTAAAATGCAAGTGGTTTTCCTCATTTCAAACATGTTTAATATGTATAAAGAAACAGAAATTATTTGTGTTTCTGATAATTTTGAATTCTAAATAATGTAACACCAAAACATAAGTGGTTTTGCTCATTTCAATCATGTTTAGCATGCAAAGATTCAAAATTTATGCGTGTTTCTTATAATTTTTAATTTTGAAAAATGTGAAACCAAATCATAAGCAATTTTACTTATTTTGAACATGTTTAACATGTAAAGATTTAAACTTTACCTTTGTTTCTTATAATTTTTAATTTTGAATAATGTAACACCAAAATGTAAGTGGTATTTCTCATTTTAAACATGTTTAACATCTAAAGATTCAAAATGTTCATGTGTTTCTTATAATTTTAAATTTTAAATAATGTGACACAAAAATGTAAGTGATTTTGCTCATTTTGAACATGTTTAACATGGAAAGATTCAAACTTTATTCTCATTTATTATAAGTTTGAATTTTGAATAATCTCAAATTAAAATGTAAGTGGTTTTGTTCATTTCAAACATGTTTAACATGTAAGGATTCAAATCTTAAGTGTGTTTCTTATAATTTTAAATTTTGAATAATGTAACACCAAAACATAAGTTGTTTTGCTCATTTTAAACATGTTTAATATGTAAAAATTCAAATTTTATGCATAACTCTTATAATTTTGAATTTTAATTAACTTAACATCAAAATGTAAGCAGTTTTGCTTATTTAGAACATGTTTAATATCAAAAGATTCAAACTTTATGCACATTTCTTATAATTTTGAATTTGTAATAACATAACACCAAAATATAAATGGTTTTGTTTGTTTAGAACATGTTTAACATGAAAATATTTAAACTTTATGCTTTTTTCTTATAATTTTGAATAACTTAACACCAAAAAATAAGTAGTTTTCCTCATTTTGAACATGTTTAACATGTAAAAATTCAAATTTTATGCACGTTTCTAATCATTTTAAAATTTGAATAATGTAACACCAAAATGTAATTGGTTTTGTTCATTTTGAACATGTTTAACATGTAAATATTCAAACTTCATTCATGTTTATTATAATTTTGAATAACATAACACAAAAACCTAAGCAATTTTGCTCATTTCAAACTTGTTTAACATGTAAAGATTCAAATGTTATGCATATTTCTTATAATTTTAAATTCTCAATAACATAACATCAAAACATAAATAGTTTTACTCATTTATTTACATGTTATAAATAATATAACACCAAAACATAAGTAATTTTGTTCATTTTGAACATATTTAATAGATAATTATTCAAACTTTATGCACATTTTTTTATAATTTTGAATAACATAACACAAAAATATAAGTAGTTTTGCTCGTTTCAAACATGTTTAATATGTAAAGATTCAAACTTAATGCAAATTTCTTATAATTTTTTTATTTTGAATAACATAATACCAAAAGATATGTAGTTTTACTAATTTCTAATATATTTAACATGTAAAGATTCAAACTTTATGTGTGTTTCTTATAATTTTGAAAAATGTCACACCAAAACTTAGGTGGTTTTACTCATTTTCACCGTGTTTAACATGTAAAGATACAAAACTTATTTGTATTTCTTATAATTTTAAATAACGTAACACTAAAATACAAGTGGTTTTTCTCATGTCAAACATGTTTAATAGGTAAAGATTCAAACTTTATGCTTATTTCTTATAATTTTGAATAACTTAACACCAGAACATATGTGATTTTGCTCATTTCCAACATGTTTAATATGTAAAGATTCATATATTATGCATGTTTCTTATAATTTTGAATAACGTAAAACCAAAATGTAAGTATTTTTGCTCATTTTGAACATATTTAACATGTAAAGATTCAAACTTTATGCATGTTTATTATAATTTTGAATTTTGAATAATGAACATGAAAATGTAAACATTTTTCTTCATTTTGAACATGTTTAACTTATAAATATTGAAACTTAATGCATGTTTCTTATGATTTTGAATAACGTAACACCAAAACATATGTAGTTTTACTTATTTTAAACATATTTAGCATGTAAAGATTCAAAATCTATGCATGTTTATTATATTTTTGAATTTTTAATAATGAAAGACAAAAACATAAGTAGTTTTGCTTATTTTAAACATGTTTAACATGTAAAGATTCAAAATTTATGTATGTTTCTTATAATTATGAATTTTCTAATAATGTAACAACAAAATATAAGTTATTTTGCTCATTTTTAAACATATTTAACATTTAAAGATTCAAAATTTATGCATATTTCTTATAATTTTAATTTTGAATAATATATCACCAAAACGTAAGTAGGTTTACTCATTTTAAACATGTTTAACACATAAAGATTCAAACTTTATGTGTGTTTCTTATCATTTTTAATATATTAAGACTAAAATGTAATCAGTTGTGCTCATTTTGAACATGTTAAACATATAAAGATACAAAATTTATGAATGTTTATTACAATTTTGAATTTTGAATAATGAAAGAATAAAACTTAAGTGGTTTTGCTCATTTTGAGCATGTTTAACATGTAAAGATTCAAAATTTATGCGTGTTCCATATAGTTTTTAATTTTAAATAATGTAAGACCAAAACATAAGTGGTTTTGCTCATTTCAAACATGTTAACATGTAAATATTCAAACTTTATGCATATTTCTTATAATTTTAAATTTATAATAACCTAAGATCAAAACATAAGTAATTTTGCTCATTTTGAACATGTTTAATATGTAAAGATTCAAAATTTATGCGTGTGTCTTATAATTTTGAATTTTGAATAGCATAACACTAAAACTTAAGTAGTTTTGCTCCTTTCAAACATATTTAATTAACATGTAAAGATTAAAACTTTATATGTGTTTGTTATAATTGTTAATTTTTAATAACATAAGACCAAAAATTAAGTGGTTTTTCTCATTTCAAACATTTTTAACATGTAAATATTCAAACTTTACGTGCATTTCTTATAATATTGAATTTTGATTAATGTAAGACCAAAAATTAAGCAATTTTGCTCATTTTGAACATGTTTTACATGTAAAGATTCAAACTTTATGCACATTTCTTATAATTTTGAATTTTGAATAACATAACACCAAAACATAAATAGTTTTTCTCATTTTGAACATGTTTAACATGTAGAGATTTAAACTTTATGTGTATTTTTTATAATTTAGAAATTTGAATAACTTAACACCAAAATGTAAGCAGTTTTTCTTGTTTTGAACATGTTTAACATATAGAAATTCAAAATTTATTTGTGTTTTTTATAATTTTTAATTTTAAAGAATGTAACACCAAATAGAAGTGGTTTCGCTCACTTTGAACATGTAAAGATTTAAAATTTATGTGTATTTATTATAATTATGAAATTTTAAATATTGTAAATGATGTAGAGGGTTATGATAAAAGCATAAATTACACATATTCATGGCTTTGATATTAATAAATTAATCTCAACTGTAATTCTTGGATCTATTCTCAAGGTACAAGATTTAACATTAGTCTTTAATTTTCTCTCTAGGCTTCATATTATCCCCTACTATAAACCTTTCTGTCTAATAAGCATCACAAAGTCATTATTTATTTTCGTTAGACCCTTACTAAACCTCAGTCATCCAATCATCTCATTTAATTCATTCTCCTCATCACCTTCCACTCATTCACTCACTAGCTTCACACTAGGTTCACAACTTAAGTCTTATAACATCAAATCTTGTTTATGATTTCATGAACATAAACTGGCACTATGGTGAAAACCTCTAATCATAAAATACTTATTTTAACCCCTTGTAATCCCTCACTCACACTCAATCATCCACTAACATATTTTAAGCTCAATAATGACCCTATCTCCTTGTAGCCTTTTTTCACAAATTTTCTTGGTTAAAACACTCTATAAGTCTTCTTGAAGATATAAGCCCATATGTAGATAACTTATATATTATTAAAGCCTCATATGAAGATTTAGAGTCTAACACTTTGTCTAAGTACCATTTCTTTTGTAAGCTCATTGCCAATTAGGACTTTTAGACCTCCTTGCAATTACTCAGTCATCAAATCTATACTAGACCATATGATACCCAATTAAAACCTCATGAATCCTTTTCCTCTTATCCAAATATGTATGATTACAATGTGTGGTCCTTTTCCAATGTTTATAATGAAAGTTATTAGGTTTTTAGTTTTCAAACCCTAATTAGTGACTGCAGAGGCTGAGAGGGATCAAAAGTTTAGAAGCATATAAAATCAATATGAGACCTTCCCAAGGTCTTCCCTAATAATATTCACCTTGAAATTTTTTTGTGACCTTTGTTCAATCTAATTATAGATTAAGATCTAAAAAACATAGAATTATATGTCCTTATGAAGGATTGTGTCAGTAGGATTTGAAGGTTACCTACGTTTGAAGACTCTTTAAGCACTCTTTAAATCTTCCACACCCTTATCTCACCTGTGTAGGTCATGATAAACCTAAAATAAATAGTAACATTCATTTCTTGATAACAAAAGGGACTTAACCCCTCTTTTCATCATGACTATTTATCTCAAGATAGGGTACATGTGGGGTAAGGCAGGGTATTGATGTCTTAATGACTGTAACTAATTTGTAACCTCTAAAATTAGATTTGGGGAATTTAAATAAACTTTACCAACTCAAAGACACAATTAAATTCTAATTCAATATCAAAAGGCTATTTATAATAGTTAAACCACCTTATTTCTTAAGTATGTCAATTATGAAAGCATACACATATTTCTAAAGACTAGGTTCTCTTTCCCTAATGTTTATCACTTTAAATGCAAGTAACAAAATCATAAATAATTAAATGACACCTATAACTTTCATAAAGTCACACCTTATTTATTTTTGCAATTATCAACCTCTAAGCTATCAAACCGCTCATTTTCTTCATCGTATCATACGTGCATAGGGTTTATGGATAGAGACCCACTTTTTCTAAGTTATTTTAGTTAAGACACCAAAAATAACCATTATGAGGATTCAAAAACTATAGTTACCTTATTTAAATTTAAAACACACTATTTTCACATCTCAACAACTCATCTACCATTCAAGTTTACTTCTTTTTACTTGCAACCTCATTTTTTATAGGAATGCCACCCTATGTTCTGTGACCAATACCTGCAACAACATCAAGAATGCCCTATCTACAACTTCAAGGGATTTTAAATATATTATTTAACCAAAAAAAATCATTTACCTATCATGAGAGAGTAAACATTCACAAAATGACTCTTCTTTATTCATAGGAATCATCAATTGTTACATTTACAGTCCATAAATGGACTCTACCACCTCCTTGGAGAGTTTTACATTCTTCCTATCTTGGTTTTATTCAATTCCTTATCGGAGATATCTCATTCCTTAATATTCTCTTTTTCTTCCTACAACTCCATTCTCATCAAACATATATGTTGGTTTTAGTAGTTACAATACAAGACTCTCTTCCAATGGCCAACTCAACGTATGAGTGGCAGTTACATTTTAACATAACTCTTGAATTTTCATCACCTTAATGAATTAGACATAAAATTTATTATAAAATTATTTTCATAACTCCTTGGACATTTTTACCAACTTTATCTCACCTAACCACCTCATACTATGCCCATGGTCCTTTCATACTTAGTTCTAGAATTTGAATTTTCAAATTGTCACTTTTGGAGGGAAAAATCAAATACATACAAAACACATACCTGATGACTCAATATGATTCTAGGAAAAAAAATATATAATAAAGGATCTATCACACATACCTATACCCCAAAATATACCAACTATGACTCCTAACTATCACATATCACTTTAACAACTAAAAATGGTGTTTTGCTTATTAGATGCTCCTACATCATACTCCCCAAGAGGGAGAAAATTTGAATGCTAACACATTATTATTATTTATTGCCTTATAATTCATATTTTTAGGATATTACATACTCACCTCACTTTTCCTCTGCCTTTATTACTCATTTATCCCCATTATACTCTTGTTTTTTTTCTTCCTTGACAACTCATCAGCTACCTCTATGAGGTGTACATCTACTAAAAATATTTGTTGTATACATGTTATACCTTTTAAAACTCAATTTTTCCTTAATCATATTATTTTTCTAACATTTTTTTCTTATTCTTTATTCTTACTCTTGCTCTATGGCTTCCTTCTTCCTTGATCTCTCTTTGCTCTCATGCTTCTTTAGTTGTCTTAGCTCATAGGAATATCAATATTTGTCACTTTTCCAAGAAGGATGTCTTTTAATTCCTCTTCATTACACCTCTCCATCTCTTGATGTGTCTTCACACAACCTTGCTCATCTGGCAAGAACAACTTCTTGTCTAATTCACCTTCATCACTGTAAATATGGTTTGGAATATTCTTGTCTTGAACTCATCATACAAATAAAATAACAACTTAGTTATAACTTAATCCATTGAATAGATTACCTTTTCAACTTTCTAATGCTTTAATTGCTTGCTTATTATTTTTCTTGATTGTACATGTGCTTCCATATATCCTTGTGTTTCACTATGATGTTCCTTTATCTTCGTGTGTTCATCATCATGTTTGCCTATCCTCTATTATTTTCATTCTACCTTATCTACCCATTATGTTTTTGGAATCAGCTCATTATAATCCACATTCAACCTTCCTTGAGTGCCTATCCTCATTTGGAACATCTTGTACCAATTTTTGTCCATATCTTAGGCTGTAACTCATCATTTGATTCTAATTTTATGCTATCATATAACCTAAAAATTCATCTTCATATTCTTGGGTATATTGATCCACAACTTTTCTTTGGACTCCCTTTCTCATGACAATCAAATCAATCTCATTTTTTTTTTTCTGTAATTCAAATTTTTTAAGCACTCTATAAAGTGCTTCATCTTGAATTTTCACAAGCCTATCCATCAATGCTATTATTCCTCTATACAAATTATCTTCATTATTTGACTTATCTAATATGCATCATCCAAAATTACATTAGAAATAAAATCTTGAGAACACTTAGCCTCTTCAAACTTATCATCTTTCTCACTCAGATGTAACTTCTTTGATTGCCTCCACCATGTCTTCTTGCTTCTTGAGTTTGTAACTTTCCTCTTTCTTTGTGATCTATTGAAATATACCTGCAAGATTATCCTTTTGTACCCTTTATATGCTATTCACAACCCATTTTTTACCTTGCACATTCTTATATTGAAATTTTCTTCTTGTTTCATCTTCTTCATACTTTTTATCTTGATATCCTATCATGCTAACTTGATGCAATCTTCCCATTACTTATTTTTTCCATATTTTATATTATTTTTCACCTATATTCTCACCAACTGATGCTTTGAGACATATAGGCACCACATAACTATGCTCTTGTATTCTCCTTGAAGGTTGTACTTTGCCCTTAATTTTGCTAATCTGCATCTTAGCTTCTTCCTTCTCATATGTGTAATCAAATTCAAGTCCCAAACATTTATTTACTTCTTTGAAGGATTGCTACAAGGTTATTTACTTTGTCATGTATTCATGGTTTACACTCATGTCTTCTTTGTAAGCTTCCTCTCTTGTTTTAGCTACATTGTTTGTTAAAGCATCATGAAATTCCTTTTATACCTCATCTTTAGCATGCTGAGAATCTTTAATGTTTACCATATATAATTATATAATCTATCCTCTTCCTTTGTCATCTTATTTCATATTTTTGGGTGATGTACTAGACCTATTATTCACAACCCTTAAGGTCTCATTTTTTACATTCAACCACCTTTCCTTTATACCTACATACACACATGCAAATTCAATATTAGAATATAAAACAAGAGACCACATTATCTCCATGAATGTCTCTTTCATAGACATTCTCCACCTTTTCTTATCTTTTCTCTCAAGTGCTTCTCTTGACACTTTTCTCATCATGTTCTCCTTAATGAAAACTATTTTCTTAGCTTATCTATCATGTTTCTCTCTTGTTAACTCTTCATCCCTCATGCCTCTATGATTTTTAATCTTTTTGCTCTTTTATTTCTTCAATGTACTCATCTTGTACCTTTTCTATCTTCTAAGTAGCTTTAGCAGCCACTTCACCTTATTCCTCACACTAAAGCCAAGCCATTGAATTCCTTGATCTTATTGGTAAAAAATATCTTACATATAAATTTTTTGCCTAGATGGATTAGGCCACTCTCCTAGATCATTCAGTAACCTTTTACCCCCATGACTAGTATCTTTCTGGTCCTAACTTGATAATGCAGTGTAGTATGTTAGAGGGTCCTATGGTGGTGTGAGGAGTTGAGTAGATTTATTGTCAAGTTGATGATCCAATGGTGGAAAGAGAAAAAAACCTCATGATCCTACCTCATGTCCCTTTCAAGCTTTTGAAACACTTTAAGCAAGTTTTAAAGTGAATTTGGAGATTTTGAGGTAAAGGCCTAGAAATAGGTCTTGAACTGTAAGTAAAGGATATAGCTAGTTTCTATGGTATTTAAAAATTAAAGGGCATGAAATAGGTTTATACAAAGTCTTAGAGATTATAATAGGTCAAAAATGATGTCTATAGAATCTAATATGCCCAAAAAACCCCCAAAAGTGCATTAGATGACTTAAGGGTCTTCAAAATAGAAATTCTAAGTGAAAAAGTAACTTTTTAGAGAAGTAGAATTGTTTTTTACTTCATTCCACCTATTTATGGTGTGGTTTACCTATTTGGACATGTTTAAGGCCATTTTTAGTCATTTGGAGTGGAGGAGAAGAGTTTGGGAGTTAAAAGATACATTTTAGAGCCTTTTAGAGATTTGGATGAACATGTTTTTAAAGGTTTTACTTAATACAAGGACTAAAGTATCATATTAAGTCATCCAAGGTGTCCCTAATATCCTCTCATAGGCCTCTAAAATCATATTCAAGCACAAAAACTAGCAAAGGTAAAAAAAATCTATTAGCCATAAACTAGGTATGAAACATGTTTTCTACCATTAATGGAGGTCCAAGCATTTTAAAAGTTCTAAAAAAATAAGGAAAGATAATTTAAATAATAAAAAATATTTCCCAAGTTTAGATTGCATAGGCGGGCTTTTGGTTCTTCATGCTATGAAAAACCATTTTGGGCAGTCTTGGATAGCTCTAGGAGAGCCTCATGTTTTGACTTGATATGATCAAGAGAGAAAGAGAGTTGGGATATAATATTTTGGTTAGTGATAGAAAACATAATTTAATTCCACTTTGTGTAATTGTTTGTTTGTTTCATCTCCCCATCTTTATGAATAATCACTAATAATGCAAAGATGTTTGGATGGCCTATTCATCCAAACATTGTCCAAGTTTCCTTATGTTTCTTTGCTTCAGGATATCATGGAGAAGAATGATTTTGAGTATTTTTTATACAATTATTTGAGATCCCTTTCATGGTATTTTCATTTTATAATTCATCTCTATGAACAATTCTCACTTTAAAGGAGAAGGTCTTAGTGTACAGGTTGCTTTGATGGATTCTACTATAAATCTTGTTTTATCTTCATGGTTGTCATTATAAAAAGTTTCCAACCCTTCATAAATAATATATAATCCTATAAAGTCATATAATTCATAGGTTTTCTTAGAATAACCACCCTTTATCTATTGAGAGTCAAGATGTAGTGAAAAACATGAACCAAAATAGCATTTAAAGTAAGTTTTTTGGAGTGTGAAAAGAAGTTTCAAGTTTGAAAACCCACCTAAAATGGCTTGGGACATCCAAATCCATGTTGAACATGTATTTACATCATTGAGATGGTAAATGGATTCATACATGCTCATGATCTCACCAAAAATCATGCGAGATCATCAAGATCTTCACTCTCAACACATGATCAAGTATAATTCATACATTTTATATACATAAGAGGATAGGTGTGAAGAGAGAAAACAAGGTTTCATGATAGGTTCATTAGAGTTCAAGCCAATTATTTCAAGTTTATATAGAAGTGAGAAAGGTAAGAGATAATGAGTTATTCTCAAATGTTGTTAATGAGCCAAGTAGGCACTTGCTTCATATCAAGATGCAAATGATCTTGATTGATCTTGGAAATCCACCTCAAGTAGTTTTAATGATCATAATTAAAGGAATATTTGACAAGTCAAGAAGGAATAATACCATCCTAATGCAAACTCAGTGTTGGGAGGTAGGTTGAGAGATATAAAATATCTTAGTTTCCTCTTGTTAGCATTAGTTAAGGTTATTTTGTGAAGATTAAGGTAATTGAAGTTTCTTGGTTTCTTATCCACTTAATCACTATAGTAACCCAATTCAAGACTTTAAAAGTAGAGTAAAAAATGTTAAATAGAGATTTAAAACATGTTCAAGTCTAAGATCATCCTCATAACTCCTTCTCAATTTGTACAATGGTCAAAATAATCAATGTGTAGAAGATGCTCTTGAGGATGACTCTAGCAAAGTGATCTTTTGAAAATCAAGGTCTTGTTATTAAGAGAAGATAAATTAGTATAAGGATTTAAAAATAAATGGTGGAAGATTCAAAATTTAGAAATTGATAACTCTATCCAATTCTTCATTTAGACTAAAATCATATTAAAGTAAAAATATGCACATACAACCATCTTTTTGGCTTAGATAGTAGCATGAAATGGAAGGAGGTCTGAGTTGTGGTGAAGAGATTGAGGGGAGTGATAATAATGAATATATATTATTTGACATTAATATGGACCTATAATATACTAATAAATATGATAAAGCATTTTTAAACAATGGAAAATTTTCACACAGAGTCATTTACCTTAGGAATGTTCACCTACAGCCTTCTTTAAAAGGAAAAACTTATCTCCACGCATGAAGAAGATTGAAACATAAAGTTATATGATAAGGTATTATATGGAATGGAATATTAATTAGTATAATGTATTGTGAGATGAATCAAGATCATTAATAAGGTCATTAAATGCATGCCTACAACAAAAACTCCATCTAATATGCACCTACAACCACCTTTTTAGCTTGGATAGTGGTATGGTTGAAGATGAATTCAAGGTGTATAAGGCTAAGAAATGACTAATGGAAGGAAAGGATAATGTGAGAGAAATAATAGGAAATTATAAATTCCTTATTTTTATTCTCATATCATCATGACAAGGTTAAAAAAGACAAGATTAGTTGTGAGCCTAAGAAGCATAAAAAACTAGGTGGCCAACTAGCTAGTTTTAGTGAAAATGCATTTTGGGGCAATCAAGTTATTAGAGGTACAATCAAGTTATTAAATTTCATAAAATTTGTGGTAATGAGTTATTTTAACTAGATAATCTTGTTTTGGACAAAAAATTATTAGAAATACCTTCTATTTTTATAGTCCTATGCTTTTCCATTGAGGAGAATATGGAGCCAGGCAAGCTTCTTAAAGGACTTTAACATATGATAGATGGTTAAAACCTCATGTGAGTTTTTTTCATAAATTTAAGGTATTTTTTAATTATTATAAAACCTATTTATATTTATAATATTCAAAATTTCAAGACAAAATGAATAAAATTGCAAGTTGGCCTAATTCAGGATTTTGGCATGCAAATGTAGACAATCAAAAAAGGAGTTTTTGAAGAATTTAAAGGGTTGGGTAATGAAATATAATGGTTTGAATAATTTTTAGAGATATTAAAATTTATAATTAAAAAATAATTAGGTATTAATATTTCATAAATCTAAATATGCACCTATTTTTCTCTCCCTATGTCTCATAGTTCTCATTTTCTAAGTGTGTATCAGGCCTAGATTGTTGTTGATTCTAGATGTTTTTATTGATTTATAATGGAAAAACAATGATTTGATTAGTTTTTTGGATTATTATAGGTAATAATAAAAAATTAATGATGTATTGGGACCTCATAAAACTCAAAAAATGGATTTTAAGCCTTGCAGATTCTAACACAATCTAGTAAAGAGCGTTTAGAACTCTGTGTTTTGAGTTGTTTCAAGTGTTTTAAGGGTTGACCAATGATTAAAAATTATTTATAAATATGGGTTTGTTAAAAATAGACCTATTTATGGTATTAGTTTCCATTTAAACCTACCCAAGCTCAAGTATGGATTTTAGAGTGCTTTCAACCTCTATAGACAGTCACCTAGGGTTTCTAACCAAAAAATCCCATATCTCAAGTTTTAACAAGTGAAAAATCATAAAACATTGTAATCATGTTTATTTTATCATATAAAAAGTGAATCACAAGGTTTTATTTTAATTTCATATGGTATAGTATGGATTTGAGGTCTAAGGCATGTGATAGGGCTTAAGAGGCCTAATTGAAAACATTCTAACAAAGGAAGTACCTTCTAAGCTTTGAGTCAGACCTTAAAACCTTGTGGAAGGTTGTAAGAAGATATAAGGTGGTCAAATAAGGTATTATTTAACGTATAAGGTTTAAAAAATGGTAAACAAAAGATTAAATATGGGGAAAAATGCTACTAGCAAGGCCTTAAGGTCTAGTGAAGAGAAGGTTTATTTTCATAATGACGATCATATGGTGCAAACGAAGGTAGTTTTCTAAATGTAAATGCATATAAGTTGTGACACAGGAAGAGAACTCAATGATACAATCTCATTTGAACATTCCTTTTCAAAAATTACCACCTACATCTGGTTCAAAGCACTCATCAAGCATGTTAACAGTCCAAAACAAAAAAATGAGATCTTACATATTCTCAAAATTCATAGAGTCTTGTTATGATTAAATAATAATTTCAAATGATGCAAGGAGTTTTTTAAAGTCTTAAGGATCTAGGTATACATCATATATAACTAAGATCAACTATCAACTCACCTATAACCATGCTTAAATTTCATGCCTATCTTCAACTGTAAGGATTTTCAAGAAAAGTGGCCTAGAGGAGAGTATCATGTTCAAATGAAGGTTTCAAGTAGAGTAGTGAATAGATGAATGAGATCCAAATATGTTTAATATTATATTAACCAATTTCCACTTCAAGTTCACTTCATGATCACACCTACAATAAAATCAAGAGCTACTAGTACACGGCCTTGTCTTTAAGCTCATAGAGAATGGAAGCAAAGTTCTTCATTTTGTGGAGTTTCATGATTATAAATGGTTCACAGGAATAAAAGGTTTAAACTCATCAAATGATAAAGTGATATTTCACTCCAAACACTCAAAGACATATCCAAGACCTCTCAAAATAGCACACCTACAACCATCATCTACAAACTTTTCTCAAGTAGTCAATGGATAATGTTTTCATGGTCTAATAATGAGGTTTTGTATTCAAGAGATAATTCATGGAATAACAATGATGAAATTTATATAAATAGGATGAGATGATACTTGAAAACATGTTATAGTTAGTTTCACTATAAATGTACACCTACATCCTTAAGTACTTAGGCATCCTTAAAGTTAGTATGTAGGTTGATAACACAAGGGTGTATATAGAATTTTGATGTTCAACAAGGATTCTTCAAGAAAATAATGTGATATGAGATCAATAAATAATCAATAGGTCATGAGTATCTCCAATCACCCATAATACACAATCAAAGTTAGTAGGGCACTCACCTATATCCATATAAATGGCATTATCCTCTCACAGTCATAAATGAGCTAGATACAATACAAGATACATTTAGAATCAAGAGAGAATATATGATATCTTGAGAAATTAAAAGTGATCAAGGGACACCTTCAAAACTTTAAAAAATCACTAAAACATTGCTAAGCATGAATGAAGGTGAAGGTACAATAGGTTGTACAGATTTTGACTATCTAGAGGCTTAAAGACATAGTTTAAGAGTCAAAATTCTAAAAAGAACATGAGAGATAGTTTTAAAATGGATTAAGGGTCATTTCAAGCATCAAGTCATTTTTAAATGACCACCAAACACTTCAAACCTCAGAATTCCAACTACAATAGTGATGGCACATAGTCATTTGAGAAGATAGGGTCATAAAGAGATAACATGAATATTAAAGTTGACCAATAGAGTTTGAAACTAATATAAGGAGGATTTTAATGATATATAAAAATAATATTCAACATGTTCAAGCTCAAGATAAGGTGTAAAATGGGAAAACATAGTCATAGGCCTAGTGAGACTAGACCAAGCAAGCAACTCAAACTAATTTTTAGTAAAAAGAGCTTATAGGACAAAATATGCATCCAAAAGGCATGAAATTTGGTAAAATTGGTAATCATGAATTTTTATACCCATAAAAAATATTTTTGGTCTCAAATTATGAGTGAACGTGCTTACTATTTTGTTATAGACCTGAGGCACTCTCATAACCTTCACATAGTCAACGTTAAGAGGCTTTTTGAGAGAATTTTGATGTTTTTAGGCATCTAAAGGTGGAATAAAGACATAAAACTTGGTAAAAATAATATTTATGACTTTAAAAATCATCCCATTCCATCATAAAGGTCCTCAAAAAGCGTAAATTCTTTTTGTTTTTACATAGTCTTCCTCTAGTCAGTTGACAGTTCAAAAACAAGTAAGGAGACTTTTTAAGGGTTTTAAAGTTGAAGAGGGTTAGAAAAACATATTAGGGTTTTAAAATAATAATATGGTATTAATAAACCTTAAAAATCCTCTTGATAGGTAACCATAATCTTTTTCTATGCAAACCATTCCCTTAAGGGCAATGCAAGTAGGCAATTCAGGGTGACATTTGATAAAAGGGGTCTATAGGCCAAAATATGCATGATCTCACCTTGAAAATTGGTGGAGATAATCATAATGAAATAATATACCTATAAAACATATTTTTGAGGTCTTTATAGGAGTATAATTATTCACTATTTTTACACAATCCCCCTCATGTCTCATGACAATCACCATTGGCATAGGCATACTTCTTGGAAAAATTTAAGGTATTACAAGGGTTTTAAATTATTTGAAGTGTTTGACCAGAATAATATGGAGATTTTAATTATATAAAATACCTTTCAAGAGTGTTCACACTCAAATATTCATGCAAACACATAGGCATGCTAGAAATCAAGTAGGTAGTCTCAAAGGCATAAAGAGCAAAGTTCAATCTTTGATCATTTGAAGAGAAGAATACAAGTTGAATCAGGTAAGGAACATTAAAAAAATATTTTTTATCCCATATCATCCTAAACGTGTCTCAAGAACTCTAATATTTAGTTTTCGCCATTTAGGCCTTAAAGCTTATTTTGAGGCCTATAAGGCATATACAACCAAAAGGCATTTTAAAACCCTCTAAGAAAGATAACACATTAAAAATGATATTATGTGATGGTATAGGTACCATTAGGGTGTATTTAATCAATTAATATCAGTAAAAAATGTCAAATTGGTACTTTAGTGGAATTTGAGCTTTTCAGGGCTAAGATACCTAGTTTGAACCCCTCTTCAGATGTTCATACCTTTCATACCATGAAGAGTTGGTATAAATTATTTCATTATTTTTGGAGTACCCATATTTAATTTAAATTAATTATGGATTTAGGTTGGTTAATGGTATAATTTTTATGAACAATCACTAAGAGCATGAGCATATCCAGAATGCTTGCAAACCCTACAAACAAATTTCTTTATGTATGTATATTTTCATACATTCCATATGGGATCCCAAAAAAAATTAGGAATGTTGAAGGGGTATATGGAATAACTATCCATGGAAAGAAGTTTTGGAATATAGGTCTACATTTTATGTACAATCATTAAGAAGGTGAGCCTGTCTAGGCTACCAAAGGAGCCTTTTGACCAGTTTTGGGTTTTTGAACTCGTAGGTCCATGAAATGGCCCATAATCACTTTTAAACCAATTATAATTGTATATTAATCCCTAAATATCATGTAAAACCTATTTTATAGAATAATTTGGCGTGTTTGGGTGCCTATCATGCCCAAAATAGCCCAAAATGCCAAATTTTATAGGTTTTTGAAGAGGGAAATGGTCCAAATGAATGAAAGAGGCCTTATGGGACCTGAAAAAAATTATAAAACAATTGGATCCCTTATCAAGGGTTTATAGAGTGCCTTACTAAGATAAACAGTCAAAAACTCATTTTTTTTGATAATTTGTGAAATGTTGCAGGTTTAATAGTGATTTTCACCATTGTTTTAGGTCTTAAAGGTGGCATTAAACTTTTTTTTCTCCATCATATGCATGATATGGATTCTATAAAGTCTTTATACAGGTCTATAAGTGGTTCTAATGGTTCCAAATGGTCTTGGGAGTAAATTTTAGGGCACCTGGTTGAAGATAGCTCAGTCTTGGAGACCTCCATCAATGGAGTCTATGAGAGTTGTAGGTTTCATGGAGTTTTTATAGGTTGGAGGAGAAAAAAGAAGTTTAAAATAAATAAAAACCAAAAACAAAACTTTAAAACTTAACCTCCATGGTCAATTAAGCATCAAATGCTTAGTCAATTGATGATATGCCAAACATCTTTTAGAAGTGCAAGTGGAGGGGGCATAGAAGTCCAAGAGGGAAAGTTTGGAGGTTGGGAGAGAAAGTGGATAATTTAATGTATTTTAAAATCCTTTTAAGACATTTCTCATATGAGTGGGATATGACATCATCATCCTCAAAAAATTTCATCTTCTAGTGTCTTTCTTAGCCAATGAGAGGGCTTGAAGACTATTTAGACTAACGAAGGCTAATTTATTGAGAGGAGTTTAGTGATAATTGATCTAAATGTGGTTGATACTCCATGGATGGTATTTGTGTCACATTTATTGATTTCTAAGTGCTTGTTTCTCCTCTCTCTCTTCCTTTTTCTCCTGTATCTCCCATTTCTTCCCCATTTGTAAAATATATTCTCATTTGACAAGGCAAAACCCTATCAAAATTTGTAAGAACTACCTTTTGAATAAAATAAGATTATTTTTCACCTATCTCTTGCCTTTAACTTGTGTTTTATAAGCTTATGCATGGTGGATTTATGAAGAAGTGTTCTTCCATGTTCATTGTCCTTATTTATTGCTTCTTTTTAGGTGTTTTAAAACTATTTGTAGGTCTGAAATTGAGATTTTTATACCATTAATGTATGTTTAGTGCAAGTTTTAAAACCCCTATTTGCTTCATATATTACTTAGTGAGCCTAGTTTAATAAATATTGATGTAAATTGGCTAGTTTGTGAGATTATATGAGCAAAGATGGTCTTTATGCTAAATTATTATTTGTTTTAAGTTTATTTGAGTGTCATTTAATTTGGTGTATCACCCATTTAGTCCTCATAGTCATCCCATACCCACTTTCAATCCATTTTATAAGCATAAATATTAGTTTAGGTGATCTACCAAGAGGAAGCTGGCCTTCTCTAGAGGTTTAACCTCATTATAGGATACCCATAGCTTGAGGTTGCTCTAATATTGTATTTAGGAGTAAGAGAGCCTAAAAAAATCTCCCAAAAGGGTGTAATCCTATGCTAAAATAGATCCTTCATGAGCTTCACCATGAGCTCTATCTTCTTAAAATTCTTCCCCAAATCTCTTCTTATCTCTTTCACTTCCTCTTCTACATCCATCTTCTCACTTATCCTTCACTTTCTAGACCTAATTAGACCTATCTCTTATGAATATTATCTTATTGCTTCTTATACCTCCTATTGAATCATATTCTCTTCTCTAGTCCTTTATCTAGGACTTTTTTAATCTTCTTTGACTCTCTCTTGGAGCCTACATCTTCTCTCTCTTCAGCTTCAATGCTCTTTTCACTCTATCCTCTCTAGTTCTATTTTGACTAGTCTCAAGTCCTTCACATTACACTTAGGGGATATTTATCTTATCTCATTATCAATATTCAATTTACCTATACTGAACTCAATAGGTCATTATTGCACCATACTCTTTTCCAAAAATACCCTTGCAATGTCATCTCATAGCATTCTTTGCCTATCTCAAATTAATAAGCTTTTAAGAACTAAAAATAAAATTGAACAAAGATTTTACCTTTCTATAATACCAAATGATGAATATGGCTATGAGAAAATCTTAAATTCCACATATTCTTGGCTCTGATCTTGGACAATTAATTTCAATTGTAAATGTTTGGCTCTATTCTCAAGGTTCAAGCTTCAAAATCAGTCTTTAATCTTCTCTCTAGGATTGGTATCATCCCCTACTATAACCTTGTATATTAAAAATCATGGAGTCATTATTTATTTTAATTATACCCTTATTAAACCTCAGTCATTCAATCATCTCATTTCATTCATTTTCCTCATTACCTTCCACTCATTCACTCACTAGCTTCACATTAAGTTCACAACTTAAGTCTTTTAACATCAAATCTTGTTTAAGATTTCATGAACATAACATAACACCATTGGTGAACTCCTCTGATCATAAAATACTTTTTTTAACCCCTTAGAATCTCTCACTCACACTCAATCATCCATTGATACATTTCAAGCTTAATAATGACCCTATATCCTTGTAGCCTTTTTTTCAAAAATTTCCTTGAATATAAAAGTATTCCTAAAGATATAATCCCATATTTAAATACCCTATATCCTTTTAAAACTTCCCATGAAGTTTCAAAGTCTAACTCTCTATCTTAATACCACTTCCTTTGTAGGTTCCTTGCCAATTAGGTCTTTTAGCCCTCCTTGAAATTACTTAGTCATCAAATCTGTACATCATATAGTACCTGAATAAAAACTCACAAATACTTTTCATCTTGTCAAAATATATATGATTACAAAGTTTGGTCCATTTCCAACACTTAGAATGAAAGTTATTGGGTTTTTAGTTTCCAAACCCTAGTTAGTGACTGTAGAGGCTAAGAGGGATACAATTGTAATGTTTTTAGTTTGGGAGAATATAAAACCAATATAAGACCTTCCAAAGGTATATCCTAATCATATCCACCTTGTCAAATTGTTTTTGACCTTTATTCAATCCAATTATAGCTTAAGATCCACAAAACAATTATGTATCCTTATGAAGGACTATGTCAACAGGGATTGAAGGTTCCCTGAGTTTGAAGACTCTTTACATCTTTCACACCATTATCTCAATTATTTAGATCATAATAAACCTAAAATAAATAGTAACATTCATTTCTTGATAAAAAATACTTCACCCCTCTTTTCATCATGACTGTCTATCTCAAGACAGGGTATAGGCAGGGTAAGGCCTAGGGTATTGAAGTCTTAATGACTGCGACTAATTTGTTACCTCTCACATTAGGTTTGGGGCATTCAAATAAAATTTATCAAATCAAGGAAAATGTTCAATTCCAATTCAAGATCAAAAGGCTATTGATAATAGTTAAACCACCTTGTTTCCTGAGTATGTGGATTGTGACAAGCATACACAAATTTCTAAAGACAAAGTTCTCTTTCCCCAAAGTTTCTCACTTTATATGCAAGGAACAAAATAAACAATCACACCTTGTTACTTTTTGAAATTATCAACCTCTAAGCTATCAAACAAATCATTTTCTTGGCTGTATTAGATGTGCACATGGTTTATGGATAGAGACCCACTTTTTTTGAGTTCTTTTAGTCAAGACACCATAAATAACCATTATGAGGATTCATACAGTATAGATACCTTATTTAAATTGAAAACACACTATTGTCACATATCAAAAACTTACCTACCATTCAAGTTTACTTCTTTTCACCTGCAACCTCATTCTCTTTTAGGACTGTCACCCTGTGTTCTTTGATCGATACCTACAACAACATCAAGAATGCCCTATCTAAAATTTTAAGGGCTTTTCAATAAATTATTTAGTCAAGAAAAATTCATCTACCTAGCATGAGAGAGTACACATTCACAAAATGACTCTTTTTTATTCTCAAAATCATGAATTGTTACATTTTACATTCTTCTTGTCTTAGTTTATTCTCCTCCTTATCAGAGCTTTCTCCTTCCTTCCTAGTCTTTCTCTCTCTCTTCCTACAACTCCATTGTCATCTAACATCTACATTGGTTTTTGTAGTTACAATACAAGACTCTCTTACAATAGCCAACTCAATGTATGAGTGGCAATTACATTTTAACATATTGAGTTTTCATCACCTGAATGACTTAAAAATAGAATGTCTTAAAACCTTCTTTTCATGACTCCTTGGACCTTTGTACCAAATTTAACTCACCTAACCACCTCATACTATGCCCACGGTCCTTCAATACTTAGTTCTAGAATTTGAATTTTCAAATTGTCACATTTGGAGGGAAAATTCTAAATGCATATAAAACACACACCCGATGACTCAAGATGATTCTAGGACAACAAATAGATCCTAAAGGATCCATCACACACATGTATACCCAAAAATATACCAACTATAGCTCGTAACTAGTACATATCATTTCAATAACTAAAAATGGTGTTTTGCTTATTAGATGTTCACGTATCAATAACACCAAAATGTAAGCGGTTTTCACCGCTTTGAACATATTTAAAATGTAAAGATTCAAACTTTTTGAATGTTTCTTATAATTTTGAATGACATAACACCAAAATGCAAGCGATTTTGCTTGTTTTTAACATGTAAAGATTCAAACTTTATGCACGTTTCTTATAATTTTGAATTTTGAATAACATAACACCAAAATGTAAGAAGTTTTGCTGATTTTGAACATGTTTAACACGTAAAGATTAAAACTTTATGCACGTTTCTTATAATTTTGAATAACATAACACCAAAAGGTAAGTGGTTTTGCTTATTTTGAACATGTTTAGATGTAAAGATTAAAATTTTATGTGCATTTCTTATAATTTTGAATGACATAACATCAAAACATAAGCGGTTTTATGCATGCCAAACATGTTTTACATGTAAAGATTCAAACTTTATGCACACTTCTTATAATTCTAAATTATGAATAATGTAACACCAAAATGTAAGTGGGTTTGATCATTTTGAACATGTTTAATATATAAAGATTCAAATTGTATGCATATTTCTTATAATTATGAAATTTGAATAATGTAACACTAAAATGTAAGTAATTTTATTCATTTCAAACAATGTTTAACATGTAAAGATTCAAACTTTATGCATGTCTTTTATAATTTTTGAATTTTGAATAATGTAAAAACAAAACATGAGTAGTTTTGCTCATTTTGAACATGTTTAACATTTAAAGATTGAAGCTTTATGTGGGTTTCTTATAATTTTTAATTTTTAATAATGTAACACCAAAACATAAGCAATTTTGCTCATTTAGAACATGTTTAACATGTAAATATTAAAACCTTATGGGCATTTCTTATAATTTTGAATTTTGAATAATGTAACACCAAAATGTAAGCAATTTTACTCATTCCAAACATGTTTAACATGTAAAGATTCAAACTTTATGTGTGTTTCTTATAAATTTGAATTTCGAATAACATAACACCAAAATGTAAGTGATTTTGCTCATTTCAAACATGTTTAACATGTAAAGATTCAATGTTTAAGTGCATTTCTTATAATTTTTAATTTTAAATAACGTAACACAAAAATGTAAGATTTTTCTTTATTTAAAACATGTTTAACATGTAAAGATTAAAAGTTTATGCACGATTCTTATAATTTATAATTTTTAATAATGAAAGACCAAAATGTAAGTAGTTTTGCTCATTTATAACATGTTTAACATGTAAAGATTAAAACTTTATGCATGTGTCTTATAATTTTGAATTTTGAATAATGTAAGACCAAACTTAAACAAGTTTGTTCATTTTGAACATGTTTAACATGTAAATATTCAAACTTTATGTGTGTTTCTTATAATTTGAATTTTCAATAATGTAAGACCAAAATGTAAGTAGTTTTACTTATTTTGAACATGTTTAACATTTAAAGATTCAAAATTTATGCCCATTTTTTATAATTTTGAATAACGTCAGACCAAAACATAAGTGGTTTTGCTCATTCTAAACATGTTTAACATGCAAAGATTCAAATTATATGCAAGTTTCTTATAATTTTGAATTTTGAATAGTGTAAGTAGTTTTGCACATTTTAAACATGTTTAACATGTAAAGACTCAAACATTATGCATTTTTACTATAATTTTAAAATTTGAATAACATAACACTAAAATGTATGTGGTTTTACTTATTTTAAACATATTTAACATGTAAAGATTCAAACTTTATGCGTGTTTCTAGTAATTTTGAATAACATAAGACCAAAAGGTAAGTTGTTTTTCTCATTTCAAAAATTTAAAAATATAAAGTTTCAATTTTTTTGTGTGTTTCTTATAATTTTGAATAATGTAAAACAAAAACTTAAGCAGATTTGCTTTTTTTTTAAACATGTAAAGTTTCAAATTTTATGCATATTTTTTATAATTTTGAATTTTGAGTAACATAACATCAAACTTTACGGGCGTTTCTTATAATTTTGAATTTTGAATAATGTAACACCAAAAGGTAATTAGTTTTGCTTGTTTTGAACATGTCTAACTTATAAAGATTTAAACTTTATGTGTGTTCCTTATAATTTTGAATAATGTAACACCAAAATGTAAGTGATTTTGCTTGGTTCAAACATGTTTAACATGGAAAGATTCAAACTTTATGCACATTTCTTATAATTTTGAATTTTGAATAACGTAACACCAAAATGTAAGCAGTTCTCTTCATTTAAAACATGTTTAACATGTAACGATTAAAATTTTATGCATGTTTCTTATAATTTTAAATTTTGAATAATGAAAGACCAAAATGTAAAAAGTTTTACTTATTTCAAACATGTTTAATACGTAAAGATTAAAAATTTATGCATGCTTCTTATAATTTTTAGTTTTTAATAATGTAAAACCAAAACATAAGTGGTTTTGCTCATTTTGAACATGTCTAACATGTAGATATTCAAAATTTATGCATGTTTCTTATAATTTTGAATTTTGAATAACATAAGACCAAAAAGTAAGCATTTTTACTCCTTTTGAACATGTTTAACATGTAAAGGTTCAAACTTTATGGGCATTTCTTATAATTTTGAATTTTGATTAATGTAACACCAAAAATTAAGCAGTTTTGCTCATTTCAAACATGTTTAACATGTAAAGATTCAAATTTTATGCACATTTCTTTTAATTTTTAATAACGTAACACCAAAACTTAAGCAGTTTTGGTCATTTCAAATATATTTAACATGTAAAGATTCAAACTTTATGTGTGTTTCTTATAATTATAAATTTTTAATAATGTAATACCAAAACTTAAGTGGTTTTGCTCAATTTCAACATGTTTAACATGTAAAGATAGCAACTTTATGTCCGTTTATTATAATTATGAATAATGTAACACTAAAACATAAATAATTTTGCTCATTTTGAACATGTTTAACATGTAAATGTTTAAAATTTATGTGTTTCTGATATTTTTGAATTTTGAATAACGTAATACCAAAATGTAAGTGGTTTTACTCATTTTAAACATGTTTAACATGTAAATACTCAACTTTTATGCATGTTTCTTTATAATTTTGAAATTTTGAATAATGTAACACCAAAACATAAGTGGTTTTGCTCGTTTTGAATATGTTTAACATGTAAAGATTCAAAATTTATGCATGTTTATTATAATTTTGAATAATGTAACACCAAAACATAAGTAATTTTGCTCATTTCAAACATGTTTAACATGTAAAAATTCAAACTTTATGCATGTTTATTATAATTTTGAATAACATAATACCAAAACGTAAGTGATTTTTCTCATTTCGAACATGTTTAACATGTAAAGATTCAAACTTTATGTGTGTTTCTTATAATTTTGAATTTTGAATAATATAACACCAAAACATGAGAGGTTTGCTCATTTAGAACATGTTTAACATGTAAAGATTTAAACTCTATGCATTTTTTTATAATTTTGAATAACATAACACCAAAACATAATCTATTTTGCTCATTTCAAGCATTTTTAACATGTACAGATTAAAATTTTATGTGCATTTCTTATAATTTTAAATTTTGAATAACATAACATGAAAATGTAAGCAATTTTGTTTATTTTAGACATGTTTAACATGTAAAGATGCAAACTTTATGCACATTTTTTATAATTTTGATTAAAGTAATACCAAAATGTAAGTAGTGTTGCTCATTTCAAACATGTTTAACATGTAAAGATTCAAACTTTATGTGCATTTCTTATAATTTTGAATTTTTAATAATATAACACCTTCAAGACATAAGCAATTTTATTTGTTTCAAAAATGTTTAACATGTAAAGATACAAACTTTATGCATGTTTCTTATAATTTTGAATGACATAACACCAAAATGTAAGTCATTTAGCTCATTTCAAATATGTTGAACATGTAAAGATTCAAACTTTATGTGCATTTCTTATAATTTTGAATTTTAAATACCGTAACACCAAAACATAAGTGGGTTTGATCAGTTTAAACATGTTTAACATGTAAAGATTCAAAATTTATGCATGTTTCTTATAATTTTGAATAATGTAACACTAAAATGTAAGTAGTTTTTCTCATTTTGAACATGTTTAACATGTAAAGGTTCAGAATTTATGCATGTTTTTTATAATTTTGAATAACATAAAACCAAAACGTAAGTGGTTTTGCTCATTTCGAACATGTTTAACATTGAAAGATTTAAACTTTAAGCATGTTTCTTATAATTTTGAATTTTGAATAATGTAACACCAAAACGTGAGAGGTTTTTCTCATTTAAAACATGTTTAACATTTAAAGATTCAAACTCTGCATTTTTTAATAATTTTGAATAACGTAACACCAAAACATAAGTCATTTTGCTCGTTTTGAACATTTTTAACATGTAATGATTCAAACTTTATGTGCTTTTCTTAAAATTTTGAATTTTAAATAACATAACACTAAAATGTAAGTACTTTTTTTAATTCTGAAAATGTTTAACATGTAAAGATGCCAACTTTATGCATATTTATTGTAATTTTGAATAATATAACACCAAAATGTAAGTAGTTTTCCTTGTTTCAAACATGTTTAACATGTAAATATTCAAATTTTTTATGTGTTTCTTATAATTTTGAATCTTGAATAATATAAAACCAAAACTTAAGCAGTTTTGGTCATTTAAAACATGTTTAACATGTAAAAACTCAAACTTTATGTGGGTTTCTTATAATTTTGAATTTTAAATAATGTAAGGCCAAAACTTAAGTGGTTTCTCTCATTTTGAACATGTTTAACATGTAAAAATTCAAACTTTATGCGTGTTCCTTATAATTTTAAATGTTAAAATTATAACAACAAAACTTAAGTGGTTTTTCACATTTCAAACATGTTTAACATGTAAATATTCAAACTTGATGTGTGTTTCTTATAATTAATCAGTTAATGCATTTCTTAAGTGGTTTTTCACATTTTGAATAATGTAAGACCAAAAGTTAATCAATTTTGCTCATTTCAAACATGTTTAAAATGTAAAGATTCAAAATTTATTTGTTTTTCTTATAATTTTGAATAAAGTAACACCAAAACTTAAGTGGTTTCTCTTGTTTTGAACATGTTTAACATTTAAAGATTCAAAATTTATGTGTGTTTCTTATAATTTTGAATTTTGAATAATGTAACACCAAAACTTAAGTGGTTTTACTCATTTTGAACATATTTAACATGTAAAAATACAAACTTTATGTACGTTTCTTATAATTATAAATTTTGAATAATGTAACACCAAAACTGAAGTAGTTTTACTCATTTTGAATATGATTAACATGTAAAGATACAAACTTTATGCATGTTTCTTATAATTTTGTATTTCAGGTAACGTAACACCAAAACTAAGTAGTTTTGCTCATTTCATACATGTTTAAAATGTAGAGATTCAAAATTTATGTGTGTTTCTTATAATTTTGAATTTTGAATAATGTAACATCAAAACATAAGCTATTTTGCTTGTTTCAAACATGTTTACATGTTAATATTCAAACCTTATACGTGTTTCTTATAATTTTTAATTTTGAATAATGTAAGATCAAAACTTAAGGGATTTTGCTCATTTTGAACATGTTTAACATGTAAAGATTCAAACTTTATGCACATTTCTTATAATTTTTAGTTTTAAATAATGTAAGACCAAAACTTAAGGGGTTTTACTTGTTTCAAACATTTTTAACATGTAAATATTCAAATTTTATATATGTTTCTTATAATTTGGATTTTTTAATAATGTAACAATAAAACTTGAGTTGTTTTGCTCATTTTGAATTAGTGTAACATGTAAGTATTCAAACTTTATGTGTGTTTCTTATAATTTTGAATTCTTAATATCGTAACACCAATACTTAAGTGGTTTTGCTCTTTTTTAACATTTTTAATATGTAAAGATTCAAACTTTATGTACATTTCTTATAATTTTGAATTTTGAATAATGTAACACCAAAATATAAGTGCTTTTACTCATTTCAAAAATGTTTAACATGTAAAGATTTGAAATTAATGCACATTTCTTATAGTTTTTAATTTTGATTAACTTAACAAGAAAACATAATTGTTTTGCTCATTTTGAACATGTTTTACATGTAAAGATTCAAAGTTTATGCGTGTTTCTTATAATTTTGAATAACGTAACACCAAAATGTAAGTACTTTTGCTCATTTCAAACATATTTAACATGAAAAGATTCAAACTTATGCAAATTCATATAATTTTTAATTTTGAATAACTTAACATTAAAACATAAGCAATTTTGCTCATTTCAAACATGTTTAACATGTAAAGAATCAAACTTTATGTGCGTTTCTTAGAATTTTAAATTTTGAATAACATAACACCAAAACATAAGCAATTTTACTTATTTTGAACATGTTTCAAATGTAAAGATTCAAACTTTATGCATGTTTCTTATACTTTTGAATAACATAACACCAAAAAGTAAGTGGTTTTGCTCATGTCAAACATGTTTAACATGTAATGATTCAAATTTTATGCATATTTTTTATAATTTTTAATTTTGAATAATGTAACACCAAAACGTAAGTGGCTTTGCTTGTTTCAAACATGTTCAACATCTAAAGATTTAAATTTTATGCACGTTACTTATCATTTTGAATAATATAACACCAAAATGTAAATGGTTTGCCTCATTTTGATCATGTTTAACATGTAAAGATTCAAACTTTATGCGTGTTTCTTATGATTTTGAATTTTGAATAACATAACATTAATATTTATGTGGTTTTACTCATTTCAAACTTTTTTAACATGTAATTATTCAAACTCTATGCACATTTCTTATAATTTTGAATTTTGAATAATATAAAACCAATAATTATGTAGTTTTGCTCATTTTGGAAATGTTTAATATGTAAAGTTTCAATATGTATGCATGTTTCTTATAATTTTGAATAATGTAACACCAAAACTTAAGTAATTTTTCTATTTTTCAAAAAAAATTAACATGTAAAGTTTTAAACTTTATGCATGTTTCTTATAATTTTGAATTTTGAGTAATGTAACACAAAAAATTAGGCAATTTTGCTCATTTCAAACATGTTTAACATGTAAAGATACAAACTTTATGTGTGTTTCTTATAATTTTGAATAACATAACACCAAAATATAAGCAATTTTGCTTATTTTGAAAATGTTTAACCTGTAAAGACTCAAAATTTATGCACATTTCTTATAATTTTGAATTTTAAATAACGTAAGACCAAAACATAAGCAGTTTTGGTCATTTCAAATATGTGTATTGCTTATATTTTTAAATTTTGAATAATGTGAGACCAGAATATAAGCAATTTTGCTACTTTTGAATGTGTTTAACATGTAAAAATTAAAACTTTATATGTGTTTCTTATAATTTTAAATTTTGAATAATGTAAGACCAAAACATAAATGTTTTTTCTCATTTTAAACATGTTTAACATATAAAGATTCAAACTTTATGTGTGTTATAATTTTAAATTTTGAATAATGTAAGACCAAATTGTAAGTGGTTTTGCTTATTTCAAACATGTTTAACATGTAAAGATTCAAACTTTTTGGATGTTTCTTATAATTTTGAATAACATAAGACCAAAATATAAGTAATTTTTCTTATTTCGTTCATGTTTAACATGTAAAGATTTAAATTTTAAGCATGTTTATTATAATTTTGAATAATGTAAGACCAAAATGTAGTGGTTTTGCTCATTCAATCATGTTTAACATGTAAATATTCAAACTTTATGCATATTTTTCATAATTTTGAATTTTGAAAAAAGTAAGACTAAAACATAAGCGGTTTTGATCATTTTGAACATGTTTAACATGTAAAGATTCAAAATTTATGTACGTTTCTCATAATTTTGAATAATGTAATTCTAAAATGTAAGCAATTTTGCTTGTTTTAAACATGTTTAATATGTAAAGATTCAAACTTTATGCATGTTTCTTATAATTTTTAATTGTGAATAACGTTAGACTAATATGTAAGCAGTTTTGCTCATTTTAAATATGTTTTACATGTAAAGATTCAAAATTTATGCATGTTTCTTATAAATTTAAATAATGTAATACTATAACTTAAGCGATCTTGTTTTTTTTTAATATGTTTAACATGTAAAGATTCAAACTTTATGCACATTTCTTATAATTTTGAATTTTGAATAATTTAATTCTAAAATGTAAGTAATTTTGCTTGTTTCAAACATATTTAATATGTAAAATTTCAAACTTTATGCATGTTTCTTATAATTTTGAATTGTGAATAAAGTAAGACTATTATGTAAGCGATTTTGATCATTTTAAATATGTTTTACATGTAAAGATTCAAACTTTATGCATGTTTCTTATAAATTTGATAATATGACTTAAGTGATCTTGTTTGTTTCAAACATGTTTAACATGTAAGGATTCAAACTTTATGCACGTTTCTTATAATTTTGAATTTTGAATAATGTAAGACCATAACTTCAGCAGTTTTACTCATTTTGAACATGTTTAAGATATAAAGATGCTAATTTTATGCACATTTCTTATAATTTTAATTTTGAATAACATAACACCCAAATGTAAGTGGTTTTTATCATTTTGATCATGTTTAACATGTAAAGATTCAAATTTTATGTGCATTTCTTATAATTTTGAATTTTCAATATCGTAAGACCAAAACATAAGTAATTTAGCTCATTTGATCATGTTTAACATGTAAAGATTCAAGCTTTATACGTGTTTCTTATAATTTTGAATTTTGAAAAATGTAAGACTAAAACATAAGTGGGTTTGCTCTTTTGAACTTTTTAAAAATGTAAATATTCAAAATTTATGCTCATTTATTATAATTTTGGATAATGTAACATCAAAACATATGCGGTTTTTATTTTGTTGAACATGTTTAACATGTAAAGATTCAAAATTTATGCATGTTTCTTATAATTTTGAATTTTGAATAAGGTAAGACCAAAACATAAGCATTTTTGCTCATTTTGAACATGTTTAACACGTAAATATTCAAACTTTATTCAATTTTCTTATAATTTTGAATAGTATAAGACCATATCTTAAGTGGTTTTCCTTGTTTTGAACATAATTAACATGTAAATTTTCAAACTTTATGTGTGTTTTTTATAATTTAGAATTTTGAAGAATGTAACACCAAAACTTAAATAATTTTAATCATTTTGAATATGTTTAACATGTCTTTAAAGATTCAAACTTTATATGTATTTCTTATAATTTTAAATTTTGAATAATGTAAGATGTAAATTTGAGTTGTTTTTCTCATTTTGAACAATTTTTAACATGTAAAGATTCAAATTTTATATGTGTTTCTTATAATTTTGAATTTTAAATAATGTAAGACCAAAATGTAAGTGTTTTTGCTAGTTTTGAACTTGTTTAACATGTAAAGATTTAAAATTTATGTGTGATTCTTATAATTTTAAATAATGTAAGACCAAAACTTAAATGATTTTGCTCATTCCAAATATGTTTAACATGTAGATTCTAACTTTATGTGTGTTTCTTATAATTTTGAATTTTGAATTATGTAACACCAAAATGTAAGCAATTTTGCTCATTTCAAACATGTTTAACATGTAAATATTGGAAATTTATGTGCATTTCTTATAATATTGAATTTTGAATAATGCAAGACCAAAATGTAAGTGATTTTGCTCATTTTGAACATGTAAAGATTTAAAATTTATGCACATTTCTTATAATTTTAAATTTTAAATATTGTAACACCAAAACATAAGCAGTTTTATTTATTTTCAACATTTTAAACATCTACAAATTCAAAATTTATGGGCATTTCCTATAATTTTGAATAACATAACATCAAAATGTAAGCAAATGTACTTATTTTGAACATGTTTAATGTGTAAAGATTCAAATTTTATGTGTGTTTTTTATTATTTTGAATAATGTAACACCAAAACATAGGTAGTTTTCCTCGTTTTAAATGTGTTTAACATGTAAAGATTCAATCTTTATACATGTTTCATATAATTTTAAAATTTTGATAACATTACACCAAAATGTAAGTGGTTTACTCATTTTGAACATGTTTAATATGTAAAATATTGAAATTTTATGCGTGTTTCTTACAATTTTGAATTTTGAAGAATGAAACACCAAAATGTAAGAGGGTTCTCTCATTTTGAACATGTTTAACATGTAAAGATTCAAAATTTATAGGCATTTCTTATAATCTTGAATATGTTTAACATGTAAAGATTTAAACTTTATATGTGTTTCTTATAAAAATTTTTTATGTGTTTCTTATAATTTTTTTTTTAATTATGTAACTCTTAAACTTAGTCAATTTTGCTTGTTTCAAAATGTTTAGCATTTAAAGATTCCAACTTTATGCGCATTTATTATAAATTTGAATTTTGAATAACATAACACCAAAAATTAAGTGGTTTTGTTCATTTTGAACATGTTTAACATTTAAAGATTCAAACTTTATGTGTGTTTCTTACAATTTTGAATTTTAAATAATGTAAGACCAAATCATAATTAGTTTTGCTCATTTCAAACATGTTTAACATGTAAAGATTCAAACATTATGCACATTTCTTATAATTTTAAATTTTTAATAATGAAAAACCAAAATATAAGTGATTTTTCTCATTTTAAACATGCTTTAAGTGTAAAGATTAAAACTTTATGTGCATTTCTCATAATTTTGGGGTTTTCTCATGCTTTAAATGTAAATTAATTGGGGTTTTCTCATTTTCAATATATTTAACATGTAAATATTCAACATTTATGTATATTTATTATAATATTATTTTTTGAATAATGTAAGATAGCGGTTTTGCTCACTTTGAACATGTTTAACATGTAAAGATTCACACTTTATGCATGTTTCTTATAATTTTTAATTTTGAATAACATAACACCAAAAATTAAGTGGTTTCAATAATTTTTAATATGTTTATCATGTAAATATTCAAACTTTAAGCACATTTTTTATAATTTTGAATTTTGAATATCGTAACACCAAAATGTAAGCAATTTTTCTCATTTTGGACATGTTTAACATGTAAATATTCAAACTTTATTTACATTTCTTATAATTTTGAATAACTTAACACCAAAACATAAGTGGTTTTGTCATTTTGAACATGTTTAAAATGTAAAGATTCAAATTTTATGCATGTTTCTTCTAATTTTTAATAACAAAACATAAAAATGTAAGTAGTTTTGGTCATTTCAAGCATGTTTAACATGTAAAGATTCAAGCTTTATGTACATTTATTATAATTTTGAATTTTGATTAATGTAACACTAGAAATTAAGTGGTTTTACTCTTTTCAAACATGTTTAGCATGTATGTGCATTTCATATAATTTTAGAATTTGAATAACATAACACTAAAATATAGGTGGTTTTTCTCATTTTGAATATGCTTAATATGTAAAGATTCAAACTTTGTGCATGTTTCTTTTAATTTTGAATTTTGAATAATGTAACACCAAAACTTAGGTGGTTTTAATTGTTTTGAATATGTTTAACATGTAAAGATTTAAACTTTATTCAGCTTTTTTATAATTTTGAATGATGTAACACCAAAATGTAAGCACTTTTGCTCATTTTGAATATGTTTAACATGTAAAGATTCAAACTTTATGCACATTTTTTATAATTTTGAAATTTAAATAACATAACACTCAAACGTAAGTGGTTGTGCTCATGTTGAACGTGTTTAACATGTAAATATTTATATTATATGCATGTTTCTTATAATTTTGAATAATGTAACATAAAAATGTAAGTGATTTTGCTTGTTTAAGACATGTTTCACATGTACATATTAAAACTTTATGCATGTTTCTTATAATTTTGAATTTTGAATAATGTAGCACCAAATCATAAGTTGTTTTTCTCCTTTTGAACATGTTTAGCATTAAAAGATTGAAATTTTATGTGTATTTCTTATAATTTTGAATTTTGAATAAGGTAAGACCAAAACTTAGATGTTTTTACTCATTTTGAACATGTTTAACATGTAAATATTCAAACTTTATGTGAATTTCTTATAGTTTTAAATTTTGAATAATGTAAGACTAAAATTTAAGTAATTTTGCTCATTTTGAACATGTTTAACATGTAAAGATTCAAAATTTATGTGTGTTTCTTATAATTTTTATTTTTTATTAATGTAAGACCAAAAACATAGGAAGTTTTTCTCATTTTGAATATGTTTAATATGTAAAGATTAAAAATTTATGCACATTTTGTTATAATTTTTTATTTTAAATAATGTAACACCACAACTTAGGCAATTTTGATCATTTCAAACATGTTTAACATGTAAAGATTTAAACTTCATTGCGTGTTTCTTATAATTTTGAATTTTGAATAATTTCACACCAAAACATAATTAGTTTCTATTGTTTCAAACATGTTTAAAATGTAAATATTCAAAACTTATGTGCATTTCTTATAATTTTGAATTTTTGAATGATGTAACACTAAAATATAAGTGCTTTTGATCATTTCAAACATGTTTAACATGTAAAGATTCAAACTTTATGCACCATTCTTATAGTTTTATATTTTGAATTACGTAACACCAAAACATAAGTTGTTTTGTTTGTGTCTAACATGTTTAACAGGTAAAGATTCAAACTTTATGCATGTTTCTTATAATTTTAAATAATGTAACACCAAAACCTAAGTGATTTTGCTCATTTCAAAAATGTTTAACATGTAAAGGTTCAAAATTCATATGTATTTATTATAATTATGAATTTCAAATAATGTAAAACCAAAGCATAAGTTGTTTTTCTCATTTCAAACATGTTTAACATGTAAAGATTCAAAATTTATGTGTTTCTTATAATTTTGAATTTTGAAAAACATAACACCAAAACATAAGTGGTTTTGCTCGTTTTGAACATGTTTAACATGTAAAAATTCAATATTTATGCACATTTATTATAATTTTAAATTTTGAATAATGTAGTACCAAAATATAAGTGTTCTTTCTCATTTTGAACATGTTTAACATGTAAGGATTCAAAATTTTTGTGCATTTCTTATAATTTTGTATTCTAAATAAGGTAACACCAAATCATAAGTAATTTTGCTCATTTTAAACATGTTTAACATATAAATATTTAAAATTTATGCATATTTTTTTATAATTTTGAATTTTAAAAAATGTAACTATTGTCAATTTTTCCCCCATAGGTCAAATTATCACCCCATAATTTAAAACTTAGCATATCATGCCAATTTTCCTTGTGAGTTAGGTTGATCTTAAGAGTTCCTTAAGATGATGAATTTTGTGCTCTAATGATTCCCTATAAATTTGGTGCCTTGGTGAAATTTATATCTTTAGATATAAGCTTTCAAAGATGATCAAGAAATGACTTGAGCAAGCCTTGAAGAACCAGACCATCATCAAACATCATGTAAAAATAGACTAGTTAACCTGATTATGTATTTTATAAGTATGCTTAGGAAGCCTCTCAAGGTTAATGGATCACATGGACATGAATTCCTTCATACCTTGAACATTCTCTACAAATTTTTTGACATGATGAGTTAAAAGCATACCTTGAACATTCTCTATCTCAAGTTAAAAGCATTCAAAGTTAGACTTGTAGAGTGAACAGTGCATGGGGATGTCAAGTTAAAGCTATGAAAATTAATTGTTGGGATTTAAAAATTATTAAACATACATGTAAACATAAAATTTTAGACTTGTAAAATAGTCATTTAAATTTAAATGATCAAGATCAATGATTAGTGTTCAATCGTATCATGAATATCAATGGCAAATGGGCAAAGATAGTATCAGTGGGTCTTCAAGATCTAACTGATTGAATTTGATCATGTACCAAAGATCAATGGTGAACATCAAGTGAAAATGCTATAATAAATGTGAAGTAGACAAGTGTCAAGATCTTGGGTACCTAAAAAGAGATCTAATAGTATGTGGTGACTGATAAAGCTAGTGGGCCCAAGCAGATCAATAGTACATGATCCATCATACAAAGTAGATATAATGATGGGAAATGGGTCAAATGGTTAGTGAATCTTGAATACAAATGAATGGGTGATAAGTGTCTCAACCATGTTAGACTGGCAAAAGAGCTTTGACTCATGTTCATTCATACATAGAAATATCAATAGTGTGTGTGTAATCTGAAAGAGTAGATCAAATGGTGCATAAGTAAGTTGATCAAGAGTCAATATTAAAATTCACTAATTAAGTATAACATAGATCAATGAAACACATTCACTGAGTAGATTAAGATCGATGATCAAAATTAAAATATAAAAGCTAGGGACTTCATAAAGAACAATTATAGTTGAGGTCAAACCAAATAAAATGTCTCAAAGATTGGACATGGAGGTAGACACATCAATTTTGATGGGATCATTACTAAAGCTAGTAGCATGATTGTGACCATTTTATCCACTCTTGCATGCCAAATATGAACTAGTAAGGAGTAATCCATACTAGAACAAGATCATAATAGATTAATCTAATTTTTATAACTACTTTGATGTTGGAAGGAGATAATAAATGATTTTATCTCACCATTATAAATATAATTAACATTAAAATAAGCCAAAAATAGATTTAAATGGACTAATATGGTTTTTATGGCCATTTTCCATTAATAGTCTTAGCATGATGATCTTTTCTAATTGAATCAATGCCAGAATGATTAAGAATTTGGGTCATTATGCCCCCTTCCCCATTCTTATGGTCATCCTTCCACATCTCTCTCATCCTATTCTACTATAAATATAGGCTTCTAAGCCTTGAAATGGATCCATGTCTTTGGCTTACCCACGCTATGCTGAGATTTATACTGTAACACTTCTTGGATGTAATAAAAGATGGAATTCCTTCATTGTGCAAACTAAATTGAAGTTTGTCTCATGATTTCATTGATGTGGTTAAGTGAATATATGTTTTCCCTACCTCTATCTGAGTTTTCTCACTTTCATGAAGTGTTTTATTAGTTTTTACAGGTCATTAGAAGTTCATATATAGTTTGTTGGTCAGTTTAGAAGTGGATATACCCTCCCATGATAGTTTAATGGCTAGTCTATGCCTTTTTATGAAATAATTATGTGGAAGTTGACCAAAGATTGAATGAACCAATGTTTAGTAGTCTTTAAATTATCTTATAATGTGTCTTGTGAAATTATAAGGATCAAAACATTTGGTGCATCATCTCATTTTTACATGCTTTTGTGCATCATTATCAATCTCTCTTTCTTTTCCAAGGAAGTCTTAGTTTAGGTCTAGTTTAGGTGATAGATCCAAAAGGAAATTAGCCTTATCTAGAGGTTTGACCCAAGTTTAAGTTACCCATAGCCTAGGGTCAGTCCCATGTTGGACTAGGTTTGAGCAAGAGGACCTGAAGAATCCCCCTCCTCATCTATGGTGCAACCTAGACCACCAAAAGTTATGACATACTCGATGGGGCCCATTCTCCTTGGGATAACTAAAATTTGGAGCTAAAGAGAAGCATATATATTAGAAAATGAGATCCATCATCATTAATATCTAAATATCTTTAAATTTTTAGAGTTCATAACATTGCCCAAATAACATTCTCATACCAAAGGTTACTACAAGGTTAGCTAGTAAAGTTACTCCCCTTGAATTCATTGAGCTACCTACTATTTTCTATAAGAGATCAAGATTTAATATGATAATACATTATCCTCATAATTAATATTCATATCCTAGTCATCTTATTACCTTAAGTAGTGCAATCCCCACTACCCAAATAGCAATCATAAATCAAGTATTTATTACATTCAAGGTAGTCTATTGAACTTAGCCTAATATGATGATATTTCTATGTATTATCTTAAAATCATCCCATTATTTTTTGGATAACATCAATAAACTAATTTTAAGCACATCAAGGATGTTGCCAACCTTTTCTCCATTCACATTGTTGTTCAAGATAATGTGGTTATTAGATTTCTTGCTACTTCCTTTAAAAGAAAAGCATTGAAGTGGTATATAAAAATTCCTTTGAATTTTATTACTACCTAGGATGAGATAGGTGTAGCCTTAGTTAAGCATTTTGAAGATAAATCTCACCACCTATCATTAGTTGAGTAGTTGACTAACATAAAAAGAGTTCCTAATGATTTAATGTCTAATTTCAACCTTAGATTCTAAAAGACATGGAATAGAATAAATGCATTGATCAGACTATCCCTAGAGTATGCCTTCTTTTACTATCTACAATCTCTTAATTATGATATCAGTGTGATGATATAGTCAATGGGTGGTAACACCTTGACAAATGTTTATGAAGTTGTCATAAGAGATAAAATAGTGTGATACAAGTTGATAAGCTTTTTCCTAGGCCACTAATGCCTATATTCATAAATTTTCAATATATCCCACCTCCTCAAGTTCCTCCAATCCCATATATAGCTCCTATCCCATCTCCTAAAGCCCATGTTGTAGCCCCTTCTAGTCAAGTTAGTGATAGTGGAGAATTGAAAAGTTTGTTACAATCTTTTGGGAATGAAATAGTCCAACTCAAAAGATAGTAATACTAGGGTAGGCATTATCAATAACAAAATCAGACATCCTATCTATCTTTTAGAGATCAAAGGCCTCCTCATCAAGGATTTAGAGAAAATAGAACACCCTAATAGGCACAAGGAGCCATAGTTATAGCTAAGCCATATACATCTCTTGATCCTAATTCACCTTCTACATCAAAATTTGTTCCCGCACCACCTAAAAATAATTTGATGCATCACTCAAATTGGTAGCGATTTAATCCTAATGATACTCAAAACCAAGTCTTGGTATCATAAAACATTATTATGCCACAAGTGACATAAAAAGAGTTTTATCTTCAAGGAGGTTAGTATAAAAATAAAAATTTGGTACCCCAAGGAGATGCTCAACAATTTTAAGGGCAACCTAATGTCATTAATGTAAATTAGCAGATGGATGATTATGTTGCTTTCAATAATGGTTATGAGACTAGCAGCTCAAGTGGTCAAGTTACAACTGTAACTAGAGATTAAAAAAGAGCCATTGATGAGGCTCAAGATGTGACTAATGCTTTAAATACTCCTAATGTTATTTATAAAATTATAAAATATCAACCTACTACCCCTACAACACAAAAAAATTAGAATGTAGAGGCTAGGAACCTCAAATAGCTCTAGTTCATGAACAACTAGTGGTTTAAAAGGTGCATCCAAAGGTTAGTGGAGCTTCATTTAGCATAGTGGATCAGATGAAAAAATCCAATTTTAGCATTATCATATGGGATTCCCTTTCTATTATAAGACAAAAAGATATGCTCATCCAAGAGCTTTCAACTCTCAAGGTGTCTTTAGAACCAGTTGAGAAATAAGGAGTTGTCCTAACTAATTAAAACTAACCAATGAATAATCAAGTACAATAAGAACACAAAATGGAAAAATGAGACAAATCAGAGGTAAAGTCAAGTAAAAATCCTCCCTTCTACATCTCTTTGATAGTTTGTTACTTTTTGATTCATAATTGTACGGTAGACACTGGGGCTAGTAGCACTATCATACCTAAGTAAATTGTAGACAAGCTTGGTCTTATGTATGAACCAAATGTTAAAGGGGTATTACAATTGGATGGTTCACCAACAAAGATAGCAGGCATAATTAAGGATCTAAATTTGATACTACATGTTTGTCCCAATGTTACCATTCAGTAAGATGTAGTTGTAGTGGACTTGCCTCTTTAATTTGTCATGTATCTATCAAGTGAATTTACCTCAAATATTATAAGATACTTATCAACTGATTGGACATATTTGATGTTTAAGAATATATATGTTATCAAGGTAACCATACATTTTGAACCTATTTCATGTTTCCATTTTTAACCATATATGCCAAGTGTTATGAATACCAATTGCCTCATCTCAGATGAGGTGATAAAAGATAATGTAGATAAAATTGAATCACTTTTAGATGGGATTACAGATTTGTTCTTTGATGATTGGGACTCTAGCTCACATGAATATGATCCTTATAAGATAATTTAATAATAATGACTTGGTGTTATTGTATGATAAAGATGCACCAATTCTAGCCTTAGTGAAGGATGATGAGCCTAGTGATGATCTTTGGAAATTATACTTTTATGGGTCAAGGAATAAGCATGATACAAGGGATAAAATGATGTTGATTTATCTAGAAAATCAAAGGTACTTATCATCTATTAAGTTTCATTTTGGTTATTCAAATAATGCTACTAAATATGAGGAACTAGTTCATGGTTTGAAATGGATTAGGAAGATGAAGGTCAACATCTTACAAGTCTTTAGTGATAGTGAATTTGTAGTTCATCGAGTGAGAGGTCTTACTGCATGCAAAAAACCCTTAATTAAATCTTATAAGCATAGGGTATGGGACTTACTTGAAGTGTTTTAGGCCTTTAACATTCAAAAAATACTAAGAGATGAGAATAAACATGCATATAGGTTGGCTACCATTGGGGCACAATTTAGTATCCCAGCTAATGTAATGAAAATGTCCAGTCACACATTAAGGTGGTTGTATGGCCTTCTATTCTAGATAATAATGATAATTGGTAAGTATTTGAAGATGATAATTAGATTGTTAGATTGCTGTAAGAAGACACTGAGTTTTCCTCAAAAATTCAATAAAAATTCTTGCAATAGTATGGTGATTGTACAACTAAAGACAAATAAGTTGTCCAAGGGATTGGTCACACTTGAAAACATATTTAGTGGTGATGATGATCTGAGGAAAGAAAAGTCATCTTTGTCAACAAAATAAGAACACTATGCTAATGTGGAAGTTGCACCTAGTAAGAACCTAAAGTTGGGTAAGGTATGCACTTATTCAGAGAAGGAAGCTTTAATTGAGTTATGTGCAAGCTCTGCTAATGTATTTGCATAGAAATATAGTGATATCAAGGGATTTGACCCAAGGTTAGCTCAACACACCATTGAGCTAGAAGATGAAACTAAGCCAGTAAGATGAAGATAAATGCCTATTAATCCTAAGCTTGAGCCTTTGATGAAATTTGAGCTTCATAAGCTCATTAAATTGGTTATCATATTTCCTTTCAAGCACTAAACTTGGGTGGCAAACATTTTTTAGATACAAAAAAATAATGGTGAAATTAGACTATATGTTGACTTTTATAACTTAAACAAGACTTCCCTTAAAGACCACTATCCATTACCATCTATGGAACAAGTTTTATAGTTGGTTGTAGGTTCAGAAAAGTTCTCATTTTTAGATAGCTATAGTGGTTATAATCAGATTTTGGTCAAGGAAGAAGACCAATTCAAGACAACATTCACCATAAAGCGGGGGACATTTACATATAGAAAGATGTCTTTTGGTCTATCTAATGCTGGAGTAACTTTTGAGAGAGCCATAGATATGGGATTCTAAGGCCTTATTAACAAGCCTGTGATGGTTTATGTGGATGATATAATAGTGTTTTCAAAGTATTCAAGTGAGCACATGGTTCACCTTTATCAGGTGTTTGAAAAGTGTAGACAATTTAGGATATCCCTAAATCCCAAAAAGTGTGTCTTCTCAATTCATGAAGGTAATCTCTTTGGACATGTAGTTTAAAAGTATGATTCAAGCATAGATCTTGAAATAATAGCTTCAATTCTTGCACTTTCCTTGCCCAAGCACAAAATAGCTTTGCAAAATTTCTTAGGGGAGAACAATTATATCAAAAGATACATCTCAAATTTTGCCACTTTAGCCAAGCCACTTACTACCATGCTAAAGAAGAATCAAATATTTAGCTAGTCTAAGGAAGGAGTAAGGATTTTTGAGGAAATTAAGAAAGTCATGGCTAGTGCTCGTATGCTCATGAACCTAGATTTATCAAAGGACTTCATTATTTACACCTATGTTAATATTGACACCATTTCAAGCATTCTTATGCAATAGAACCATGAGGTCGTAGAGCATCCAATATCATTATTAAGTCAATTCTTGGAATAATATGAAACAAGGTACTCTTTTGTTTAAAAACATGTACTTTCAATCATAAGGACTCACAAGAAATTTAGATACTTGTTTTCTAACAATAAGATACACCTAATGGTTGCACATCCAAGTGTCAAGGAGTTTCTCTTAAACAAGGACATAAATGAGAAAAGAGATGGTTGGATAACAAAGGTAATGGAGTATGATGTTGATATCAAGGTCACAAATATAGTTAAAGGTAAATCACTTTATGAGCATCTAACCTAGGACCTACAATAAGACAATGAGATGGTTATGGTGTCAACTGATGAAGAAGTTGTAACTGATCATACCTCACCTTTTAGATGGTATCATGATTTGGTAAAGAATCTTTAAGATGGTATTTATCCCTCTCATCTAACTCCTTCAAAAATAAGATATTTTATATTGCAATCCATTCCATTTATTCTTATTGATGGTGTTGTATTCAAGAAATACATCAATTGTATGAGGTTAATATGCATTGAGCCACATCAAATGGAAAGACTACTTGAATATTTCCATGATAGACATGGTTGAGGGAATTATTTATCAAGGACCATAGCCTATAAGATCATGAGAGGTGGGTATTATTGGCCAAACATATTTGGTGATTGTCACGCATGGGTTATGAAATGTAGACAATGTGCTATGAAATGTAGACAATAGAATAGTTTAATTAATCTTCAATTAATATATTTGTGTGATCTAGTTAGAAGACCTAATCATAATTGGGATATAAAGATGGGTCATCAAATATCCTAAGATAATAATTGGGCATATGCTTTTATCTGAGATTTATGAACCACTGCTATCAATCCAAAAGACACTTTGGATGAAGAAAAAATTATTTGTAAAATTATTAGAAGACACATAGCATGGGAATATTAATTTTCTATACATGTTATCCATTTAGTACCAGGCAATGGTCCCCAATGGACTATCTACCAAACTTTCTAGTATAGATGATATTTTTGTCCAATCTCTATTGATGACTTAGTGACTGAAGTGGAAGCAGCATTGGACCCACAACCATCTACGAAAGAATCTTCTATTAGATCAAATGCATATTTTAACCTTTGGTGATAAGGAAGAATCTACTTTTGTAAATAAAAATTGATGATGAGATAGACACCACCCAGGCAAAGATTTCAAACAGGACCTCTCTCTTGCTATAAATAAAGGGTGTGTGTTTAGTTTTAGGCATAAAAATTTATTATAAATCTTAGTAAGTCAATTGAGTTTTGTAAGGTGTATGATCTTTGCTTACCTAATCAAGATACTCTAAATCAAAATCCTTGAAAATAAATATTGTAATCTCTATTGTAAATCTTGAAGTTTGAAGTACTGTTGAAGCTGTAGCCATTTGGCCCCTACCTACTATCATGGGTTTTCTACTAAAAAGCTACCATTTATTGATGAGATAAAAGATTAGTATCAGAGCATCCTTACCTCTCCAACCCATTGCAGAGGATCAGCCCTTTATCCAATGGGGATTGGACTTTATTGGTCTCATTAACTCCTCTTCAAGCTTAGGTCATAAATGGATACTAACTGCCATAAAATAATTTAATAAATGGACAAAAGTAGTGGCATTGAAGGAAGAAAATGATGCCAATGTTCCAAATTTCTATGAGGGTTTGCTTACTAGATTTAGAGTCCCTTCAACCTTCATTTATGACAATGTTATGGCCTTTATGGGGTCTAATATTAGCCAATGGGTAGTTCAACATAGTGTTTTTCTCAATACTTCACCGTCGTAGATCGACTGGTGACACCCATCAATGGGGGACCTATACCTATCAATAGGGAGATGGGGGGCCAGATAGAATAGAGATATAGGCTCCCTATCTATTCCCATATCCCATATCATATAGTTAGAGGCCAAAAAAACTAGACCCCCCTCCCCCTCCCCCTCCCGATTGTGGGGGGCATTGGCATCAGCATTGGTCGGATTCCCCGAATTTGGGAAGAGAAACTGCATATAGAGGGCCCCACCTAGAGAAGCCTAATTCCTTCAACTTGGCGTAGATAGACATAGATGGGGAGATGCGGGGAGGACATATTCTAATCATTCCACATCTCACATTCATGTCATTCCACTGCCGCTCAAGGAGTTACCATCTCTCTACGACATGTTGTTGTTGCCACCATCTTCTATGTGTCACTTAGTCATCTCTGCCTCGCTGTCTCTATAGCCAGAATAAACGAAATTCATTCAGTGACTCCACGATCGCCCTCTAAACGATCAGAATGGGGTAGAGGCTCAGGGGCTCAATATCTATTTTTTTGGCATGGTATATAGATAGAGATAGAGTTTATTGGCATTGGCAGCCCCACATTATATGGATAGAGATAGAGATAGAGATAGAGATAGAGATAGAGATAGAGATAGAGATAGAGTTTCATTGGCATTGGCATTGGCATTGGCATGGTCTATATTTTCTTGGCACCCCTATAGATCACTATGTCTATAGATATGGGATAGGGTGGATCATCAAACTACTATCCCTAAGGTAATGGCCTTACTAAGTCAACTAATAAGAACCTATTAAATATCATAAGAGGGATAATTGAAGATAATCAAAGGTCACATCTCAAATTGAAGTCAGCTATGTGGGCTGATAGGATCACCTACAAGACATCAATATCTAACTCCCCCTACAAGCTAGTATATGGTAAGAAAGCAAGAATGCCTATTTCTCTTGAATTTCCTACCCTAGAACTGATGCATTAACATGAATTTTTGGAGAATGAACCTATAGATATCAGATATGTTGAGATTATGGATTTGGAAGAGATAAAGCATCAGCCCATGCTAGCCATGGAGAACAATCATGCAAAAGTGAAGAAAGCCTTTGACAAAGGAGATTTGATCCTTAAGTGGGATGAGGATAAAGCTAAGCTAGGAAGGAATATAAAGTTTGAATCTCTTTGGAGTGGTCTATACACAATCTCTAGCTATAAATCCCATAATGATTTCCAACTTGCAAGGATGGATGGTAAGGAACTTCCTATTCTAGTCAATGGGATACATCCAAAACATTGATATTAAGGAAGCTAAGTTCCTTGTACATAGTGAGTTGGTCTTGTTTCCCTCCAAGTGTTGTCCTAACACATTAGTTGGTTTGTTTTTTCTTTGTTTAGTTAGCTTCCCTATTTTCTATGTTTTCCTTCTTATTTTGGTAGATTTATAAGTCCAAAACTTATGTAGATGGTCTAGTTCTTAATCATAATAAGCATGCTCCCTATTTAAGTCACCATAATGTTGTCAATTTTGTCCCCACTAGTCAAATTGTCACCCTATCATTTGAAACTTAGCATATCATACTAGTTTTACCTTATGAGTCAGGTTGATCTTAAGAGTTATATAAGATGATGATTATTGTGCTCAAATGATTCCCTAAAATTTTGGATCCTTTGTGTAATTTCTATCCTTCAAAGATGATCAAGAAATGACTTGAGCAAGCCTAGAAGAACCAGGCAAACATCAAATATCATATAGAAATAGGTTGGTCAGCTCAATTGTGTATTTTATAAGTATACTCAAGAAGACTCTCAAGGCCAAAGGATCATATGGACATGAATTCCTTCATGCCTTAAACATTATCTACATATTTTGTGACTTGATGAGTTGTTTATCTTAAGTTACAAGCATTCAAAGCTAGACTTGTAGAGCAAAACATGTGTAGGGATGTCAAACTAAATCTATTACAATTAAACACTGGGATTTAAAAATCCTTAAACATGTATGCAAACATTAAATTTGAGCCTTATAAAACAGCCATTTGAATTCAAATGATCAAGATCAATGGTCTATGTTTAATCATACCATGAAGATCAATGGCAAGTGGATGAAGAAAGTGTCAGTGGGTCCAAAAGATCCAATGGAGTGCATTTGATCATACACCCAAGATCAATGGTGAGCATCAAGTCAAAAGTTTTAGCATAAGCATGAAGCAGACAAGTGTCAAGATCTTGGGTACTTGAATAGAGATCTAATAGTGTGGAGTGACTGATAGAGATAATGGACCTAAGTAGATTGATGGTGCATGATCCATCATACAAATTAGATCTAATGGTGAGTGATGGGTCAAATGGTTAGTAAATATTGAAGATAAATATGTGGGTAACAAGTGTCTAAACCATGTTAGACTAGCAGAAGATGAATGGATTGTATTCATTTGTATATAGAAAGATCAAGGGTATGTATGTAAGATGAGAAATCAGATCTAATGGTGTGTAAGAAAGTTGATTAATGATCAAGATTAAAAGTTGATAATTAAGTGGAATAAAGATCAACAACATGCATTCACTAAGTAAATCAAGATCAATGGTCAAGATTAAATCATATAAAATAATTACAGTCGAGGTTGAACTAGATTAAATGTTTCAAAGAAAGGCCACAGAGGTAGACACATAAGTTTTGATAGGCTCATCATCAAATATAGTAGCATGATTATGACCCTTTTCTCCACTCTTGCATGCCAAAGATGAACCAGTAGGGATCAATCCATGCTAGAACAAGATCACAATAGATTGATCTAGCTATTATAATTGCTTCGATTCTAGAAGGAGATTACAAATGATTTGATCCATCCATTGTAAGTATAAGGAACATTAACATAGTCTAAAAATTAGATTGAAAGGGACTGATATAGTTGATATGGCCATTTTCTAAAAATAGTCTTAGCATGATGATCGTTTCTAACTGAATCAATGCTAGAATCATTGGGAATTTGGGTCATTATGCCCCCTTCTCCATTATTTTGGGCATCCCTCCCCATCTCTTTCATCCTATTATGCTATAAATATAGGCTTATAATCTTTGAAATGGATCCCTCTCTTTGGATTTCCTAGGTTATGCCAAGATTTGTACTGTAGCACCTTTTGGATGCAATAAAAGATTGAATTCATTCATTGTGCAAACTAAATTGAAGTGTGTTTCATGAGTTCATTGATGTACTTAAGTGAAACTATGATTTCCCTACCTCTATCTGAGTTTTCTCACCTTCATGAAATGCTTTATTAGTTTTCATAGGTCATTCTAAGTGCATATATTGCCTATTGGTTACTTTGGAAGTGGACAACTACCCTCCCATGACAGGGCAATGGCTAGTCCATACCTTTTTATGAAATCCTTATGTGAAATTTGAATAAAGAATAAATGAAGTGATGTTTATCAATCTTGAAAGTGTCTTATAGTGTGTCTTGTTCAAGTATAAAGATCAAAACATTTGGTGCATCACCTTATTTTTACATGATTTTGTGCATCATTGTCAATCTCTCTCCCTTTTCCAAGCAAGAGTAATCTTGGGTCTAGTATAAGTGATAAATCCAAAAGGAAGCCACCTTATCTATAGGTTTGAACCAAGTTTAGGTGACCCATATACTAGGGTCAATCCCATGTTAGACTAGGTTTGAGTAGGACCTGAATAATCCCCCTCCTCAACTAGGGTGCAACCTAGACCACCATTAGTAATACCAAAATGTAAGTAGTTTTTTTCTTATTTTGAACATGTTTAACATGTAAAGATAAAACAATTATGTGCAGTTCTTAAAATTTTGAATTCTGAATAACATAACACCAAAACATAAGTGGTTTTGATTATTTTGAACATGTTTAATAGGTAAAGATTAAAACTTTATGCATATTTCTTATAATTTTTTAAAAATATAACACCAAAATATAAGTTATTTGGATCATTTGGAATGAGTTTCACATGTAAAGATTAAAACTTTAAGAACATTTATGATAATTTTTAATAACACAGCACCAAAACATATGAAAATTTTCTCATTTTGAACATGTTTAAGATGTAAAGATTCAAACTTTAAGCTCATTTATTATAATTTTGAATTTTGAATAATGTAATACCAAAATGTATATGATTTTTCTTGTTTCAAATATGTTTAATTGTAAATATTAAAAATTTATGTGTTTTTTTTAAATTTTGAATTTTAAATAACGTAAAACCAAAATGTATGTAATTTTTCTCATTTCAAACATGTTTAACATGTAAAGATTAAAACTTTATGAATGTTTCTTATAATATTGAATTTTAAATAACGTAAAACCAAAACGTAATTGGGTTTACTCATTTCAAACATGTTTAACATGTAAAAATTCAAACTTTATGCATGTTTCTGATAATTTTGAATTTTGAGTAATGTAACACCAAAATGCAAGTGGTTTTACTCATTTAGAACATGTTTAGCATGTAAAGATTCAACTTTTATTCACATTTATTTTAATTTTGAGTTTTGTATAAGGTAACACCAAAATCTAGGTAATTTTGCTCATTTCGAACATTTTTAAGATGTAAAGATTCAAACTTTATGTATATTTTTTTAAATTTTTAATTTTGAATAACTTGTCACCAAAACTTTAGTTTTTCTCATTTCAAACATGTTAAACCTAAAAAGATTCAAAATTTATTTGTATTTCTTCTAATTTTGTATTTTTAATAATGTAACATCAAAACATAAGTGGTTTTTCTCATTTTGAACATGTTTAACATGTAAAGATTAAAACTTTAAGTGTGTTTCTGTATACACCCTAAATTGGTCAAGTAACCACTCATATCATATATTTTCATAGTCCTTTCATAGGAGAATCTAACTAGAGAATATGAGCTTTATTTACATTTGACCATGTCCTTAATTTTAGTTATCTTAGTCTTTTTATATGATCTAGACACCTTTTTGCGTATTCTCAGTCATTTGAAGCCTTTCAAATAATCATTCCACCTTAGTTATGTCAAGTTTTTTGTCCTCTTTCCATCCCCTAGTTATTGAGAATGTAGGATAGGAGCACTAGGGTTCGACAATTGCACCGATGCCACTTGTGTCCATTTCTAATGCTCTTATCCAAAGCCATTTTCACTTCTAATGGTCACTTTATTTTGCTATTTAAGTCTTACCCCTTTTCTTAGCTCCATCCTTAAGTTTTCCCATGTCGACCAAATGCAAATAAATCTCCAAAATTTGAAGTAAAGACTCTTGTATATAAATGACTACACAAGGCATTTTATATCTAGCACTTATTACTTTGGTACATTAGACATAATAAAAATTAGTTAATTGTATAGTTCAACATTTTGCATCACACATAGACTTGCATGCTTGATTAAGGAAGGGCTTAGGTGAAAGTCATTCTTGTATCTATCATGTGCATTTATTAAACATGTTCCCTAAGGGATAACTACATTTAATTTGAGGCCCTAGATTAAGGTTTAATGTAGGTAGTGATCAAGATAATAGTGGTTCTAGATCATGTGATCATTCTTCCCCTAACTTATTTTTGCCCCCTTTTAATTTTTATGCATATGTTATTTCCATGTGTGTAGATGAATACAAGGTTTAGATATTGAAATAGACCTACAACAATCTCTATTAAATTTCAACCTCCAAAATTTGGCACACAAGCTCACACTGACCTGGTAAACAAAACCCAAAAAGTTTAGATCTTTAGGAAAATAGTGGTAGAGGTGGAAAATAGATCTAGTGCCACTCATTTCTAGTTTTGGTGCTCCTAACCAATCCAAAAATAAAGTCTAGATCTAGATTTTAGATAGTGTCCCAATCCTGTATCTCAATTTTTAGCCCATGAATCATCTATTTTAGCCCTTTTTTAGATAAGTTCATATCTCTTCCTCATGTAAATTAATTGATACAAATATATATTTTACCCTATTAAACTATATTTTCCCCTTATTCCAAACCCTTATTATTTAGGAACTAAACACTAGTTTCCCAAAAATAATAGAACATTTGGTGAACCTGACTTACTTCGAACAAATCTAAAAATCCTAGGTACCCTTAGGTATGTTCTTTCATATTTTGTGCAAAAATTCAATTTAATTTTTTTTAATTTTTTATTAATTTTTGTGTATTTAGTTTATTCAAAATTATCTTTATAATTTAAAATTATTGCATAATTTTTTAAAATTCTAAAACCCTAGCTCAAAACCCTAGATTTCCAAACTAGGTCCTCAAACTCTAAGCCTTTAAAATATTTTGGAATTTTTACAAATTGTTTACTTTGTCAAAAATAATTTCACTATTAGTAATTTTCTTGTGAAAAAATTTAAATTTCAATTTTCAATTTTTTGTATAATTTTTTGTGCATTTATCCTATTCAAAATTATTTTTACAATTTAAAATTATTACATAATTTTCAAAAAATTTAAAACCATAGCCCAAAACCCTAGATTTCCAAACTAGGTCCTCAAACCCCAAGTTTTCCTCCCCTATAATTTTTAGAAAAATACTTTACAATTTTTGCGAATTATTTAGATAGTCAAAAGTATTCTCAAAATCTCTATGTTCATAATTATTTTTGCATTTAATTTCTTAATAGTACTTTTCTATATTCTCCTTGGTGAAAGAAATAAAATGGACACTAAGACACTTCTTCCCTCTCATCTTATAGATCAATTTTTAAAATTTTCTCATAATTATGACAATGAATGGACAAATTTGCAAAATTGCACATTAGCTAAAAATGTGGAAAATTATTTCATTTACAATGGAGATAACTACTATTGTTGTAATGAGGAATATGATGATATATGTGATAGTAATAGTTAACATCTATTGTTGTACAAATAGATGCATCTTTTTATCTCAAAATTATCTCTTTTATTCCCTCTTCTAAAGAAAATAATTTTGATAAATGGGAAAGGTACTTCTCAGCTCATTCTCCTATTTATAATGAACCAAATGAACAAATTAGTCATGCACTTTCAAGTGAACCTCTTGTTGGTGATAATTTGATTCTATGTGAACCTAATCTCTCTCTCTCTCTCTCTCTCTCTCTCTCTCTCTCTCTCTCTCTCTCTCTCTCTCTCTCGATAATTCCATGTTCAAATTACAACAATATAAATGCAATAGAATAAAATTGCTAATGCATAGTTCAAATGATACATCTCATGTTCCTAACTCTACTTTGTCAAAAAAATGTCTCAATGAAAACTCTTCTTATCTTATTTCTTATATTGCACATGAAAATCATGAAGAAACTCCATCCATGGATAACATAAATACACATAATATTAAAAATTTAAATGATAATTTATTGCATACAAGAAAAGAATTAAATTCTTCTCTTACACCTCTCCCTAGTTGCACTAAAAGTGATAATGAGTATGATAGTGAACATGCAAATGAATATGAAAATGAGAGTGATTATGAATAATGTTCCAATGATGAAAATGCATGGAATGATGATGATTATCATGCACATAGTGAATAAGAATATGCATCTTATGTTTCTAACTCTTCTCTCACTCCTCTCAAACATAATGCACTTCCAAATGTTATTTCTACATCTATGCATAATTCTATTTCAAATAATGCAAATGTTCATGCTAATAACACATCTTCTACTCAATTATAATGTGATACACTAAAATAGACATATATCAATGAATCTCCCAAGCCACTCCTCACTAGAGTAGAATCTAGTTCTCACTCTTCACCTAATGAGAATGGTATCCCACATCCCTCTAGTAAGGTCCAAGTTACCATTACTCCCAAGGTTTAAGTGAACACACCCTATATTTATGATCCAATTGATAAAATTAGCATTCCCATGGCTAAAATTAACAATAAAATTTAATGATTAAATGAACCACTTCAAGATGTCAATGTACCATCCCAGGAGATTATCTCTTTAATGCATGTAGTTGGTGAATTACAACACTAAGTACATCTCCTTACCTTGGAGAATAAGGCCTATAAATATGGGATGGATGCCAATGATTTACATGGTAACCCAATTCTAAAAACATTCATTTTCTAAGCATTTCTAGATACCATCGTTGCCTCACTTTGATAGAATTGGAGATCCATGTGTACACCTTCAAGCTTTTCAAAAGGCTTTTCCATCTCATACAAGCCCTTTGATTCTACTCAAGTTATTAAAATAGACATTAGTGGGGGAAGCACAAAATTAGTTATTTCATCTAATCCCCATTTTATCCTTTCACATATATGATAAATTAGAGGATGCATTTATCAGACATTACATAGCAAACATGGGCCCTCATGTTACATATGATAAATTTGCAACTTTACATCAGAATACTTTAGAGCTAATCAGTGATTATACATTATGATTTAAGTATCACATGTTAGGATTGATATACAAGCCAACATATTTTAAAGATTCAACATATATTTATTAAGGGGCTTCATCAACCTATCCTTTAGCATCTACTATATCAAATAAAGTCTTCTTTTAGGAATTTATGCTATATAGTTCTAGCTTTAGAAAAGAAATTGGGATTGATTGAGTTAGATTCAATTGATCATATTACTCTATATTTCATAGTAGTATTTATATCTCCTAACACACAACATCCACCATGTCCTAAACAAGATAAGAGACCACCATTTTAAAATAAACTAGTTAAGAACAGAGAGCTAGTCTCTAAAGTACAACTTATAGTATGCACTATAAAGAATAACAACAAGGCACCACTACAGTTTGATTTAGATCAAGATAGCCCATCTATCATATTATTAGCACTTTTAGATAGGAGGTTAATCACATTACATTTTAATCATCGATGATATCCACATCTCTTATAGAAACAACCACATCGGGTCTTTGCAACTTTCATTGTATATATGGACATAGAGATAATGATTATTATGGACTAAGAGATTACATTAATAGATGCATTGATAATAGCATCATAGAATTCACATAGGGGGCACCGAGATCTCCTCCATCATGGAACCATAGACCTCATTCATCCATGATTGAGTTATCCTAGGACATTCTTTTATAGGAATCATCGATCACTCATCATGAGATAAATGTGGGCTCTAGGACAAAGCCTCATAGGTGATATCCTATTCCACATATTTAAAAGGTTTTAAAACTAATACAATGAGATTAGCTTACATATAATAGTGTAGTCTGAAGAGTACATAGTGCAGTTCTATATATATATAGGAGTCACAAGCACCATAGTAGAGTAATACTCATGAGAAATATTCACTACAGATAGTTTTTTCAAGTCCTATCTCACATATCAATCCACTACGACTAAGATTAAATGAACCCATATCATAAAATAGTACTCATGAGAAATATACACTATGGCTAGATTTTTTAGGTCCTATCTCATATAGCAATCCTCTACGATTAAGATTAAATGAGCCTTCATCACAAGTTTTAGCTCCATCTAGATCTGTGGCTCAGTCATACACATCACATCAGAGGCCATAAGGTATATGATTATGAATAGATGAGCCTTCTTCACAACACATAGTTTTAGTTACATGACTAATAAAGTTACATTTTGTAGCATCTCCACATTTAACTTAGTATACAGTAGATAGTATCAGATACAAAACATACTCTTACACAACATAAGTAGTATAAACACTTGTTTAGTTGGCCAATAGGGTTTAGATAGTGATACAACATAGAGTGATATGATGTACATTCATACCAACATCAGTTTATAGCTTCACTTAGCAGGGCAATGATGGAGCCAAAGGTCTAGCTAGCCTTTATATTCATGATACACTCTCGAGGAAGTAATACACATAGCATGCTATCTTACATCCCCATCTACTAAAAACTAACATTCTTAATTCCCAATAACTATCCATAGCCAAAACTAGCCTATCAAAATATAGATCTTACGAAATCACATTTTTACCAACATTAAACCAACTCAACCCATCCAAACAATTTACCAACCTCAAACTAGCTCAAGTTATCCCAAAAATTTCCCAATTATAAAAACAACAAATTTTTACATACATATGATTACAAATCAATAACTAGCATCAAACTTCTCAAATAAATAATCAAATCACATATCCCAAGTACTCTTTTACCAAAAATATACAACCTTCAATATCAATACCAGATCAACTACTTCTAGTCAACAAATTGCACTAAATATAATAATATATTTCAAATCCCATAACACATTACACATGGTCCAAAATCAAACCAACATCTATATATATAACCATGTTTTCAAATACATATACACTATATCAAGTATAATAAATTATGAATGGGCATCATGCCTTCACTCTCTCCTCCAGTACTAGTCCCATAGTCTAACCTAGTGCTTGATGACCCCGCACCTCCTACAGCTCTATCTCCCTCTTACACTGACCATGCTCCTCATGCAAGTCTATATACTACCTCTACAAATCTATGTATTCATCCATGATTTTCATGCTCATCAATCCATAATCAGGTGGAGGCATCCTATGCCTATCCATCTTATCCCTTAGGTCATCCCTCTCTCCTACTTCCCTAGCATATATAGCTATAGCTATAACAACCCTATCAAAAAAGTGAGCATAAACACTAGCTATAACTATCACTAGCTCAATAAAACACTCCTTTGTAGCATCATTAGAAATATGATATTTGAGCTTGTGAAGTGTAGACATAATGATGGTCTCCAAAACCCATCATCTCTACCTCCCCTAGTAAGTGCTTCATCCTGAGCACCTCCCACTCCACCAATACATAAAAGTATAAACATTACATTAGATTTCTTTTTTACAAACAAGCTAAAACAAGCACAAACTTATATGCAATTTAAATATAATCGGTGCTTACCTCCCATCATCTAGATTAGAGTAGGATCTTCATACTTAGGAGCATCCCCTCTACTAATAAGATATAATGGATCCCATTGATGCCTCATCCACCATGTGGTATATGCCTCTATGCATCTAACATCATCTACATCAGGTATTTTTATAGCCACATCTCGCACATCTAAAGGTAATGGTGCCAACTCAGCCTTAATAGGTCTCTCATGAGCTCTTGCCCTTGCTGGTACCTTCACACTCCTCACCCACACCCATACTATAGGGGGCACATCTTGTGGTACCCCAAACTATTTAGTCACCCACTCATACTATAATTACTCATACACTCCAACCCAATAGTCATGTAACCAATAATTAACCCTCATATACTACAACTGCACTCCATCATCAGGCCACCCAAGGAATCCTCTAAGGGCCTCCATATGATATCTTGAGCCATAAATCTATCTAAAACCCATCTATAGTGATCTCTCCCAAGAGATCAGATAGCCAATACACTCATCTACCACTCCTCATATGTTTGTGGGGGCACCCACTTCTCCCTTGGCAATCTTATTGATTGTATAACCGCTATATGCTCATAAGCCCAACAATACAATAAGGTAACTGCACTCACACCACCATTGAATGTCTCTTGGGTAAACTAATAAAGATCCCTATATAAGTGGGAAAGCATGGTCCTACCCCATAATAACACAGTACCATATACCTCTACACTACACACAATCCTATGCATCCTATATGAAATTGACACCCCACTCCCATTTATAACAATAAATGAAGCCAAAAACATGACCAACCACTTTTGGAGGTGTGAAACACTCAACTGCATAATAACTAATAATAATACATCGCTGTCATAGCCTCCCCTATCTATGCCTAAGGGTACACAAGTAAAATACAAGGATGCATGATCAATAACATTCTCACCCATGTTTTCCTATAATGTCACTTGATGCCCACTAACTGGTAAATGCAGAATATGGTACACATCCTCCAAAATAATAGTAATCTCCCTAGTAAGAATCTAAAAAGTACATGTATCTACATTTCACCTCTCATATAAGGTGGTAATTAGATACCTATCCCATTTCATAGGGCCTAGGTCACACACATAACCCAACCCTACTCTATCCATCATAGCTCTCTCATCAGTCCATAAAGGTAAAAATATTTTTTTTCCCATCACCTAGCCTCTATAGACTCCCTCATCCATACCTCACCCTATAAAAACACCAAAAAAACATATGTATCATTCAACTATGCCAAAGTAAATAGCTAATCTAAATAATAACATATAAACAATTAGAATCTCAAAAAACTAGCCTTAATAGACAACAGTGCTACAAAAGGACACTATCACTAGACAACAATGGCATAACTTAAACAATAGTGTCAAACACTAGATATGAGTGATGAAACTAGTCAAAATTCCTAAAAAAACTAGCTTCCAAATAGGCAAAAATCAAGCATTTCAGCTACTTACTAAGCTAACCTCCACCAGCCTTAATCTGGGCTGCTAACTACTCAAATCAGGTCACGACAAGTGCTCATCTCCTTATAATGTCTCCTACTCTAGAGATCCAAATCTCAACATAGTCAAAGCACAAATTAATCATGAATCAATACAAGTCTCCTATATCAAACAACTTTCTCATTCAAAGCAAAATACCATTTTTCCTATAACTTCAACCTTGTAGCTCCATTTTATAAACCATTTTAATCCACAGAATCATAACAATGATACCTTCAACATCACATGATCCTTGCTCTTCTTTCAAAATTTTATCCAAATATACAGTTTGGTCCTAACAATCAAAGATTCATTCAACTTTCAAAATAATTAGTCTAATCAATCAAGAAAATTCTTAATCAATTCAAACTATACCAACTTTGCTTCTATAATTATGCCACTAGTCATCACTTTTGGCTCAACCTCTTCTATCATAGATCTCATCCCCCTCCCCAAAATGGGGGTATCATTCCTACTATTCCTATTCCTACACTTATCCAACATGCCTATCTACTCTCATAGATGTATACACCATGATTCTTACACATACAATAATTAGATTATTAAATTTAGTTCAAATCAATTGAAATATACAATGATTTAGACTACATGGATCACTAAACATAGTTTTTACACCTCCATCATTTAGATTATCAGATTTAGCTTAGATTGATTGAAATATATAGTGATTCAGATTACACGGGTCACTCATCATTACTCAGGACATTCAGAGGGACATATCTTCAATTTACAAATACATAGATTAGTTAGATATATAGTGGTTTAGATTTTATGGATTCATATTGAATTCAATATAGATTTAGACTATATACTAGATTAGATGGCATGTACATTACTACACGTCTCATACATACAACTTCACACAACATGACACAGCTACAAGACCAAATAATAGATTATAGGCATAGTGAAGAGCACATTATTTTGATCTCCAATTTTGCACATAAAACATGGCAAAATAATTAATTTCACATGTGGTTATATAGATTTATAGACTATACATAAACATCACTCATATACCAGATTTGGGGGCATAGCATAGATGTTCATGTTCTTCATCATCTAGGATTATATAGATTGGAATGGCAAAGACATACCATTCTCTTCTTACACATTTAATAGACTTTCAGATTACACCCAGTTGTACCCAAGATGTCACCATGTTGGACCATATGATCATCTATGCGATTGGTCTATGGCATTACCAGACCCAAACTATACTAGTTTATGCAAGACAAAGGATAGACATTGGTTTTAGACCTCCAAGCACTTCTCAATTCCAATTTAGATTATTCAGAGTGGGGGCATGAGGGATTTTGATCTTCATAACATATAGATTCTATACACACATTTCAAATTACATTAGTTTATGTGGGGCAGAGGGTAGACATTAGTTTTGGACCTTTGAGCATTTCTCATTCTAGTCAAATTCAACACAAGGGTCAAGCATTGCTTTCCTTCTCCATGTTATATAGATTTCACTTTTAGATTTAGTATAGGGGGTATCTATTTTATGGATTTCCTTATTTATCTAGGCACTATTTATCTCTCCATCCAATTCCCTAGCTAGAAAGTGAGTTGGACCCTTTTTCAACACACTTATCTCTACACAGGTAGGTTCAGGTACGTATTTTATTTTCTTTCTTTTATTTTCATTGCATCACTAGAATAAAAAGGGGGAAAATGTATACACCCTAAATTGATCAAGAAAACATGCATATCATGTATTTTCATAGTCCTTTTATAGGATACTCTAACTGGAGAATATGAGCTTTGTTCACATTTGATCATGTCCTTCATTTTAGTTATCTCAATCGTGTTACATGATCTAGACACCATTTTGCCTATTTCTAGTCATCTAAAGCCTTTCAAATAGTAATTCCACCTCAGCCAGGTTAGGATTTCTATCCTCTTTCCACCCCTCAAGTCTTAGGAACAACAACACCAGTACCACTAGTGTCCATTTTTAGTTCTCCTATCCAATAATCAGTTTCTTTTGCTAGTTGAGTCTTACCCCTTTTCTTAGCTTCATCCTTAAGATTTTCCATGTTAGCCAAATGCAAATAAAGCTCCCAATTTTGAAATAAAGAGTCTCCTATATATAAATTACTACATAAGGCATTTTATATCTATCACTTACTAGTAACTTTGGCAAATTAGACATAATAAAAATTAGTCAATAGTATAGACATCACACATAGACTTGCATGTTCGATCAAGGAGGGGCCTAGGTGAAAGTCATTCTTTCATCTATTTGATCTGAGACCCTAGCTTGAGGGTTAATGTAGGTAGTGATTAGAATAATAGAGGTTCTAGATCATGCGATCATTCTTCCCCTAACCTAGTTTTTCCCCTTTTGCTTTTGATGCATCTATTGTTTACTTATGTGTAAATTAATATGAGGTTTGGAGATTGAAATAGACCTATAGAATGCTCTATTAACTTCTAGCCTTTAAAATCTGGTACACAAGCTCACACTGACCTGGTGAATAAAACTTAGAAAGCTTAGATCCTTAGGACAAAAACAAAAGAGGTGGATAACTGCATCTGTGCCACTTTTGTCCAATTTTGACACTCCTATCCAATCAAAAAATGAAGTTTAGATCTAGATTCTAGACAGTGTCCCAGTCTTGCATCTCAATTTCACACCCTTGAATCATTCATTTCAACTCATTTTTAGATAAGTTCTCTTCCTCATGTAAATTACTTGATACAAATTATATTTTACCCTATTAAATGATATTTTCTATTTATTTCAGACCCTTATTATTTAAAAACTAAACACTAGTTTCCCAAAAATAATAAAATAGTTTCTTATCATTTTGAATAACGTAAAATGAAAACAAAAGCGATTTTGCTCATTTTAAACATGTTTAACATGTAAAGATTCAAAGTTTATTGGCATTTATTATAATTTTGAAAAATGTAACACCAAAATATAAGAGGTTTTTCTCATTTCAATCATGTTTAACATGTAAAGATTCAAATTATATGCACATTTTTTATAATTTTAAACAATGTAACACGAAAACATAAGCGGGTTTGCTCATTTGGAACATGTTTAAAATGTAAAGATTCAAACTTTATGTGTGTTTATTATAATTTTGAATAATGTAACAACAAAATTTAAGTGGTTTTATTTGTTTCAAACATGTTTAACTGTAAAGATTCAAATTTTATGTGTTTTTTATAATTTTGAATTTTGAATAACATAACACCAAAACATAAGTAATTTTGCTCATTTCGAACATGTTTAACATGTAAAGATTTAAACTTTATGCATGTTTCTTATAATTTTGAATCTTGAATAATGTAACACCAAAACATAAGTGGTTTTTCTCATTTCAAACATGTTTAACATGTAAAGATTCAAATTTTATGTGTGTTTCTTATAATTTTGAATTTTAAAAAATGTAACACCAAAACATTAACAATTTTACTTGCTCGAAACATGTTTAACATGTAAATATTCAAACATTATGTGTGTTTCTTATAATTTTGAATAACACCAAAAAAAAAGCAATTTTGCACATTTTGAACATATTTAACATGTAAAAGTTATAAGTTTAAGCAAATTTTTTATAATTTTGAATTTTCAATAATGTACCACCAAAACATAAAATTTTACTTGTTTAGAGCATGTTTAACTTCTAAAGATTCAAAATTTATGTGTGTTTCTTATAATTTTTAATTTTGAACAATGTAACACCAAAATGTAAGTGATTTTTCTCCTTTCAAACATGTTTAGAATGTAAAGATTCAAACTTTATGTGCATTTTTTATAATTTTGAATTTTGAATAATATAACACCAAAAGATAAGTGGTTTTGCTCATTTCAAACACGTTTAATATGTAAAGATTCAAACTTTATGCATTTTTCTTATAATTTTGAATTTTTAATAATGTAACACCAAAACGTAAGCAATTTTGCTTGTTTTGAACATGTTTAACATGTAAAGATTTAAAATTTATGCACATTTCTTATAATTTTTAATTTTGAATAATGTAACGCCAAAACATAAGTGGTTTTGATCATTTATATAAGAATTAGCTACATGATCTAATGAATCTAATAGAAAGTATAAATAAGAGATAAAATAGTAATAGTTATAAACAATAACTATATATCTGAGATAATAAAAAAATGAATAAATAATTCAAATATGATGGATTACTCTAATAATTTAATATTAACCTGATATACAGTAAACAAATAACCATTTCTTATATATACCAAGGTGTACAAGATAAAGATTAGGGAACTCACACAACATGTATAGTTTAACTGATATTTGACTACATGAATAGTGGAGTTTAACTCCAAACTAACAAGTTTGGTGTCCAACTTGTGTAAATAATCAACATAAATTGTTTACTAGTTAAGTTATCTTATCCTATCTTACCATGAATAGTGGAGTGAAACTCCACTATAACAAGATAGGTGTCTAAGTTGACTACTAGTTAAACAAGCTTATCTTATTTGGTTTTTAATAAACATGATAAATTAATTAAAATAAGTAATTAGTGCACAAAAATAAATAATAAATATAAGTAAATTCAATAAAGAAATTAAATGCACCAACACCCCCCATAAGTGAAGCTTAGGTAGGGCTATGCAGATAAGAGTCCCAACAATGTGTAGCCATATTAGGTACTCTATATAAATAGATGAGGAAAGGAGAAAACTTGAAGGAAAAAATCTCCTCAAAATTAAGGTCTAAGAGACCCCTCTTAAAGAACTGATGTCCCTTGAAGAACTGATATCCCATACCCCCAAAAGAGATCACAAGTGAAGATACTTGCTCTCAGTGAAAGGTTTAGTGAAAAGATCTCTAATATGCTCTTCTATAGGACAATATTGATGATAAATGATCTTCACCTAAATCATCTCCCTAATAAACTACATATGGATCTCGATGTGTTTGGTTCTCTGATGATAAACTTGATTCTTTGAGATCTGGATAGTGTCTTGGTTGTCACAGTAGATGACTAATGGCTTTCAAAATGAAATACCAAGCTCAGTGAGAATGTTGTAAAGTCAAATAGCCTCAGTAGTGGCATTAACATTAACACAATACTTAGCCTCTATAGGTGAAAGAGTAATAACATGTTGCTTCTTTCTCTACCAGTGAAAGCTATAATTATAAGTGGACTTATGATCATCATAATTTCCAGCTGAATCAAAATTTGTGTATCCCACCAAGTCTGAACCTATACTTGATATATAATGAATCTTGTATCTGATAGTGCCCTAAATGTAGTTTAAAATATGCTTGTTGGTTCTCTAATGAATCTCATGTGGTGTCTACATAAAGCATGAAACTATGCCAGCTACATATGAAATGTCAGGCCATTTATGAGTCAGATAGATGAGGTTGCCTACAAGCTAGTGATGCAATGTGGTATTAACCAAGGGAGTGGAATAATGAACCTCAAGTCTAACTCTAGATAAGAATGGAGTCGATGTAGGCCTATAATCAACCATGTGAAATTGAGATGACAAGTCCATGTCATACTTGGGCTATGAAAGAGTAATCCTAAAAGAAGATTATGCTATCTGAATCCTAAGAAAATAATGCAATAGGCCCATGTCTATCATAAAAAAACATATCATGAAGTGTAGTCTTAACACTATTGATTATGGATGTTCTGCTCCCTATAATAATGAGATCATCAACATAGAGCACCAAGTACCATAGTGAATCCTCCTACTGTAGAATATAGACATTCATATCTAAGTGACGTCTTGATAACCCAACTGAGTGAAGAAATGTGTCCATCTTTGAATACCAAGACTTGGGGGCTTGTTTTAGACAATAAAGAGACTTCTCCAAACAACACACCACTGAAGAATACTGAATGAGCCTCTGTGGCTACTCCATATATATCTCCTCATGAATATCCCCATGAAGAAATGTGTTCTTCACATCTATCTAATGTATAACCCAACCATGAGCTACACTAATAGCTAGTATCAAGAAAATGGAATTCATCTTAGCAACAAGTTTAAAGGTTTCTATATAGTCAATGTCTTCTAACAAGTGTAAGTGTGCTTTATACTTATCAATATTTGCATCTGCTACAAACTTAGTCTGATATATCCACCTACATCATACTAATTTTCTTCCCTTAGGAAGAGGAGCAAGATCCCAAGTGTTGTTCTCAATCAATGAGTCATACTCTTGTTCCATTATTGAATCCCACTCAACTATCCCTATGGCTTCCTAAAAAGACTATGGATCAGAAGCTATGGCAATGTAGGAATATGGAAGATCATGCTATGACAGTGTTATCCTTCTATCTGATGGATCCCTAATAAGAGGGTCTACATCTGCCAAAGTCTATCTATCCCATAAAGGCATCAATGGGAAAGGATATGGAGGAGGAAGAGGAGGAACATGACCTGCTAAACCTTGTTGGGGAGGTATTACCTTATCATCCCTATGATTAGATGAAGCAAGAGTATCATCATCACTGATATTTGATTCTTCTAAGAAAGAAGAATGAGAAATGTTAAAAGATAAGTTTGAAGGACTTTCTTTAAAATAAACACTTCTCACTTAATAAGATCATGTGAATCTAGATCAATGAGCTGATATCTCTTAACACCATCAGGATATCCCATAAGTATGCAAGTTTGGATTTGTTTTTCTAAATCATAGTGATTATTTGAAGGTATGTGAGCCCATGTTAGACTGTTAAAAACTGTAAAATGATGTACATCTGGATTCCTCTTGTACCAAGCTTAAAGAGGTGTTATCCCTTTAAATATTTGTGAGAAACTCTATTCTATATATATGTAACAAAATTAATTGCTTCCGCTTAGTACTCAGGTACTAATGATTTTGCATGAATCATACAACTTGCCATCTCTTTTAAGAATTTATTCTTCCTCTCTGCTACACACCATTCTGTTGAGGTGTGTATGCAACTGAATGCTAAAGATCAATTACTTCAAGAGCATAGAATTGTTCAAACTTATTGTGGAGGATCTTGACATACTTCCTAGATTGTTTCTCTACTAGAGCTCTGAACTCTAGAAATCTATCAAATACTTCACTCTTGAGTTTCAAAATATAAACCCAAGTATATCTAGAATAGTCATCAATAAATGTGAGAACATAGCAGGTTTTACTAAAAGACAAAGTAGGTAATTGACCTGTTAAATCACTATGAACAAGTTTAAGGATTTGTGTAGCCCTCCAAGACTTCCTTTTATAAAAATTATCCTTTAGATGTTTGCCTAAGGCACAAACATGACATACACCTAAAAACTAAATCTATGGAAGTCTTATAACCATCTCCTACTGACTAAGCTATTTGTAAATAGTAGTAGTTCAGATGTCCAAACCACTCATGTCATAGCTTGCTCACTGAATCAGTGTATGAGAGCAAAGCTATAGAGGAAGACTGAGGCACCAAGTGGGAAAGTGTAAAAAGCCAAGTATTCTTCTTCTTTTTACTTAAACCTATATTTGATGATGATGTTGAAACTTGCTTATGCTGAGGTTGACTTGCGATTGGAGCTTGATATTTGGAAGACTTGATTAGACCCATAGCTATTAATTTTTCATCTTTAACCATTAGAATATCAGACAATACCTCAAAGGTGGGGCATTTGATATGATGTTCCCAATGTGAGCCTATGAGTCTAAAAATTAGAGACAAAGGATGAATATTCAGGACCTAATTTATGTAAGGCACTGAAAATCAATTGAATATCTTTTTTTTATCAATTTTACATTTAAAAATTTGTGCTCTAAGATCTATGACTTTAGTGATGTAGTCTTGTATTGTAGCATAATTTTTAGGATCCAAACTAATGAGTTCATTATCAATTTGGTAACTACGAACCTCATCTATTTTTCCAAATAATTATGCTAGTTTATCCTAAACCTCTTTTGGAGTTGTACATTTGTGAAAATGAAAATTCAAATCTAAAGACATGTAAGACTGAATGCATCCAATTACCTTAGTAGTTTCAAAGAGAAAGTATTGTAACTCTTTTCCATTAGTATGTGAAGTAAAAAAGAGTTGTTATGTAAGGCATATATCCTAACATCATTGATGCATTCTAAATATTTTGTTTCCATGTGTTGTATTTATATGTTGTTAATACTAGGAACTTATGATTCCCTATTATGCATTTGGAATGAACCATCACAAAGCAAAAATCAAAGTACAGAACACACAATAAAATCTCTCTAAATTACTTAGTTTTATTCCACCTAGCAAGTATTTGTTGGCACTTTATAATTGAGTATAATTTTGGGCTGGATTATAATTTTTCCATTTTATAAAAAGCTCAATTAGGCCCTCTAGTCTAAAAGAAAAAAAATATGCAATTTATTACAAACATCTCTACACCAATGTGTTGCGATAAAAAAATATGAACTTTAAAAAAAATAAGACCTTAATAGAATGTTGTATGTGAAAGTTATGAGCCTCTGAAGTTAAAAAAATGAGGATAGACAAGAGCTGCTATAGAAAAATCTAAATTATAAAAAAATATGGATAAATATGAAAAAAAATGAAAGTACAAAAATGAATAACACAAAATTTTAAGTTATTTCAAAACAAAATTCATTCAAAAATACCTGCAGTGTTCAAATGGCAGGCTCCCGAAGTTGCCCTTTCAAATCTGCCTGCTAATCCATGAGGCCTGCCAAGTTTTTTATTTTATTTTATTTTATTTTGTGGTGTAGGGGAAGTGTTGGAGCAGCCTATAGGTGTTTATTTTTATATTTTTTAATTTCCCTTGTACAGTCTGTATGGCTGTACTCAGGAGGTAATTGTTTATTTTCCCCTTCGTGCCCTTGTGTCCAAATTACACAAATTTTATATATATCTATAGGTTTTGATGCATTTCAAACATAACCTTGAGGTCCATTTTGGTCATAAATACTTTAACTTTTAGAAGGTACCCACCATACTTGGGCATGGTGCTTCTTGATCAAACCCTTGCCAATTTTGCCTCCTATGCTTAATTTGAACAAAATTGTATATAATTTTGACTATCTTGGGAACTCTGAACTCAATGGCGAGCACAAAAATTCTCTACAAATCTATAATTTATTAGTAAATACAAAATCAAAAAATTGATCTTATATCTAGATATTTTTCTCTTGAATATTTAGCAATCTATAGATTCAAGATAGCTCTAGTACCATGTTAGAATTAGCTACAAGATCTAATGAATCTAATAAAAAGCATAAATAAGAGATTAAATAGTAATAGTAATAAACAATAACTATATATTTGAAATAATGATGAAAATAAATAAATAACTGAAATATGATGAATTACTCTAATAATTCAATATTAATCTAATATAGAATACACAAATAACCATTGCTTATACAGAGCAAGGTGTGTAAGATAAAGATCAAGGAACTCACACAACACGTGTAGTCCAATTGATATCTAACTACATGAATAGTGGAGTGAAACTCCACACTAACAAGATAGGTGTCCAACTTGTGTAAATGATCAACTCCACTATTACAAGATAGGTGTCCAAGTTGACTACTAGCTAAGCAAGCTTATTCTATCTAGTGCAAATTATTAATAAATATAATAAACTACTTACAATAAGTAATTAGTACACCAAAATAAATAATAAATACAAGTAAATGCAATAAAACAAATAAATGCACCAACAATTTCAAACATGTTTAACATGTTAAAAAAAAAATTTATGCATGTTTCTTATAATTTTGAATTTTGAATACTGTAACACCAAAACGTAAGAAATTTTTCTTGTTTTGAATATGTTTAACATGTAAAGATTAAAACTTTATGCACGTTTCTTATTATTTTGAATAGCATAACCCCAAAACATAAGTAGTTTTGCTCATTTCGAACATGTTTAACATGTAAAGATTCAAAGTTTATGCATATTCCTTATAATTTTGAATAATGTAACACCAAAATGTAAGCAGTTTGGCTCATTTTGAACATGTTTAACATGTAAAGATTCAAACTATATGTGCATTTATTATAATTTTGAATAATGTAACACCAAAATGTAAATGGTTTTGCTTGTTTCGAACATCTTTAACATGTAAAGATTACAATTTTATGTGTGTTTATTATAATTTTGAATTTTGAATAATAACACCAAAATATAAGCAATTTTACACATTTCAAACATGTTTAACATGTATAAATTCAAATTTTATGCACGTTTCTTATAATTTTAAATTTTGAATAACATAACACCAAAATGTAAGTAGTTTTTCTCATTTCAAACATGTTTAACATGTAAAGATTCAAACTTTATGTACATTTCTTACAATTTTGAATAATATAACACCAAAAATAAGTGGTTTTGCTCATTTTGAACATGTTTAACATGTAACAAATCAAATTTTATGCATATTTATTATAATTTTAAATAACATAACACCAAAACATAAGCAATGTTAGTCTTTTTGAACATGTTTAACATGTAAATATTCAAATTTTATGCATGTTTCTCATAATTTTGAATTTTGAATAATGTAACACCAAAATGTAAGTGGTTTTACTCATTTCAAACATGTTTCACATGTAAAGATTCAAATTTTATTTGAATAATGTAACACCAAAATGTAAGTGTTTTTTCTCATTTTGAACATGTTTAACATGTAAAGATTCATACTTTATGCACATTTCTTATAATTTTGAATAACATAACACCAAAACTCAAGTGGTTTTGCTTGTTTTGAACATGTTTAACATGTAAAGATTCAAACTTTATGTACTTTCTTACAATTTTGAATTTTTAATAAAGTAACACCAAAACATAAGCAGTTTTACTTGTTTCAAACATGTTTAACATGTAAAGATTCAAACTTTATGCATGTTTCTTATAATTTTGAATTTTTAATAACATAAGAACAAAATGTAAAAAGTTTTTCTCATTTTATAGATGTTTAACATGTAAATATTCAAACTTTATGCATATTTTTTATAATTTTGAATTTTGAATAACATAACACCAAAATGTTAGTGGTCTTGCTTGTTTTGAATATTTTTAACATGTAAAGATTCAAATATTATGCTCATTTCTTTAATTTTGAATTTTGAATAACGTAACTCCAAAATATAAATATTTTTGTTCATTTCAACTATGTTTAACATGTAAAGATTCAAACATTATATGCATTTCTAATATTTAGATTCAAATATGTGTTTCTTATAATTTTGAATTTTGAATGATGTAACACCAAAACTTAAGTAGTTTTGCTTATTTTGAAAATGTTTAACATGTAAATATTGAAACATTGTACGTGTTTATTAAAATTTTAAATAACGTGACACCAAAATGTAAGTGGTTTTTCTTATTTCAAATATGTTTAACATGTAAAGATTCAAAATTTATAAGTGTTTCTTATAATTTTGAATTTTGAATAATGTAAGACTAAAATTTATGTAGCTTTGATCATTTCAAATATGTTTAACATATAAAGATTCAAACTTTATGTGCATTTCTTATAATTTTGAATAACGTAACACAAAAAATTAGGTGTTTTTGGTCATTTTAAACATGTTTAACATGTAAAGATTCAAACTTTATTCAAGTTTCTTATAATTATGAATTTTAAATAAAATAAAACCAAAATGTAAGTGATTTTTCTCATTTTAAACATGTTTAACATTAAATATTCAAACTTTATGCATGTTTCTTATAATTTTGAATAACCTAAAACCTAAACATACGTAGATTTGCTCATTTTGAACATGTTTGACATGTAAATATTCAAAATTTATGCATGTTTATTATAATTTTGATTTTTTAATAACATAACACCAAAATATAAGTGGTTTTGCTTATTTTGAACATGATTCAAACTTTATGTGCATTTCTTATAATTTTGAATAACATAACATCAAAACATAAGCAATTTTTCTTGTTTCAAAATGTTTAACATGTTTAGATTCAAATTTTATGCACATTTATTATAATTTTGAATTTTAAATAATGTAACACTGAAACATAGGTGGTTTTGATCATTTCGAACATGTTTAATATGTAAAGATTCAAATCTTATGTGTGTTTCTTATAATTTTGAATTGTGAATGATGTAACACTAAAATGTAAGCAATTTTGTTCATTTCAAACATGTTTAAAATGTAAAGATTCAAACTTTATGCACATTTCTTATAATATTGAATTTTGAATAAGGTAACACCAAAACGTAAGTGGGTTTGCTCATGTCAAACATATTTAACATGTAAAGATTCAAACTTTATGCATGTTTTTTATAATTTCTAAATTTGAATAACCTAAGACCAAAATGTAAGTGTTTTTACTCAGTTTGAACATGTAAAGATTCAGACTTTATGCCTATTTCTTATGATTTTGAATTTTGAATAATGCAACACCAAAATATAAGTGGTTTTGGTCATTCTGAACATGTAAAGTCTTAAACTTTATGCATTTTTTATAATTTTGAATAACCTAACACCAAAATGTAAGTAGTTTTACTCATTTTGAACATGTTTAACATGTGAAGCTTCAAACTTTATGTGCATTTCTTATAATTTTTAATTTTGAATAATGTAACACCAAAACTTTAGTGGTTTTACATGTTTCAATCATGTTTAACATGTAAAGATTTAAAATTTATTCTCATTTCTTATAAATTTAAATTTTAAATAACATCAGACCAAAATATAAGTAGTTTTCTTCAATTTAAACATGTCTAATATGTAAAGATTCAGACTTTATTTGTGTTTCTTATAATTTTGAATTTTGAATAATGTAACACCAAAATGTAAGTGGTTTTGTTTATTTCTAACATGTTTAGCATGCACATATTTAAAATTTATCCATGTTTACTATAATTTTTAATTTTGAAACATGTAAGACCAAAACATAAGTGATTTTGCTCATTTCTAACATGTTGAACATGTGAAGATTTAAACTTTATCAATGTTTCTTATAATTTCAAATTTTGAATAATTTAACACCAAAACGTAAGTCATCTTGCTCATTTCAAGCATGTTTAACATCTAAATATTTAAACTTTATGCATGTTTCTTATAATTTTGAATTTTAAATAACCTAACATAAAAATGTAAGTGGTTTTGCTCATTCAAACATTTAAAAATTCAAATTTTATGTGCATTTCTTATAATTTTATATAACATAAGACTAAATGTAAGTGGTTTTGCTCATTTCAAACATGTTTAGCATGTAAAGATTCAAACTTTAAGGCATTTCTTATAATTATGAATTTTGATTAATGTAACATCAAAATGTAAGCAGTTTTGCTCATTTCAAACATGTTTAACATTTAAAGATTCAAGCTTTATGTATGTTTCTTATAATTTTAAATTTTGATTAACTTAACACCAAAACATAAGCAATTTTACTCATTTTGAACATGTTTAACATGTAAAGATTCAAACTTTATGTGTGTTTCTTACAATTTTGAATTTTGATTAACACAACACCAAAACATAAGTTGTTTTACACATTTTGAACTTGTTTAACATGAAAATATTAAAACTTTATGTGCATTTCTTATAATTTTGAATTTTGAATAATTTAAGACCAAAATGTAAGTAATTTTGCTCATTTCAAGATTCAAATTTTATTTGTGTTTCTTATAATTTCAAAACTTGAATAATGTAACACCAAAAAGTAAGTGGTTTTGTTCATTTTGAACAAGTTTAACATATAAAAATTCGAAATCCATTCACATTTATTATAATTTTGAATAACATAAAACCAAAACCTAAACAGTTTTGCTCTTTTCAAACATGTTTAACATTTAAAGATTCAAACTTTATGTGCGTTTCTTATATTTTAAAATTTTGAATAATGTAACACCAAAACATAAACAATTTTGCTCATTTTGAACATGTTTAAAATGTAAAGATTCAAATTTTAGGCGCATTTCTTATAATTTTGAATAACATAACACCAAAACACAAGTAATTTTTCTAATGAACATGTTTAACATATAAATATACAAAATTTATGTATATTTTTTATAATTTTAAATTTTGAATAATATAACACCAATTTATAAGTGGTTTTGCTCATTTTGAACATGTTTAACGTGTAAATATTTAAAATTTATGCACATTTCTTTTAATTTTGCATTTTCAATAATGTAGGACCAAAAGATATGTAGTTTTTCTCATTCTGAACATGTTTAACATGTAAAGTTTCACACTTTATGTGTGTTTCTTATAATTTTGAATTTTGAATAATGTAACACCAAAACATAGGTGGTTTTGCTCATTTCAAACATGTTTAACATGTAAGGATTCAAACTTTATATCCGTTTACTATAATTTTTTATTTTGAATAATGTAACACTAAAAGGCATGATGTTTTGCTCATTTTGAACATGCTTAACAGGTTCAAATTTTATGCACGTTTCTTATAATTTTGAGTTATGTAACACCAAAATGTAAGCAATTTTGCTCATTTTAATCATGTTTAACATGCAAAGATTCAAACTTGATGCATGTTTCTTATAATTTTGAATTTTGAATAATATAACACCAAAACATAAGTAATTTTTCTCATTTCAAATGTGTTTAACTTGTAAAGATTCAAAATTTATGCATATTTCATATAAATTTGAATAACATAATGCCAAAACATAAGCACTTTTGCTCATTTTGAATATGTTTAAAATGTAAAGATTCATACTTTATGCATATTTCTTATAATTTTGAATTTTTAATAATGTAACAGCAAAATGTAAGAAATTTTGTTTGTTTCAAACATGTTTAACATGTAAAGATACAAAATTTATCCATGTTTCTTATAGTTTTGAATAATGTAACACCAAAATGTAAGCGATTTTGCTCGTTTTCTACATGTTTACCATGTAAAGATTCATACTTTATGCATGTTTCTTATAATTTTTAATAACATAACACCAAAATGTAAGTAGTTTTGCTCATTTCAAACATGTTTAACATGTAATGATTCAAAGTTTATGTGTGTTTATTATGATTTTGTATTTCGAATAATGCAACACAAAAATGTAAGCAACTTTGCTCATCTTGAACATATTTAACTTGTAAAGATTCATATTTTATGCACATTTCTTATGATTTTGAATAACATAACACCAAAATGTAAGTACTTTTGTTTATTTCAAACATGTTTAACATGTAAAGACTCAAGCATTATATGCATTACTTATAATTTTCAATTTTATATAATTTAACACCAAAACATAAGTGGTTTTGGTCATTTCAAACATGTTTAACTTGTAAAGATTCAAACTTTAGGTGCGTTTTTTATATTTTTGAATAGATTAAGACCAAAATGTAAGCGGTTTTACTCATTTTGAACATGTTTAACATGTAAAGATTCAAACTTTATGTACATTTTTTTATAATTTTGAATAACATAACACTAAAATATAAGTGGTTTTTTTTCATTTCGAACATGTTTAACATGTAAAGATTCAAAATTTATGCATGTTTTTTATAATTTATAATTTTGAATAATTTGTCACCAAAATGTGAATGATTTTGTTCATTTATAATATGTTTAACATGTAAAGAATCAAATTTTATCTTCATTTTTTATAATTTTGAATAATGTAACACTAAAACTTAAGCTATTTTGCTCATTCTGAACATGTTTAACATGTAAATATTCAAATTTTATGTGGGTTTCTTATAATTTTGAATTTTAAATAACATAACACCAAAATGTAAGCAATTTTTCTCATTTTGAACATGTTTAACATGCAAAGAATCAAACTTTATGCATGTTTCTTACAATTTTGAACAACATAACACTAAAATATAAGGGGTTTTACTCATTTCAAACATGCTTATCATGTAAAAATTCAAACTTTATATGTATTTCTTATAATTTTGAATATTGTAGCATAAAACATAATCAATTTTTTTTTTTTTAACATGTTTAACATGTAAAGATTCAAATTTTATGCTCATTTCTTATAATTTTGAATTTTAAATAATGTCAAACCAAAATGTAATCATTTTTCCTCATTTCCAACATGTTCAACATGTAAATATTCAAACTTTATTCACATTTCTTATAATTTTGAATTTTTAATAATGTAACACCAAAATGTAAGTGATTTTGCTCATTTAAAACATGTTTAGCATGCAAAGATTCAAAATTTATGCACATTTCTTGTAATTTTTATTTTTGAAAATCGTAACACCAAAACATAAGCGGTTTTGCTCATTTCAAACATGTTTAACATGTAAATATTTAAATTTTATCAGTGTTTCTTATAAATTTGAATTTTGAATAATGTAACACAAACATAAGTGGTCTTTCTCATTTTGAACATGTTTAACATCTAAAGATTCAAACTTTATGTGTGTTTCTTATAATTTTAAATTTTAAATAATGTATCACAAAAGTATAAGTAGTTTTACTCATTTCAAAAATGTTTAACATGTAAAGATTCAAACATTATGTGCATTTCTTATAGTTTTGAATTTTGCATAACGTAAGACTAAATATAAGTGGTTTTGCTCATTTCAAACATGTTTGACATGTTAAGATTCAAACTTTATGTGTGTTTTTTATAATTTTGAATTTTGAATAATGTAACACCAAAATGTAAGTGGTTTTACTCATTTCAAACATGTTTAACATGTAAAGATTCAAAATTTATGCATGTTTCATATAATTTTGAATTTTGATTAACTTAACACCAAAATGTAAGAAATTTTGATCATTTCAAACATGTTTAACATGTAAAGATTCAAACTTTATGCACATTTTTTATAATTTTTAATAATATAACACCAAGATGTAAGTGGTTTTGCTTGTTTTGAAAATGTTTAACTTGAAAATATTCAAACTTTATGAACATTTCTTATAATTTTGAATTTTGAATAACTTAACACCAAAACATAAGTAGTTTTGCTCATTTCAAACATGTTTAACATGTAAAGATTCAAATTGTATGCATGTTTCTTATAATTTTAAAATTTGAATAATGTAACACCAAAATGTAAGTGGTTTTGCTCATTTTGAACATGTTTAACATGTAAAAATTCAAACTTCATGCACATATATTATAATTTTAAATAACATAACACCAAAACCTAAGCATTTTTATTCATTTTGGATATGTTTAACATGTAATGATTTAAAATTTATGCACGTTTCTTATAATTTTAAATTTTGAATAACATAACACCAAAACATAAATGGTTTTGCTCATTTTTAACATGTTTAACATGTAAAAATTTAAACTTTATGCACATTTCTTATAGTTTTAATAACGTAAGAGTAAAACATAAGTATTTATGCTCATTTCAAACATGTTTAACCTATAAATATTCAAACTTTACATGCATTTCTTATCATTTTTAATTTTGAATAATGTAACACCAAAATATAAGTGATTTTGCCCATTTTTAACATGTTTAACATGTAAAGATTCAAACTTTATGCACATTTCTTATAATTTTAAATTTTGAATAATGAAAGACCAAAAGATATGTAGTTTTGATGATTTCAAACATGTTTAACTACAGATTCAAATTTTATACACATTTCTTATCATTTTGAATTTTGAATTTTGAATAACTTAACACCAAAACTTAGGTGGTTTTGCTCATTTTGAACAATTTTAACATGTAAAAATTCAAACTTTATGTGTGTTTCTTATAATTTTGAATTTTGAAGAATGTAACACCAAAATGTAAGTAGTTTGGCTCATTTAGAACATGTTTAATATGTAAAGAATAAAACTTAATGCAAGTTTATTATAATTTTGAATTTTGTATAACGTAACACCAAAATGTATGTGATTTTGCTCATTTCAAACATGTTTAACATGTAAAGATTCAAACTTTATGCATGTTCTTTATAATTTTAAATTTTGAATAATGTAACACTAAAATGTAAGTAATTTTGCTCATTTGAAATATATTTAACATGTAAAAATTCAAACTTTATGTGTGTTTCTTATAATTTTGAATAACATAACACCAAAACATAAGAAGTTTTAATCATTTTGAACATGTTTAACATATAAAGATTCAAACTTTATGTGTTTTTCTCATAATTTTGAATTTTTAATAATGTAACACCAAAACATAAGCAATTTTGCTCGTTTCAAACATGTTTAACATGTAAATATTTCAACTTTATATTTGTTTCTAATAATTTTTTGGTTTAAAACATGTTTAAATTTTCAAACTTTATGCATGTTCCTTATAATTTTAAATTTTGAATAATGTAACACTAAAATGTAAGTAATTTTTCTCATTTGATATGTATTTAACATGTAAAAATTCAAACTTTATGTGTGTTTCTTATAATTTTGAATAACATAACACCAAAACATAAGAAGTTTTAATCATTTTGAACATGTTTAACATATAAAGATTCAAACTTTATGTGTTTTTCTTATAATTTTGAATTTTTAATAATGTAACACCAAAACATAAGCAATTTTGCTCGTTTCAAACATGTTGAACATGTAAATATTTCAAATTTATATTTGTTTCTAATAATTTTGAATTTTGAATAACATAACACTAAAATGTAAGTGGTTTTGCTCATTTCAAATATTTTTAAATTGTAAAGATTCATACTTTATGCATGTTTCTTATAATTTTGAATAATGTAAACACTAAAATGTAATTAGTTTTGCTCATTTTGAATATGTCTAACATGTAAAGTTTCAAATTTTATGTGTGTTTATTATAATTTTGAATAATGTAACACAAAAATGTAAGTATTTTTTCTCATTTTAAACATGTTTAAGATGTAAAGATTAAAACTTTACACACATTTATTATTATTTTGAATAGCATATCACCAAAACATAAATACTTTTGCTTGTTTCAAATAAGTTTAACATGTAATGACTCAAAAATTTTGTACAATTCTTATAATTTTAAATTTTGAATAATGTAACACCAAAACATAAGTGATTTTGTTCATTTTGAATATGTTTAACATGTAAAGATTTAAACTTTAGGCACATTTCTTATAATTTTGAATAATTTAAAACAAAAATGTAAGTGGTTTTACTTATTTTGAAAATGTTTAACTTGTAAAGATTCAAACTTTATACATATTTTTTTATAATTTTGAATAAACATAACACTAAAATTTAAGTGGTTTTGCTTGTTTCAAACATGTTTAACATGTAAATATTCAAATTTTATGTGTGTTTATTATAATTTTAAATTATGAATAATGTAACACTAAAACATGGGTGGTTTTTCTAATTTACAATATGTTTAACATGTAAAGATTCTAAATTTATATGCATTTTTTATAAATTTGAATAACATAACTTTATGTTTTTACCTTAGTGATTGGACCCTATATCTGATATCTTAAACCCTAAGTTACCCTATACCATTTAACTTTAACCCTAAGCCCCTTAAATTATAGACCCTAACCCCTAAACTAATAAATTTAGCCCCAATTAACATCCTTATATATATATAAAGAATCAGGTTCACAAGGATGAACTTGGTTAAAATTACATCACTCATTATCGTAATTAACTTTTTTGGCTCAATCTATGATGATGTGGGTGATAATTGATCCAAATTCACATTTTGATATCATAGATATAGGTTCAAGGCTGCCAAATTTTCCATAATTACTTACACGATTGTATAAATATACCCTAAAACCTATACCCTAATATTTAAAATTCTTAATCCCTAAACTCTAAACCATAAATATAAAATCTTTAAAACTTGAACCAATCATTTTAGCCCAATTAACATCATTTTTAGACTAATAATTAAGTTCACAGGGGTCAGTTGGGCCTAGATCACATTACTATTTTCCCCTTTTGACTAATTCACTCAATCTACTTGATGACATCTAGGGTATAATGGCAACCCAAAAACACATTTTATTATTAATGACTTATTAATTTTTGGGGCTTTACTGTGTTTAGAGCTTATTTATACAATTATTTGTAGAAGAAAAAAAATGACTTAATAATTAATACCATGGAATTTTATGCACTTTGGGAAACATATTGGTTGGCCACTTAACAAATTAAAACCATAAGTGATATGGCATTTAATCCACTTTAGGAAATGTGTTTGAAAACATTTTCATGCAATGTATGTCATAAAATCATGCTACCTACTATTTTATTAAATTCACACATTATTTCAATTTATGGGGAGCCATTTCCCTTCCATCATAATGTCAATTCAAAACCATGGGCTTTAAAGTAGGGAGTGACGTGAGTATCTATAAAGCCAAGCCATTCTAGGGGAAAGGTCTTAGTAACCATGCACCTTCACTTTGGACCTTAATTATAATCTCTAATTCCTAAAACATAAATTATAATCCCTAATCCCTAATCCATAAACCTTATTCATTAATTTCCCTTAATCCCCAATCCATAATCCCTTATCTACATTAAGCATAATGTGATCATGTTGTTTAATAATATATTCACATTATTATTAACATAGGCAAAACTTGGTCATCATTTCCAATTACCAAACACATAGATTATATCGATAATAAGATGATCACATTATTAAATAACATGATCGCATTATTGTTGATATCAACTTCTTAATGCGTTAGATGTGGTGGGACCTTGTAGAAAACATAATGTAATTGCACTATTTAATGTGTTAATTTTATTATTATTTTAGTGATAAGATCACTTATCAATGACTATTTTTATCCCAAATTGAGAATTATATCTATATACACATTCTCTACATGTACTTCTATGAGATCTGCATACCTATGTACTTGACCCCACCTTTGAAAAGTTGTCAATTGTCCCTTCTGATGGATTTTGAATCATGTTAAAAGTGGAAAAAGAAGTTTTTAAAGAAAAAAATATTAGAGGAATTAGAATATTTCAAAGATAAAAAAATCTCCTAATGAAAAAAGTTCATGGTAAATAAGATACATACCCTAATCTTGATGAACTGAATGCCACAAATAATGAGCTAATTGACGATAATGAATTAAGAAATGATGATATTGACTATAAAAATAATGAATTAATTAATGTTGAAAGTTCACATTCAAAGTTCTATTTTTTTTATTTTATTGATGATGAGTCTATGTATGATGCTTCACCCCCCATAAATGAAGAAAATTTGATGAAAATAAATAATGATGAAATTAACCATCAAAATAATTTTGTGGAAAAATATAATGAAAAAATTAACAATGAAGAATTTAATGTCATCCCACCTCTAAATAATGAAAGTAATAATGGTTTTGAAACACCCTCTCAACAAATTTCACCATTACATAGAAAATACAAGTACTTAATTAAAGTCAATAAAAATATTTTAAAACCAATGCATAACAAAATGTCTGATCACCATTCAAGAAGACTATCTCAACAAATTTAGGATGCATTTTTTTTCATAATTTGGAGTATGATAGTCAAAGATGTCAATTACTTGTTTCATTGATAAAATTGATTAAGATGAGACCTATAATGTACACATTAGGACTAAGAACATCTAGCATGAATGATGAAAACAATAAAATTATTAAAAATCTACATGATTCATATCATATTGTAGGCCCAAGATCATGAAATAAATATTGTAACATTGCCCAATGTATAATGATAACTTGTGCAGTAAGTGCTGAAATAATGAAAAAATGATTGATTTAAAAAACAAGCCAAACACTGGATATAAATAGAAAAACATTAATGAAAGCAATTACAAGATGTGAAATACTTAATGAACATAAGACCAATGAACTTTGGGTATTCTCTGGTAGACTTCCATACAAGGCTATAGTTGATACTCTCAAAGACTTACTTGCTCAATTTTGGAAAGATAATATAAGAGTTTCACCCAATGCAAGAGATGTTTTTATAAGAAGAGTTGGTTCTCATAGCTATGAACCACATCCAAAACATTTATTAGATATGAATTAAGCACAATTTTACTCTAAATTTTTGGAAAAACATTGACAAATTTCTATTTATCAAAGATATTTTGAGATGGCAAAACCTTTTTATGTTAAAATAAATCACACACACACACACACACACACACCACTTGTTGTTGTAGGCAACATGTTTAATTTTCAATGTCCTATGATATTTTTTGTTATATTTATTGTGCTTTGCATACTAAATTTTTTCAAGAATGTGGCATTAAATTTCCACTAAAATCAACTAGGGAATTTATTCCAACTATATTCTATAAAAGATCAGATGGGCAATTATTTTACAACAAATCATGTTTAAATAGAAATTATGAAATTTGTGGTGGATTGCCAAATTTAAAAAAATGTATCCATGAGGATATTACAAGTGCAATTGGATAGAAATTAGCTGGTTTAAGTAAATATAAGTTAGTGACTTATCAAGTAAAAAATGGCAAAGAATCTAAAAGGTGTGAGCTTGTTACAAAAAGGATATTTGTTTAAAAAAATTTGATTGAATCTAGGGAGAATATTATTTATGACTATTCAAGGCACACACATAGGGATGGTTTGATGAACATTTCAAGATATGAAAGGATACATTCTCACTTGGTTCCATTGTTTTAGTAGTTGATTTTGAAAATAATTACACATTCAAACCCTAAATATAATTTCAATCATAGTATTATAACTCATCACATTTTTTCATATTCATGCATATAACATTCATGAATGCACCTAATAGTACATATCAACAATGAAAAATATTAAGGGAGTACCATTTCTATATTATTGATTATAGATCACATTATTTAGAGTATGTGCAAGCTTGTTTTTAGAAGTTTTATGAACATTTGAGTTAGAGGAACATTAATTTCAATCAACATTAGATTTCGTCAGACAATTGCACATCACAATTCAAAAAAGCATTGATGTTTTATTGGATGAGTAGGATGCATGTTACCATAGGTGTAGAACATATTTGGAGTTTCACCAAGGTTGGCTATGGAAAAAGAGAGTATGATGGTGCTGAAGCATGTGTAAAAAGAAATATTACAAGGGAGGAGTTGAAATTTGAAGAGGGTGTTCATTTGATAAATGCAAAAACTATGGTTGAATAGTGTAATGTCAACATGTGTTATGGTGCTCAACCAAATTCTATTATTTTTAGACATTTTTGGTTAATGGAGGAAGAACACTTAGTAAAGTATGAGGATTGTATGACTCTAATGGGTTCAAGTGACCTCCACTCATTTTATAGGTCAAATGCAAGTTCTTGGCTTATTCATATGAGACACTTGACATGTTTTCTTTTTTGCATGTGTGGACTCTGTTTGGGATGAGTGTGAGTCATAAGAGTGGGTGGATGATTGGATTTTCAAACCTCTAATTCCAATCAACACATATTAGGTTCCATAAACATTGAAACTTACATATATGAGATCATTAGATGACTTTGACCATGTATCTAATTTAGTGTAGTGAAGTAGAATATTTTTCATTATGTATACTTTATTCTCATTATTTTATATCTTCATGTTATCATTAAAAATGATTTTTGTGATGTATAGGGCATGTTTTTATAGTTATTATAGATGAGAATAATGAAGAAGGTATTGATAACTACTTGTGTTAGTGTGTAGAGAGAGAAGAAATTGACTTCCCCAGTTATAAATGGAGAAAACATTGACTATCCCATTGGGTTAGTGGTAGTCACTGGAACGTGGTTTAGATAATATCTTATAAAAAATTCATTTTAATGATTGTTTGAAGAGTTTGAAATGCATAGAAAAATAATGCACTATTCAAATTTGATTCTTGCAACGAATATTCAATTACAAAAATATCATGGAAAGCCATTAAATAGGAAACTATAGAAAGTTCAGGAGTTAAATTATGAAGCTATTCTTGATACTATCAAGGTTAGAGCAGATCCTAGTGGTTTGTTAGATTAAAATATAGAGGTATGTTAAATTTTCAAATGTAGATGTAATCAATTTTGCCAAATGTTTTTTTATTTTCTAGGTAGTACATATATAAATTTTATTTTTAATTGATTACTAACAATTTTTTGTAGGTTAGTGGTTCCAGATAAAATTCCACCTTCACGTGGTTGGCACTATCAGTAAAGAATTATATATTATTAAAGCTAAGAAAATATTAGGTTTTATGTGTGTTTTCTCTAGGGTGAAATTAGAGGGGGATTAAGGAGGTATGTGAAGGATCAGACAGTTCATAGAAATGACTTACAATTTTAATTTTGTGTTTGAATTTAGGCTAAAAATTATATTGGGAAGGGTGTCTTGAGGCCAGAATGGGTGGTGGGTTTGTTGATTGGGCTTGACGGGAGGTCAAAAACCTAGTCCTAGAGTTTATCTACCCCTTATATGTGTTGAAGGTGTCATTTTTCACTAATGAAGTATTGAAACTAGAGTTATGCAACCATAACTTCAACTTTGACAACATTTATTGTCAGTGTTTTCACTCTCTAGAATGGTAGTGAAAATGCACTTCTAGGTGGATTCAAACATCATGATAGTATAATAACATGTAATTTACCTATCTAGATGTGACAAAAGTGATAGATTCATAGGTAGAGGTCCTAAAGGTAGAAATGTCAGTGGAGCTTGAGAAGTTACTTGTTCACCTACAAAAACTTACATTTTTAGACCTATCACTACAACTTATGTAACAGCTTAATCTCAAAACTTCCATAAGAGTGTTCTAGGGTGAGATTAGAGGGATTAAGGAGGTATGTGAGGGATCTAACATTTCATGAAAATGACTTATAGTTTTTCTTTAATGCATGTTTGAATTTAGGTTATAAATTTGTATTTGTTTTGTATTGAGAAGGGTGTTCTTGAGGCCAAAATGGGTGGTGGGTTTGTTGATCAGACCTCAAAAGAGGCCAATAATCTAGTCCTAGAGGTTATTTCCCCCATGAATATGTTGGTAGTGTCATTTTTCACACAAAGTATCAAAACCATAGTTCTACAAACACAACTTCAACTTTGACAACATTTATTGTCAATGTTTTTGCTCTCCAGAATGTTAATGAAAATGCACTTTTGGGTGGATTCAAACATCATGGTAGCATAATAACATGTAATTTTCCTACTTGTATGTGACCAAAGTGATATATTCATAGGTGGAGGTCCCAAAGGTAGAAATGCTAGTTGGAACTTGAGAAGTTGCTTGTTTATTAACAAAAACTTACATCTTTGGACCCATCAATACAACTTGTATAATAGATTGATCTCAAAGCATCCACCTGAGTGCTTCAAGGTGTGATTAAGAAATGACTTATAGTGTTCATTTTATGCATGTTTAAACTTAAGCTAAAAAATTATATATTTTTGTATTTGGGAAGGCTGTTCTTGAGGCCAAAATGGGTGGTGGGTTTATCAATTGGGCCTGATGGGAGGCCAAAAACTTGGTCTTAGAGGTTATTCAGCCCCTTAAATGTGTTGGTGGTGTTATTTTTCACCCATGAAGAATTGAAACTAGACTTATGTAACCACAACTTCAATGTTGATAACATTTGTTAGTGTTTTTACTCTCTAGAATGGTAGTGAAAATGCACTTTTAGGTGGATTCAAATGTCATGGAAACATAATAACATGTAATTTACCTATTTGTACATGACCAAAGTGATATATTCATAGGTGGAGGTCCTAGAGGTATAAATTCTAGTTAGAGCTCGAGAAGTTATTTGTTCACTAACAAAAACTTGCATTTTTGGACCCATCACTATGACTTGTCTAACAGATTGATCTCAAAGCTTCCACCCAAGTGCTCTGAGATAAGATTAAAGGGATTAATGAGATATGTGAAGGATCTAATGATCTTTATAAATGACTTATAGTTTTCATTTTATACATGTTTGAACTTACACTAAAAATTTGCATTTTTCTTGTATTGGGAAGGGTGTTCTTGAGGTTAGAATAGGTGGTGGGTTTGTCGATTGGCCCTGACAGCAGGCCAAGAACCTTGTCATAGAGGTTATCCACCCCCGCCCCCCTCCCCCCAAAAAACATTTTGGTGGTGTTATTTTTCACCCATGAATCATTAGAACTATATTTCTATAGCCACAACTTCAACTTTGACAACATTTGTTAACGTTTTAACTCTCTAGAATGGTAGTGAAAATGCACTTTTAGGTGGATTCAAACATCATGGCATAGCAATAACATGTAATTTGACTATATAGACATGAAAAAAGTGATATATTCACATGTGGAGGTCCCAAAGGTAGAAATTCTATTTAGAACTCAAGAAGTTGCTTGTTCACTAACAAAAACTTGCATTTTTGGACCTGTCACTGCAACATGTCTAATAGATTAATCTCGAAGCTTCCACTCAAGTGATCTAGGGTATGATTATAGGGATTAAGGAGGTACATAAAGGATATGATGTTTCATGTAAATGACTTATATTTTTTTTATGCATGTTTGAACTTAGGCTAAACAATTGAATTTTTCTTGTATTTAGGAAGGGTGTTCTTGAGGCTGGAATAAGTGGTGGGTTTGTCAATTGGGCCTAACAGGATGCCAAGAACCTAGTTCTAGAGGTTATTCTCCCCCTTGGATGTCTTGGTGGTGTCATTTTTAACCCATGAAGCATTGGAACTAGAGTTCTACAACCACAACTTTAAATTTGATAACATTGACAACTTTGACAACTTAAACTAGAGACCTAAAAACTTAATAAGTAATTGATCTATTGACATATTGAAAAATTTGACAACTTTGAAAATTTTTACAACTTTGACAACTTTGATAATTGTGACAACTTTTATAATTTTAACAACTTTGATAATTTTGATAACTTTGACCTATTGACCTATTGACTTATTGACCTATTAGGTGGCATTGAGTAATTGACCTATTGAAAACATTGAATTTTTTTTAAACTTTGACAACTGTTATAATTTTGACAACTTTGACAATTTTGATAACTTTGAAAATGTTGACAACTTTGATAACTTTCGCAGTTTTGATAACTTTGACAATTTTTACAACTTAATATTGTTATAACATACAAATGGAAAAGAGTTTGTTTCACTTTTATCATAGTTATTTTCCATTGAAAGTCCACAGTCCTAAACTCAAAATTATATATACTATAATATTTGTATTGAATATTGTCTTTGATTCAAAAAGTGATAGAGAAGGGTTGATTCAAAATTCCTACAAATTTGTAACATAGTGTCTCTTAAGGTTTATTAAGTGAATAAATTCATTTCAACTTGTACCTTTTATATTTTTTACTATACTACCATGTAGGTAGTCAACTAGCCTGAGAGATAGTGAGAAAGAGGCTAAAGAAGAAAGTTGAACTTAGGTGAAGAGTTGAGGACTAAAATTGATTGAAAAGTAGGATTGGCCAAAAGAGTGGTCAAATATAGTTTTTGTTTGGTCAAAGTGTCTTCATAATGGTTAAACCTTAGAGCTTTGTGCATTTAGAAGGCTAATTAGAGTGTCAAGTAAGCCTAAAGGTACAAGATTTTGCAAAGGAACCTAACCCAAAATTTTATGTGAGGTAATGGCATGGAAAAGGGTTGTCAAAAACCTAATTAATTTTCCTTTAAGAGTATATTTATGGAATATAACATGAGGTTTTCCCTAAAATAGGGCTACAAGCCAATACAAAGGCTAAAGAGAAAAATATGAGAAATGATAAAAGAGACAGGGGTTCAAAAGTTGAAATTATGTTGTATGAGCATGATAAGGGTCTTGAGGTAATAGATAAGTAAATACAAAATATTAGATAACAATATCTTTGATCAAGATCCTAAACACTTACAAGCTATTGAGAAAGTTATACATCAAAAATGTATAAGAAGCAGGCACAAAGAGAAGAAGGACATTAAGCCTAAGTGAGAAGAGTGCCATTGGTCATTTCCACTACACACAATGAAATTAAAAAACTTTAATTTAAAAAAATATGTAAGATCCAAGATTTATAACATTAAAAATAATAAGGTTTAATCCTCATTTGTGCATGTATAACATTAAATACAAGATCTGATATAGATAATAATTTGGATGATTAAAACAAAACTATAAAATAACACATAATGAAATAGAAATTGAATATAAATTAGATAGATCAAGCCATGATAGGCATATAATATAGGCACATACATGTCCAATGTCAATAATACATAGATTGGGCCATGATAGCCATACAAATAATTACATCTACTAACATATCATCTAATGTTGGATGAATGTCATATGTGTATATATAATGACAAAATGCATCAATTGAAATATAGGTATACAAAAAATTACATCTCATGTGTAATACATCATATTCATCAAATAACCTTCCTCTCTTTGCCTTTCTTGAAGAAGACTCTCCTTGGGATGCCCTACTAGTAGATGGAGACCCCTCTAATGCCTTGGATTTTTCCAAGGTCTGACTATGGGTCCTCTGTTCATAGCTAGCTTACATTTAAGCTTGTTTAAATAAAATAACTATTATGAAATTAACATAAAATACATTCAAATAATTATTGATAAATTAATTTCAAACTACAATAAAAATCATTTAAACATGTCCACTTACTACAAGCTTGCAATCTTGTTCAATCTATTTTTCATGCTTAATCAAATCAATAATAAGCTCAATTGTCTAAATAGGCATCTCAAATATGGGAGAAACATGATAAATTACCCCAATCACCATTTGACTAGGAATATCAACTATCATAGGATAACCCTATATACATAATACATAAACATAATTTATATTTGCCCCAAGTACACATGTACTAAAATTATTAAATCAAGTCTATTTTTACAATTTGAAATTACAAGAACCAATATATACCTATGTCATTGCTTATGTAGATGACATTGTAGCAGCAATTCCTATGTCTACCTCAGCTCGTAGAGAGGGAGGAGTGTCAGTACTAGCCATTAGTTGTTCATGTAAATAAGGTCTCACTTAGTTTTATATAAATTACATGTCAAATCTTATATATGGAAACCAAAATGATTAATAGAATAACTTTATCATAGAAAATATATGTCTATGTAAGTACATGAATGCAATGATACATTATAGGAATGAAGAAGATAAGTATGTGGGGATTATTGCTCCATTGAGTAGATTCCTTTGCTTGACCTATTCACCAATTAGGATGTGTCATGTAAAATAGTTTAATTTTCCCATATGTCCCTTGAGAGTGGACTATCACTTTCAAGGTTATGATGAGGATACTAGGCTTGTTAGCTAGAGGTAGGGTTGTGGCCTTGATAAAGGATTGTGATAGAGTTGTTAATTGGGTGTAATAGTTTTGTGTATGAGAACATGACCCCTACACAAATCATGGGCTAAATGTGTGAGCACATGACCCCTTATCAGTAAGGATTAGAGATTGGGATAGTGGGGGCCATTAGGGATTCTAGTTGGATAGGTATGCCACCATTGAGAGACTTTCCATGAGTGGTACACACTGAAAATGATATATTTGGTAGTTTTACTATATTAGGGTATTTTAGGATAGTTTATGAATGAGGTGGACACTCTAATACCATCACAAGAAAAATTAGGAGATTACTAATTGGAGGAGTACATTTAGAAAAATATCCTATGTCTAGGTTATAATTATATTAAGATTCCAACATTAAGTAAAACCACCACCATAATATGTAGATACTTAGATGTAAAAAAAAACATAGGATGGAGGGTGAGGAGATTAATTTTAGGGGGAAACAATGGTGATCATACACTTGTTAGAGAGGAACCAACAAGATAGGAGGATAATGCTAAGATGAAGTCAAATTAGGAATTATACCTAGACTAACATGAATTTGCCCAAATAAAGTAGCGATTTGTTTTATTTTTAGTTAATTTCTATGTTACTTTATAATTTATTACTCAGTTATTGTTTCTTTATGTGATTGGAGATCTAATGTCTTCTCTTGTTATATGGTTTTAGAGTGAATCACTTAGTGGTAGAGCATGATCAAAGAAAATTTTGTTAGGATATTTTAGGTGAGGATTATTTGAGCCTCGATAATATTCTTGTGGATGTGGTTCTCCATGTGTGAATAAGAAAGCATACATATTTTTTTCTCCCTAATTATCATACATATGTGGAGTTCCCTCATAATAAGAGAGAGATAGTTGGCCTAGAGGAAAATATGGTTGGTTTAGAGTCTTAGGTGAAGATTCTCAATGAGATTGTTAGGGCAAGGGGGTTAGGATCCATCTAGACAAAAAATAGTGGGAGGTACATTAACCACATAGGTATAATCAAGAGACACAAAAGTAGAGAAATCATAAACAACATCACTCATCAACATGTATATGTAAACAACTACAATCATAACAAATACAAAGAGCAAAACATATATGCAAATAATTTTTACTTATGTATATGTAAATGGTGTTGTCCTAATATAAGAAGATACAATTATCAATGGCCCAATAGCTAGACCTGAATATGATAATAATGGCTATGATAAATTGAATGTTGTAAATGTTGGTTGTGATGATGAACTGTCACCTTTATTGACATAAAAAATGACATATATATTATATTAATTTTTATGTAAATTAATTTTTATCTTAGAAATTAAATTTTCACATATAACTTAAATTTAACATGACATTTACATAAAATATACCTTCATCTATGTGGTGACTAATGTCTACATACCAAAAAATCATCACTCATAAGAATATGATCTAAGCCATCTAAACCATCGACACCATCACCATTAGAAGGTCCCATGCACATAGCTCCACATGAAATTTAAGGGTTGGATCAAGGTTAGATAGCTTATAGTGTATAAATAGTATCACTCTATGAAATCCTACTCATATGTTGAATGAGTGTATAGATGAACTAATAGCATGGAGAGTATTTATCTCCATGACTTGTTGAACCACAAAGGGGATCTCAGGATCAAAAGGCCTTTGCATATAAATCCATGTAGGCTAATTAGGCACATGATGTACACCTAGTTGATCCTATGTATATCCTTTTCCTTAGCCCTGAAACTCACTAAAATCAAAATAAATAGGAATCTGATTGAGGATAAACTCATAGTAGAGTTTCTTAAACAAATATAGTGGGACCTTATGGTTGTTACATGGTGGATAGTCAAAGACCATCCACCATCGATCCCAAAAATGTATTTGATTAAGTTTATGTACACAGTGATGGATGGGAAAAAATTTGGTGGTTATGAGAAAGGGAACATTGGTGGCTTGGTTGATGAATAGGGTGCAAATGTTAGTGTTTGAAATTTATAAATTCTTGACCTAAAGGTTGACAACTTGTCAGCATAATAGGCCTTAAAAGTATCCCTGTATGAGGTCCATCAGTTTGATTTGACTTGTTATTGAGTTAATTTCACCTAATAAGGTCTATAGGAAATTAGCTAGTTAGGTGTGGTGGGGGTTAGTCAAACTAGGATCTCTCATTCTATTAATTAGGTCTTTGATTTCAAGTTTGTTTTTGACAATTTTGTCAATTAAAAAATCTTGACTACCAAGGGGTTTTGGGGAACTATAGGAGGGTTAGGTGGAGGGATAGGATGAACAACAAGGTTTTGTGGAGGGCTAGGAGGAAGAGCAATTTGAGGGTTTTGTGGAGGGTTAGTAGGATGATTTGTTAGAAAAAACCAAATTATAATTAAAAACATGGGTTACATAATGAAAACTATGAAAAATTAGGGTTAAATACAGAATATTTTGATGACTTACATATCCAATATGGTGACATCATTGATCAAAAAACCTATGGGGTGGATTTATTAGCTTCTTAGCACTTTTTGGCACTTCTTAGCACTTTTTCAGCAAAATGCGATCACTTAAATAGAGAGGAGGAAATGCGAACACAAAATGACTGATTTTATGTTTGGGTTTCAATATTTTTTTGTTACATAGGGAACACAATCACATTATTAATGTGATCACATTCCCTTTAATAATGTGATTGAATTAATATTTAATATAACATGATCATGTTATTAAATAACGTGATCATTCTATTTAATAACACGATCAAATTATAGCTAGGCAATCCTAAGCCTAGACTTAAGTAATATGATCACATTAATTAAATAGCGTGATCACATTACTAATTAATGCAATCACATTATGGTAAATGTCCATGGAATTTTCACTCGACTTTGTGCACTTACCTAGGGAAAATAGATCATCTTTGTGAAGGACACTATAGATGTTGAAGACCCTTAGGAGGGACTCTCCTCCTGATTATATTTTAGTTTTTTGTTTTTTCTTTCATTCTAAGTACTGTAGCTTTTTGTTTTTTGGATTCTCGACCCTGTTGATGGTCTATTGATACTCTTGTAATGCTATTTGGTGGTTTTAGGTCCCTGTAAAACCTATATTTCACCTTTTAAAATAAAATAAATTGAATAACATAAGACCAAAACTTAAGTGGTTTTGCTTATTTCAAACATGTTTAACATGCAAATATTCAAAATTTATGTGCATTTCTTAATATCGAATTTAGAATAATTTAAGTGATTTTATTCATTTTGATCATGTTTACATGTAAAGATTCAAAATTTATGTGCATTTTTTATAATTCTTAATTTTGAATAATATAACACTAAAACATAAGCAATTTTGCTCATTTTGAATATGTTTAACATGTAGAGATTCAAATTTTATGTGCATTTCTTATAATTTGTAATTTTGAATAACTTAACACTAAAACACAAGTGTTTTTTCTCATTTTAAACATGTAATGAAATTACTTCAACGATAAAGTAGAATATTAGAAGTAGATCCAAATATTACTGAAATATATCCAAATATATAATAATAGATAAGCCACTTCGAAGGGGCAACCTCCACAAGCTTTAAATAAAGGAATTCATAATATGATGCTAAACAATTACCCACTACCTCCTATATATAGTCTATCTAGGCCATGGTTACTCCTTAGGCCAACCTACTAACCAAACGAATGCATAGAGAAATGTGAAATAACATCAAAGAGGGATAAGTAAGCCACAAGTCAGTTATTCCTATCCTTATACATGCAATAGGTTAGGGCCGTAGCATGCCCTTCCCCTTCAAACCAACATTGTCCTCAATGTTGAATAACTCTGGATGTTGTTGTAAAAAATCTTCACCTTCCAAAGTTGCATCTTCATTGCTCAAGTTCTTCCACTTGATCAGATATTCCCTAATCTCTCTGGTTCTCAACCTCTTAGTACGTAGACTCATCCTCTGGTTGGAGGATCTTCTCTGGTTCCACAATGACTCATCCTTCTTCATCTAGTTTTGGGAGTTCTATTTAGGCTGAAACTATCTATCTAATGACCTTCTTCAAACATGTAACATGAAATACTAGATATATGCGAGATGAATGAGGTAACTCGAGCTTATAAGCCACACTTCCAATTTTTTGTAGAACTTGATAAGGGCCATAATACTTAGGATCAAGTTTGTTGTCCTTTTTCTTTTGCTTCAAGGACATTTGCTTATAAGGATACAAACATAAAAATATCCAGTCACCCACCTCAAAATTTCACTCACTACGGTGTTGTTCTGCTTGTTGCTTTATCTTGTTTTGTGCCAAGGCCAAATTCTCTCTCAAACTAGCCAAAACCTCTTGTTGATGTTGAATGTGCTCCTCCACATTTCAAACCTTAGTTTTTACCTTTAATGAAGAAGTGATGGAAGGTGGATGGTAACCATATAGTGCTAGAAATGGAGACATTTTAGAAGAGGTATGGAAAAATGTGTTATACCACCATTCTGCAAGTGGTAGCCATTAACCCAATGTTCTTGTTTATCTAATACAAAACAATAGAGATACCCCTCTAAACATTTATTAACCACTTCTTTTTGTCTGTCAGATTGGGGGTGGTAAGATGAGCTATGAGCTAGCTACGTACCCAAGCAGGAAAATAGTTTAGTCCAAAAATTACTAGTGAAAATAGGATCATAATCACTTACAATTATTATTTGGGTTCCATGTAATTTTAGAACTACGTCCAGAAAAATGGATGCTACTTGCTGAAAATGGGTGTGAGAGAGCACAAAAGAGGGAATATTTTTTAAGCCTATACACAATTACCAAGATAACATTCTTACCTTCAGAACAAGGCAACCCTGTGATGAAATCCATGGAAACCTCCTCCCACCTTTGACTAGGAATTGGTAATGGTTGTAACAGACCTAAGGTCTTAACTGTCTCACCTTTATTTTGTTGGCATATCAAGCATTCTACCACAAAATTTTGTACATCTCCCTTGAGTCCTTCCCAAAATAATTGTTTCTTAATTCTATGATATGTTTTCAAGAACCCTGAGTGTCCCCCAATTGGAGATGCATGCAACTTCGCAACAATCTTATGCTTAAGCTCTGAATTTTTACACAAGTATAACCTACCCTTATACCATAGGACATTATCTTTCCATTCAAATTTGTCAGAGGCTAAAGTATCTTGCTGGAGATTTTGAATCAAAACCTGTGTATCCTTATCTTACTCCCATTCTAATATGGTGTCATCTACCCAATCTACTTACAATATGGATATTGCACAAAGTAATGCTTATGTGGATGTATCTCATCTAGATAGTGCATTTACTACTACATTATCTTTACCCTTCTTATAGATGATTTCAAAATCATAACCCAACATTTTGGTTACCCACTTTCGTTGTTCCTCAGGTGATAATCTTTGTTTCAAAAAGTATTTGAGACTATCATGATCAATTTTCACCTTAAAGTGTCTACCCATCAGATAGGGCCTCCATTATTTAACTACATGAAGAATAACCATCATTTATTTCTCATAAATAGGTTTTTGTAGATTCTTACCTTTGAATTTATGACTCTCAAATGCAATGGGTCTTCCTTCTTGCATTAGTACCACTCCCAACCCTGATCCATAAGCATCACATTCAATAGTGAATGTCTTTCAGAAGTCTAGAGTAGCCAAAACTAGAGTGGTGCACATAGCTACTTTTAGTTTTTCAAATGCTTTGGTGGTGGCATCATTCCAATGGAAGGCATCCTTCTTTAGCAATGCAGTGAGTGGAGTCACTATGCTTCCATAACTTTTCACAAATCTTTGGTAGTAACCTGTTAGTCTTAGGAACCCTCTAAGGTTTTTGAGAGTTTTTGGTATGGGCCATTCCATCATAGCTTTGATCTTCTGGGGATCAAATTTGACGCTTTCATGGGAAATAATGTGACCTAGGTACTCTACCTTTTGTACTCCAAAAACATATTTGGATGGCTTCGCATAAAGTTGATGCTTTTCCAAAACTATCAACACCTGTTTCACATGTTGCAGATGTGCTTCCCATGTCTGACTATAAATCAATGTCATAAAAAAAAAACCAACACAAACTTCCTTAAAAAAGCCTAAAAATAGTGTTCATCGAGCTCTAAAAAGTAGATGGTGCATTTGTAAGACCAAAGGGCATTACCAAAAACTCATAATGGCCCTCATGCATTTTAAAAGTAGTTTTATGAACATCTTCATCCTTGATTCTAATTTGATGGTACCCTAAGTGAAGGTCTAATTTTGTGAAATAATTAGCACCATGTAACTCATCAAGTAAATAATCAATTATGAGAATAGAAAACTTATCTTTGATGGTGTACTTGTTGAGTTCCCTATAATCTGGGCACATCCTCCATGTGTCATCCTTCTTTTGCACCATGACCACTAGTGATGAATATGCACTTTGGCTATGCCTGATGATCCCTACCTCTAGCATCTCATGGACCATTTTTTTGATTTCACTCTTTTGTGCATATGGATATCTATATGGTCTGATATTTGGTGGTTGACTCCCTAGAAGTAGTTGAATGACATGATCATGTTCTCTTTTTGGTGGTAGTCCTTTTGGCATACCCCAAAAATAGATGGGTGGTCATCAAGAATCATCTGTAGATTAGGATGTGTAGATGCTTGTGTGGGTTAAAGTTCTATGGAACATAATCATTCAATAATTCCCTCTACCCCCTTTTTTAGTATCTTGGTCATTTGATGTGAACTAACCAATTGTGCAGATTTTGCCTATAATCCATGTAGTTCAATTTTCTTACCTTCAAAATGAAAGTGCATGAATAGTTCCTGGAAGTTCATCCCCAAAACAATGTCTATGTTACCCATGGGAATAGCAAACATATGAGGATCAAGATTGTACTCACCCATAACAAGCTTAATACTATGGCATTTGGTTGAACAATTAATTGTGCCACCATCTGCAATTATGACTTAAAATTATGGTGCTGGATAGATGAAATAGTTCAATCGAGTGGCCAAATTATGGTTGATGAAGATATGTGTGCTCCTTAAATCAATCAACATTGTCACCTTCTATTTCTTGAGGAAACCCACCACCTTAAGAGTTTGTGGAGTGCTAATACTTGCAAGTGCATGACAAGAGATTGTAGGTTGGGAATTTTCAAGTACCTCCTCTATCTCTTCCTCATCATTATTGGAGGCATCATCTTCTTTTTTATCTTCATTGGATCCCTCAATGTAGAATAACTTCATCTCAGCACATCTATGTCCTTTGCTCCACTTGTTGTCACAACTGAAGCATAATCCTTTTGTACACTTCTCTTCAATTTTCTGTGGGGTCAATCTGTTAGGTGGAGGAAATGTTGGTGTCAACATGCTATGATATTTGAAGTGAGTGAATGGCTGATTCTTGTTGGCTATGAATTTATCCTCAGCTCTATGTGCCATGATAATAGAATAAAAAATCTTAAGTGGATTAAACATGCGTACCTCATGTTGAATGTGGTCCTTGAGTCCACCCACAAATAGGTCATTCAATTTCTCCTTATAAATTATCTCCACACATAAGGATAGGTTATAAAAATAATGAATATAATCCTTGATAGAGCCATTCTATCACAATTTTTTCAGTTAGCTAAAGTAATTCTCTATCACACTATTGCCATAGTGTAATTGCAGCTCCTCTGTAAAAACTAACCAAGTGACATTGAGAGTCATCTTTTCCTTTTGAGCACACAACCATCGATACCAAATGAATTGATCAAGTTCAAGATAAAAGGATGCCATGGTAACCTTTTGTCCACCTGGGATCTGATGTAGATCAAAAAAATTCTCCATTTGGTTGATCCAATTGAGTGCATCTTTTCCATCAAATTTGTGCATATCCACCTTTGGTAACAGGTTCCTCTGTGGCACTGTAGTTAGATTTGAAGTAGATTGGTTAGGAGAACCACCCTAGTGGGGTTGTGTAATAGCGTTAGCTAGATGATTTGACTGATTATTTTTCAAATCCATTATGATATCTACCAAACTATCTTGTATGGATTTCATATTAGATTGTATGCCTTGCACCTCACTTTGAATGCCTTGCACACTATAGTCAAGCTGGCTCACTTTATGATCTATATCAGACAAACTTGGTTTAAAGGGTCAATTAAATCCCCATTATTACTCCATCTCTTCCTTGTTATGAGTTTTACCTGGAGTTTCATCACCCTTTCATTGGCCCAAGTTTGTGGACCTGCCATAAAAAGGCTTTACGATGTCAACCCTGATTGGCACTTTTGACCCAACTTTGACCAAGAAATGTTAGACTTATGTAGGCCTCAAATAAAAACATACAAAGAACATACCATAGCCAAATTTTTCTTAGCTTTCCAAAACTGTAAATAATTAAAAAAAAATCTTTGAATTGTGCACTATAGAGTAATTTTATAGAAAAACCTAAAATGGAGATAACTTTTGTAAAATAGATCCAAATCAGCTTAAATTTTAATGGAAGATTAATTTAATTATTTTTCACCTCCAGTAAAAAAATTTGTAGAGAAATTCGAATCCATTTTTTAGATATATCCAAATTTAAAAAAAATAAGGTTTCACCCACAAGATTGCCCAAATCACAGCTCTAATACCACTTGTAATGAAATTACTTCAATAATAAAGTAGAATATCAGAATTAGATCCAAATATCACTGAAATATATCTAAATATATGATAATAGATAAGCCACTTCGAGTGGCCAACCTCCACAAGCTTTAATAAGAGCAAAATTCACAATATAATGGTAAACAATTACCCACTACCTCCTATATCTAGGCCATGGTTACTCTATAGGTCCAAATTAATGCATAGAGAAATGTGAAATAGCATCAAAGAGGGATAAATAAGCCACAAGTCAGCTATTCCTATCCTCATACATGTGATAGGTTAGGGCCATAGCAGAACATGTTTAACATGTAAAAATTCAAACTTTTTGTATGTTTCCTATAATTTTGAATTTTAAAGAATGTAACACCAAAACTTATGTGGTTTTACTCATTTAGAACATGTTTAACATGTAAAGATTCAAAATTTATGCACATTTTTTAAAATTTTGAAATTTTGATGAATGTAAATAATGGAGAGGGTTATGATAAATGTATAAACTCCACCTATTCCTTGCTATGATCTTAGACAATTAATCTTAACTACAACACTTGGCTCTATCCTCAACGTTCAAGCTTCAACATTAGTCTTCAATCAATCTTCTCTCTAGGCTTGGTATCATCCCCTACTATAACCATTTATACTAAACATCATTAAGTCATTATTTATTATCATTATACCCTTCTTAAACCTCAATCATCTAATCATCTCATTTCATTCATTTTCCTCATCACCTTCCACTCATTCACTCACTAGCTTCACAACTTAAGTCTTATAACATCAATTGTTTATGATTTCATGAACATAAAATGACATCTTGAGCATACTTTTTTGAACCCCTTGTAATCCCTCACTCACCCTCAATCATCCATTGACACATTTCAATCTCAATAATGACCCTATCTCCTTGCAGCCCTTTTTCACATATTTTCTTAGTTAGAACACTTTATAAGTCCACTTAAATATATTATCCTATATTTAGATAACTTATATCTTTTTACAACTTCTTATGAAGTTTTAAAGTCTAGATTTCTATCTAAATACCACTTCTTTTGTAGGTTCCTTGCCAATTAGGTCTTTTAGCCCTCCTTGCAATTACTTAGTCACCAAATCTATACCACACAATATGATACCCAATTGAAACCTCATGAATCCTTTTCATCTTGTAAAAATATATATGACTAAATTTTTTGGTCCATTTCCAATAGTTACAATGAAAGTTATTGGGTTTTTAGTTTCCAAATCCTTACTAATGACTATAGAGGCCAAGAAGGATCAAATTACAATATTTTTAGTTTGGGAGCATATCAAACCAATATGAGACCTTCCAAAGGTCTTTCCTAATCATATCAACCTTGAAGAATGGATTATGACCTTTATTCAATCTGGTTATAGCTTAAGATCCATAAAACATAGAATTTTTTGTCCTTATGAAGGACTATGCCAGTAGGGTTTGAAGGTTACCTGAGTTCGAAGACTCTTTAAGAAATATTTAAATATTCCAAACCCTTATCTCACCTTTGTAAATAATAATAAACCTACATTAAATAGTAACATTAATTTATTGATATCGAAAAGGAATTCACCCTTCTTTTCATCATGACATTCTATCTCAAGATAGGGTACAAGCAAGGTAAGGTAGGGTACTGAAGTCTTATTGACCATGACTAATTTGTAAAATCTCACATTAGGTTTAGGGAATTAAAATAAATTTTATGTCAAGGACATTATAAAATTCTAATTCAATATCAAAAGGCTATTGATAATAGTTAAACCACCTTATTCCCTGAGCATGTCATTTGTGAAAAGCATACACAGATTTATAAAGATTGAAATCTCTTTCCCTAAGTTATATCACTTTAAATGAAAGTAATAACATCATAAAGAATTAACTGACACATATATAACTTTTTTAAAGTCACACCTTGTTTCTTTTTGTAATTATAAACCTCTAAGCTATCAAACTAGTCATTTTCTTGACTATATCAGATGAGCATAGGGTTTATGGATAGAGACCCACTTTTTCTAAGCTATTTTAGTTAAGACACCATAAATAACCATTATGAGGATTAATATAGTGTATTTATCTTATTTAAATTTTAAAAAAACTATTTTCACATCTCAACAACTCACCTATAATTCAAGTTTACTTCTTTCTACCTGCAACCTCATTCTCTCCTAGGTCTGCCACCATGTGTTCTTTGATTAATGCCTAAAACAACATCAAGAGCACCTTATCTACAACTTCAAGGGATTTTCAATATATTATTTAATCAATAATAATTTAATTACATATAATTAAAGAGTACACATTCACAAAATGACTTTTATTTATTCATAGGAATCATTAAATGTTACATTTGTAGTCCAGAAATGGACTCTACCACCTCCTTAGAGAGTTTTACATTATTAATGTCTTGGTTTTCTTATCCTCCTTATCAATTCTCTCTCCATCCTTTATACTCTCTCTCTCTTCCTAGAAATCCATTATCATCCAACATCTACATTGGTTTTGGTAGTTACAATACAAGACTCTCTTACACTGACCAACTCAACGTATGAGTGGCATTTACATTTTAACATAAATCTTCAATTTTTATCACCTTAATTACTTACACATAAAATTTATTCAAAACTCTTTAATTACTCCTTAGAACTTTTTACTAAATTTATCTCACCTAATCACCTCATATCCCATGGTCCTTCAATACTTAGTTCTAGAATTTGAATTTTCAAATTGTAATTTTTAGAGGGAAAACTCCAAATAAATATAAAACACACACTTGATGACTCAAAATGATTATATAAAAAAAAAATCCTAAAGGATCCCTCACACACACCTATACCTTAAAATATACCAACTATGACTCCTAACTAGCACATATCACTTTAACAACTAAAAATCATGTTTTGCTTATTAGATGTTCCTGCATCATTCTCCCTAAGAGGGATAAAATTTGAATACTAACACATTAGTCTTCTTTCTTGACTTGAAATTCATTTTTTTAGCATATTCCATACTTACCTTACTACTCTTCCTCCTTTATTTCTCCTTTATCCTCTTTAGTCTCTTGTATTTTACTTCCTTGCTTTATCTATCTTCCTTAATAACTCATCCTCTACCTCTATGAGGTGTGCCATCTACTGTAACTCTTTATTTTCTACATGTTCTAACTTTTCCAACTCAATTTATCCTTAATCATATTATATTTCTAACAAATGGTTCTAATTATTCATTTTTAATCTTTCTATATGGCTTCCTTATTCATTGATCTCACTTTGTTCATGCTTCCTTAGTTGTCTTTGATATTTGATAATGTTGGTTCCTTATTCCTTGTACACTAATGGTCTCATAGGCACCTCTTTTACTTACTATTCATTACACCTCTCCATCTCTTGATGTGTCTTCACATAACCCTACTCATCTTATAAGAATAACTTCTTGTCCAATTCACCTTCATCATGGTACAATATGGTTTGGCATCTTATTGTAATTTTATAATCATGAAAATCAACTAAAAACTCAATTTTAACTTCACCCATTGAATAAATTACCTTTTACACTTGCTCATGCTTCAATTGCTTTCTTTCTAGTTTTCTTGTTTGTCCCTTTGCTTCCATATATCCTTGTGCTTCACTATGATGCTTCTTTATCTTCTTGTGTTCATCATCATGTTTGCCTATCCTCTATTATTTTATTTCTACCTTATCTACCCATTATTGTGCTATAATTAGCTCATTAGACTCCATACTCAACCTTCCTTGATTTGTTATCTCATTTGGCTCATCTTGTACCAATTTTTATCCATTTCTTGGGCTATAACTCATCATTTATTTCTAATTTTTTGCTATCATATAACTTGCAAGTTCATCTTCATCTTATTGTGAAAATTTATCCACAACTTGTCCTTGGATTCCCTCTCTCATGAGATTCAAATCAATCTCATTTTATTCTTACACATCAAGTTCTTTAAGCACTCTATGGTGTGCTTCATCTTCATCTTGAGAAAGCCTATCCATCAATGCTATTATTTCTCTATACAAATCATCTTCACTATTTAAATTATCTCATATGTATAATAAAAAATGACATTAAAAATAAAATCTTGAGAATACTTAGCCTCTTCACACTTGTCATCTTGATCACTCACCTGTAACATAATCTCTTTGTCTTTGATTACCTGCATCATGTCTTCTTGCTTCTTGAGTTTGTAAATTTCCTCTTTGTTTGTGCTCTCTTGACATATACCTGAAAGACTATCCTTTTTTACCATTTACATGTTATTCACAACCCATTTTCTGCCTTACGCATTCATATACTAAAATTTGCTTCTTATTTCATCTTCTTCATACTTCTTGTCTTGATATCCTATCATTATAACTTAATGAAATCTACCCTTTACTTCTTTTATCCATCTTTGTTCTTATTTTTCACCTATATTCTTACCTTTCATGACCTCTTACTTTAGTTTTTCCTTCTTCTTCTCACCAACTGATGCATTGAGCCATTTAGGCACCACATAACCATGGTCTTGTATTATCCTTAAGGGTTGTACTTTTCTCTTAATTTTTCCAATCTACATATTAACTTCTTACTTCTCATACATGCAATCAAATTCAAGTCCCAAACATTTAATTACCTCTTTGAAGGATTGATACAAAGTTATTTCCTTTATCATGTAGTCATGGTTTTCACTCATGTCTTATTTGTAAGCTTCCTCTCTTGTTTCAATTGTAATGCTTGTCAAAGAATCATGAAATTCCTATTCTACCTCATCTTTAGCATGATGAGAATTTTAAATGTTCACCATATGGAATTATATAATTTGTCCTCCTTCCTTGTCATCTTCTTTCATCTTTTTGGGTGATTTATTAGACCCATTATTCATAAGCCTTAAGGTCTCATTTTTTACCTTCTTCCACCTTTCCTTTATACCTACATACACACACTCAAATGCAATATTAGAATATAAAACAAGAGACCACATTGTCTCCATGAATGTCTCTTTCATAGACATTCTCCATCCACATTTTCTTGTCTTTTTTCTCATGTGCTTCTCTTGGCATTTTTATCTTCATGTTCTCTTTAATGAGAACTCTTTTCTCAACATCATGTTGATCTCTTAGAAATTCTTCATCTCTCATGTCTCTATCAGTTTTATTCTTTTTATTCTTTTCTTTTTTCAAGGCACTAATCGTGTACCTTTTATCTCTTATAAGTAGCTATAGTGGCCACTTCACCTTCTTCCTCACACTACAACCAAGCCATTGACTTCCTTAATCTTCATGAGCTTCACCATGACCTCTATCATATTAAAAAAAAATCCCAAATCTCTTCTTATCTTTTTCACTTCCTCTTCTACATCCATCTTCTCACTTTTCCTTTACTTTCTAGGCCTACTTAGACCTATCTCTTAGCAAGTTTACCTTCTTGCCTCTTAGACCTCCTCTTGGATCCTATTCTCTTCTCTAGTACTTTATCTAGGACTTTCTTATCTTCCTTGACTCTCTCTTGGAGCCTACATCTTCTCTCTCTTGAGCTTTCATGCTTCTTCTACTCTATCTTCTCTAGTTCTCTTTTAAATAGTCTCAAGTCCTTCACATTGGAGTTAGGGGCTTTAACTTCTCTCATTATCAATATTCAATTTACCTATGCTGACCTCAATATGTCATAATAGTAGCATAATTTTTCCCCACAATATCCCTGCAATGTCATCTCATGCAATCCTGATAGTGTTCTTTTCCTATCTCAAATTAACAAATTTTTAAGAACTCAAAAAAAAATTGAACCAAGAGATTACCTTGATCTAATACCAAGTGATGAGAAAATCATAAACTCCAGCTATTCTTGGCTTTGATCTTGGACAATTAATCTCAACTACAAATGCTTGGCTCTATTCTCAAGGTTTAAGTTTCAACATTAGTCTTTGATCTTATCTCTAAGTTTGGTATGATATCCTACTATAACCTTGTCTACTAAACATCATGGAATCATTTTTAATTTTAATTAGACCCTTCTTAAACCTCAGTCATCCAATTATCTCATTTCATTCATTCTCCTCATCGCCTTCCACTCATACACTCACTAACTTCACACTAGGGTTACAACTTAAGTCTTATAACATCAAATCTTGTTTATGATTTCATGAACATAACCTAACTCCATGGGTGAACTCTAATAATAACATAATTTTTTGAACCCCTTAGAAGCCCTCACTTAGGCTCAATCATCCACTAACACATTTCAAGCTCAATAATGACCCTATTTCCTTGTTGCCTTTTTTTCACAAATTTCCTTAGTTAGAACACTCTAAAAGTCTTCCTAAAGATATAATCCCATATTTAAATACCCTATATCTTCTCACCTCCTCCTGTGAAGTTTAAAAGTCTAACATTTTGTCTAAATACCACTTCCTTTGTAGGCTCCTTGAAAATTAGGTCTTTTATCCCTCCTTATAATTACTTAGTCACCAAATGTATACCATAACTTATAGCACATGACTAAAACCTCATAAATCCTTTTCCTCTTGGCAAAATATATATGATTACAAAGTTTGGTCCATTTCCAATGGTTAGAATGAAATTTATTGATTTTTTAGTTTCCAAACCCTGGTTAGTGACTACAGAGGCTGAGAGGGATCAAATTGTGATATTTTTAGTTTGGGAGCATATAAAATCAATTTGAGACCTTAATAAGGTCTATCCTAATCATATCCACCTTTTCAAATAGTTTCAACCTTTATTCAATCTGGTTACAGCTTAATATCCATAAAATAACTATGTGTCCTTATGAAGGACTATATCAGTAGGGTTTGAAGGTTACTTGAGTTTGAAGACTCTTTAAGCACTCTTGAAATATTCCACACCCTTATCTCACCTATTTAGATCAGAATAAACCTACAGTAAATAGTAACATTAATTTCTTGATAACGAAATGAATTTCACTCCTCTTTTCATCATGATTGTCTATCTCAAGACAGGGTATAGGCATAGTAAGGTAGGGATTGAAGTCTTAATGACTGTGACTTATTTTTAACCTCTCACATTAGGTTAGGGGAATTAAAATAAACTTTATCAACTCAAGGACAATGCTAAATTATAATTCAAGATCAAAATACTATTGATAATAGTTAAACCACCTTGTTTCTTGAGTATGTCAATTGTGACAAGCATACACAAATATCTAAAGACTTTCTCTTTCCCCAAGGTTTCTCATTTTAAATTCAAGGAATAACATCATAAAGAATTAACTGACACCTATAATATAACTTTCAAATAGTCACATCTTGTTACCTTTTGAGATTATCAACCTCTAAACTATCAAACTAGTCTTTTTCTTGATTGTATTCGACGTGCATAGGGTATGGATAGAGACCCACTTTTTCTAAGTTCTTTTAGTTAAGACACCATAATAACCATTATGAGGATTCATAAAATGTAGGTACCTTCCTTAAATTGAAAACACACTATTTTCACATATCAACAACTCACCTACCATTCAAGTTTAGTTCTTTCCGTCTATAACCTCATTCTCTTTTAGGACTGTCACCCTGTGCTCTTTGATCAATACTTGCAACAACATCAAGAATGCCCTATCTACAAATTCAAGGGCTTTTAAATAGAGTATTTAATCAATAAAACTTCATTTACCTAGCATGAGAGAGACACATTAACAAAATGACTCTTCTTTATTCATAAGAATCATCAATTGTTACATTTGTAGTCCATGAATGGACTCTGTCACCTCCTTAGAGAGTTTTATATTCTTCTTATCTTGGTTTTATTATCCTCCTTGTCAGAGCTCTACAACTCCATTCTCATCCAACATCTATGTTGGTTTTGGTAGTTATAATACAAGACTCTCTTATAATGGCCAACTAAACATATGAGTGGTAGTTAAATTTTAACATACATATTGAATTTTCATCACCTTAATGACTTAGACATAAAATGTCTTAAAAAATTATTTTCATGATGCCTTGTACCTTTGTACCAACTTTATCTCACCTAACCACCTCAAACTATGCCCATGGTCCTTCAATACTTAGTTCTAGAATTTTCAAATTATTACTTTTGGAGGGAAAATTCTAAATACATATAAAACACACCCCTGATGACTCAAGATGATTCTAAGACAAAAAATAGATCCTAAAGGATCTATGACACACATGTATACCACAAAATAGACTCCTAACTAGCACATATCACTTTAACAACTAAAAATGGTGTTTTGCTTATTAGATGTTCTTGCATCAGTAACACCAAAATGTAAGCAGTTTTCCTCATTTTGAACATGTTTAAAATGTAAAGATTCAAACTTTATGCATGTTTCTTATAATTTTGAATAATGAAACACCAAAACATAAGCAATTTTACGTATTTAAAATATGTTTAACATGTAAAGATTCAAATTTTATGTGTGTTTCTTCTAATTTTGAATTTTGAATAACATAACACCAAAATGCAAGTAATTTTGCTCATTTTGAACATGTTTAACATGTAAATATTCAAATTTTATACACATTTATTATAATTTTGAATAACATAACACCAAAATGTAAGTGGTTTTGCTCATTTCAAACATGTTTAACATATAAATATTCAAACTTTATGTGCATTTCTTGTAATTTTGAATAACATAACACCAAAAATGTAAGCAATTTTGCTCATTTTGAATATGTTTAACATGTAAAGATTCAAACTTTATGTACATTTATTATAATATCAAATTTTAAATAATAATGTAACACCAAAATGTAAGTGGGTTTTCTCGTTTCAAACATGTTTAACATGTAAAGATTCAAACTTTATGTGCATTTCTTATAATTTTGAATTTTGAATAACATAACACCAAAACGTAGGTGATTTTGCTCATTTTGAACAAGTTAAACATGTAAAGATTCAAATTTAATGCATGTTTCTTATAATTTTGAATTTTGAATAATGTAACACCAAAACTATACAATTTTTCTCATTTTGAACATGTTTAACATTTAAAGATTGAAGCTTTATGCGGGTTTCTTATAATTTTGATTTTTGGATAACGTAAAATTAAAACATAAGTGGATTTTCTAGTTTCAAACATGTTTAACATGTAAAGATTGAAACTTTATGGGCGTTTCTTATAATTTTGAATTTTGAATAATGTAACACCAAAACATACGTACTTTTGCTTGTTTCGAACATGTTTAACATGTAAAAATTCAAACTTTATGTGTGCTTTTTATATCTTTGAATTTTGAATAATGTAACACCAAAATGTAAATGATTTTGCTTGTTTCAAACATGTTTAACATGTAAAAATTCAAACTTTTTGCACATTTATTATAATTTTGAATAGCGTAACACCAAAATGTAAGCAACTTTCCTTGTTTAACATGTAAAGATTAAATGTTTATGCGCATATCTTATAATTTTGAATTTTGAATAATGAAAGACCAAAATGTAAGTGGTTTTGCTCATTTTGCACATGTTTAACACGTAAAAATTAAAAATTTATGCAAGTTTCTTATAATTTTGAATTTTGAATAATGTAAAAAAAGAATGTAAGTGGTTTTTCTCATTTTGAACATGTTTAACATGCAAATATTCAAACTTTATGCATGTTTATTATAATTCTAAAGTTTGAATAATGTAAGACCAAAACCTAAGTAGTTTTGCTTGTTTTGAACATGTTTAACATGTGAAGATTCAAACTTTATGCACATTTTTTTATAATTTTGAATAATGTCAAACCAAATTGTAAGTTGTTTTTCTCATTTATAACATATTTAACATGTAAAGATTAAAACTATATTCATGTTTCTTAATTTCGAATAATGTAAGACCACAACATAAGTTGTTTTTTCTTGTTTCAAACATTTTGACATATAAAGATTCAAACTTTATGTGTGTTTCTTATAATTTTGAATTTTAAATAATGAAGACCAAAACATAAGTAGTTTTGATCGTTTCGAACATGTTTAATATGTAAAGATTCATAATTTATACACATTTATTATAATTTTGAATAGCATAACACCAAAACTTTAGTTGTTTTGCTCATTTCAAACATGTTTAACATATAAAGATTCAAACTTTATGTGCATTTCTTATAATTTTGAATAATGTAACACCAACATAAGTGGTTTTACTCATTTTTAACATGTTTAACATGTAAAGATTCAAAATTTATGCACGTTTCTTATAATTTTGAATTTTGAAAAATGTAAGACCAAAACTGAAGAAGTTTTGATCATTTTGAACATGTCTAACATGTAAATATTCAAACTTTATGCACATTTCTTATAACTTTGAGTAACATAAAACCAAAACTTAAGTGGTTTTGCTTGTTTCAAACATGTTTAACATGTAAGGATTCAAACTTTATGTGTGTTTCTTATAATTTTGAATAATGTAAGGCCAAAACTAAATGGGTTTTGGTCATTTTGAACATGTATAACATGTAATGATTCAAATTTTATGTGTGTTTCTCATAATTTTTAATTTTAAATAATGTAAGACCAAAAATTATGTGGTTTTGCTCATTTAGAACATGTCTAACATATAAAGACTAAAATTTTATGTGCAATTTTTTTAATTTTTAATTTTGAATAATGTAAGAGCAAATCTTAAGCAGTTTTACTCGTTTCAAAAATATTTAACATGCAAAGATTCAAACTTTATCCACATTTCTTATAATTTAGAATTTTGAAATGTACGACCAAAACTTAATCGGTTTCTCTCATTTCAAACATGTTTAACATGTAAAGATTCAAACTTTATGCACATTTCTTATAATTTTAAATTTTGAAAAATGCAACACCAAAAACTTAAGTGATTTTATTCATTTCAAACATATTTAACATGTAAATATTAAAACTTTATGCACGTTTCTTATAATTTTGAATAATGTAAGACCAAGCAATTTTGCTCATTTCAAACATGTTTAACATGTAAAGATTCAAACTTTATGTGCTTTCCTTATAATTTTGAATTTTGAATAATGTAAAATCAAAAATTAAGTGGTTTTCCTTGTTTCGAACATGTTTAACATGTAAAGATTCAAACTTTATGCATCTCACTTATAATTTTGAATAACATAACACCAAAATGTAAGCAATTTTGCTTGTTCAGAACATGTTTAACATTTACAAATTCAAACATTATGTGTGTTTCTTATAATTTTGAAGTTTGAATAATGTAACACCATAACGTAAGCATTTTTTGTCATTATGAACATGTTTAAAATGTAAAGATTCAAAATTTATGCAAGTTTATTATAATTTTGAATTTTGAATAATGTAATACCAAAACATAATCAGTTTTGATTGTTTCAAACATGTAAAGATTTAATCTTTTTGCACATTTCTGATATTTTGGAATTTCGAATAATGTAACACCAAAATCTAAGTGGTTTTGCTCATTTCAAACATGTTTAACATGTAAAGATTCAAATTTTCTGCATGTTTCTTATAATTTTGAATAATGCACGACCAAAATGTATGCAATTTTGCTCATTTTTAACATGCTTAAAATGTAAATATTTAACCTTTATGCACATTTCTTATAATTTTGAATTTTGAATAATGTAAGACCAAAACTTAAGTGGTTTTGCTCATTTTGAATATCTTTAACATGTAAAGATTCAAAATTTATACATGTTTTTTATAATTTTAAATTTTGAGTAATATAACTCCAAAACTTAAGTAGATTTGCTCATTTTGAACATGTTTAACATGTAAAGATTTAAACTTTATGCACATTTCTTATAATTTTGAATTTTGAATAATGTCAGACTAGTACATAATCAATTTTACTTATTTTGAACATGTTTAACATGTAAAGTTTTAAAATTTATACATGTTTCTTATAAATTTGAATTTTGAATAACTTAAGACCAAAACGTAAGTTGTTTTGCTCATTTTGAACATGTTTAACATGTAAAGATTCATATTTTATCCATATTTCTTATAATTTTGAATTTTTAATAACATAATACCAAAAATTAAGAGGTTTTGCTCATTTCAAACATATTTAATATGTAAAGATTCAAACTTTTTATGTATTTCTTATAATTTTGAATTTTGAATAATGTAAGACCAAAACTTAAATAATTTTGCTCATTTTTACATGTAAAAATTCAAACTTTATGTGTGTTTCTTATAATTTTGAATTATGGATAACATCAGAGCAAAATTTAAGTGGTTTTGATCATTTCAAACATGTTTAACATGTAAAGATTCAAACATTTTGTCTGTTTCTTATAATTTTGAATAACATAAGACCAAAATTTAAGTGGTTTTGGTCATTTTGAACATGTTTAACATGTAAATATTCAAATTTTTTGCTTGTTTTTTATAATATTGAATTTTGAATAACGTAAGATCGAAACTTATGCAATTTTGCTCATTTCAAACATGTTTAACATATAAATATTTAAACTTTAAGCATGTTTCTTATAATTTTAAACTTTTGATAATGAAACACCAAACTTAAGTAGTTTAGCTCATTTCAAACATGTTTTACATGTAAAGATTCAAACCTTATGAATGTTTCTTATAATTTTGAATTTTGAATAACATAACACCAAAATATAAGTGGTTTTTCTCATTTTGAACATGTTTAACATGTAAAGATTCTAACCTTATGCACATTTCATATAATTTTGAATTTTAAATAATGTAAGACCAAAACATAAGCAATTTTGCATGTTTCAAATATGTTTAACATGTAAATATCTAAATTTTATACATGTCTATTATAATTTTGAATTTTGAATAACGTAAGACCAAAACTTAAGTGGTTTTGCTTGTTTTGAACATGTTTAACATCTAAAGATTCAAAATTTATGTGCATTTCTTATAATTTTGAATAATGTAAGACCAAAATTTAAGAGGTTTTGCCATGTTTAACATGTAAATATTCACACTTTATGTGCATTTATTACAATTTCAAATTTTGAATAATTTAAGACCAAAACTTAAGGGGGTTTACTCATTTTGAAAATGTTTAACATGTAAAGATTGAAAATTTATATGCATTTCTTATAATTTTCAATTTTGAATAATGTAACACCGAAACATAAGTTATTTTATTCATTTCAAACATATTTGACATGTAAATATTCAAAACTTTTTGCATATCTCTTATAATTTTGAATAACAGAACAATAAAACTTAAGCAATTTTGCTTGTTAAGAACATGTAAAGATTTAAACTTTTTACTCATTTTTTATAATTTTGAATTTCTAATAATGTAATAGTAATACTTAAGCAGTTTTTCTCATTTTGAATATGTTTAACATGTAAAGATTCAAACTTTATATGTGTTTCTTATAATTTTGAATTTTGAATAATGTAACACTAAAACTAAAGTGGATTTGTTGTTTTTGAACATGTTTAACATGTAAAGATTTAATATTTTGAATCAAGTAAGACCAAAACTTAAGCCATTTTACTCATTTTGAACATTTTTAATATGTAAAGATTCAAAGTTTATACCCATTTCTTATAAGTTTGAATAATTTAACACCAAAACATAAGCAGTTTTGCTCATTTCGAACATGTTTAACATGTAAAGATTCAAACTTTATGCACGTTTCTTATAATTTTGAATAACATAACACCAAAATGTAAGTGATTTTGCTCATTTCAAACATGTTTAACGTGTAAAGATTCAAAATTTATGCATTTTTTTTTATAATTTATTATTTTGGATAATGTAACACCAAAATGTAAGTAGTTTTCCTTGTTTCAAACATGTTTAAAATATAAGGATTCAAACTTTATACATGTTTCTTATAATATTGAATTTTGAATAACATAACACTAAAATGTAAGCAATTTTGTTCATTTCAAACATGTTTAACATATAAATATTCAAATTATATGTGCATTTGATATAGTTTTGAATGTTGAATAACATAACAACAAAACATAAGGGGTTTTTCTTGTAATGATTCAAAATTTATGTGTGTTTATTATAATTTTGAATTTTGAATAACATAACACCAAAATGTAAGTTGTTTGTTGGTTTCGTACATATTTAACATGTAAAGATTCAAACTTTATGCATGTTTCTTATAATTTTTAATAATGTAACATCAAAACATAAATGGTATTGCTTGTTTCAAACATGTTTAATATGTAAAAATTTAAACTTTATGTGTGTTTCTTATTATTTTGAATTTTGAATAATGTAACACCAAAATGTAAGCAGTTTTTCTCATTTCAAACATGTTTAACATGTAAAGATTCAAACTTTATGCACTTTTTTTTTATAATTTTGAATAACATAAAAACAAAATGTAAGTGATTTTACTCATTTTGAAAATGTTTAACATGTAAAAATTCAAATTTTATGCACATTTCTTATAATTTTAAATAATTTAACACCAAAATATAAGTGATTTACTCATTTTAAACATGTTTAATGTGTAAATATTTAAACTTTATGCATGTTTCTTATAATTTTGAATAACATAACACCAAAACATAAGCGATTTTACTCATTTTGAACATGTCTAACATGTAAAGATTTAAACTTTAGATGCATTTCTTATAATTTTGAATTTTGAATAATGTAATACCAAAATGTAAGTTTTGCTCATTTTAAACATGTAAAGATTCAAACTTTATGTGATTTTCTTATAATTTTGAATAATGCAACACCAAAACATAAGCAATTTTGCTCATTTTGAAATACTTTATGCACATTTCTTATAATTGTAAACATGTTTAACATGTAAATATTCAAACTTTATGCACATTTCTTATAATTTTGAATTTCGAATAACATAACACCAAAATGCAAGCAGTTTGTCTCATTTTGAACATGTAAAGATTTAAAGTTTATGTGTGTTTCCTATAATTTTGAATAATGTGACACCAAAATGTAAGCAGTTTTGTTCGTTTCAAACATGCTTAACATGTAAAGATTCTAACTTTATGCACATTTCTTATAATTTCAAATTTTAAATAAAGTAACACCAAAATATAAGTGGTTTTACTTGTTTTGAATATGTTTATCTTATAAAGATTCAAACTTTATGTGCATTTATTATAATTTTGAGTAATGTAACACCAAAACATAATCAATTTTGCTCGTTACCAACATGTTTAACATGTAAAGATTCAAACTTAATGAATATTTATTTTAATTTTGACTAATGTAACAACAAAACGTAAGTGGTTTTGCTTATTTCAAACATGTTTAACATGTAAAGATTCAAAATTTATTGGTGTTTCTTATAATTTTGAATAATGTGAAACCAAAATGTAAGTGGTTTTGATCATTATGAACATGTTTAACATGCAAAGATTCAAACTATATGTGTGTTTCTTATAATTTTTAATTTTAAAAAATGTAGCACCAAAACTTAAGTAATTTTTCTCATTTCAAACATGTTTAATATGTAAAGATTGAAATTTTATGTGCATTTATTATAACTTTGAATTTTGAATAATGAATGTAACACCAAAACATAAGCAGTTTTGGTAATTTCATACATGTTTAACATATAATTTTATACACGCTTCTTATAATTTTAAATTTTGAATATTGTAAGACCAAAAATGTAAGTGGTTTTCCTCATTTTGAACATGTTTAACATGTAAATATTTAAACTAAATTCATGTTTCTTATAATTTTTAATTTTGAAAAATGTAAGCCCAAAATTTAAGTGGTGTTGCTCATTTTCAACATGTTTAACACGTAAAGATTCAAACTTTATGCATGTTTCTTATAATTTTGAATTTTATATCATATAACACCAAAACTTAAGTGTTTTTGCTCATTTTGAACAAGTTTAATATGTAAAGATTCAAATTATATGTGTGTTTCTTATAATTTGTAATTTTGAATCATGTAACACCAAAACATAAGCAGTTTTACATGTTTTAAATGTGTTTAACATGTAAAGATATAAAATTTATGCACATTTCTTATGATTTTGAATTTTGAATAATGTAAGATCAAAACATAATTGGTTTTACTCGTATTGAACATGTTTAACATGTAAAGATTGAAACTTTATGAATGTTTCTTATAATTTTGAATTTTAAATAATGTAAGACAAAAAAAATATTGGTTTTGATCATTTTGAACATGTTAAAGATGTAAAGATTCAAACTTTATGCACATTTATTATAATTTTGAATTTTGAATAATGTAAGATCAAAACTTAAGGAGTTATTCTCATTTCAAACATGTTTAACATGTAAAAATTTAAACTTTATGCATGTTTATTATAATTTTGAATTTTAATTAAAGTAAGACCAAAAAATAAGTAGTTTTGCTCATTTCAAACATGTTTAACATGTAAAAATTCAAAGTTTATGTGTGTTTCTTATAATTTCTAATTTTAATAATGTAAGACCAAAACTTAAGTAATTTTGCTCATTTTGAATATGTATAACATGTAAAGATTCAAAAAATATGTGCATTTCTTATAATTTTGAATTTTGAATAATATAAGACCAACGTAATCAATTATGTTTGTTTCGAATATGTTTAACATGTAAAGATTCAAAATTTATGCATGTTTCTTATAGTTTCTAATTTTGAATAATGTAAGACCAAAACATAAGTGTTTTTTCTCATTTCGAACATGTTTAACATGTAAAAATTCAAAATTTATGCGAGTTTCTTATAATTTTGAATTTTGAATAATGTATGACTAAAATTGAAGTGGGTTTTCTTGTTTTAAACATGTTTAACATGTAACGATTGTAAATATTTAAACTAAATTCATGTTTCTTATAATTTTTAATTTTGAAAAATGTAAGCCCAAAATTTAAGTGGTGTTGCTCATTTTCAACATGTTTAACACGTAAAGATTCAAACTTTATGCATGTTTCTTATAATTTTGAATTTTATATCATATAACACCAAAACTTAAGTGTTTTTGCTCATTTTGAACAAGTTTAATATGTAAAGATTCAAATTATATGTGTGTTTCTTATAATTTGTAATTTTGAATCATGTAACACCAAAACATAAGCAGTTTTACATGTTTTAAATGTGTTTAACATGTAAAGATATAAAATTTATGCACATTTCTTATGATTTTGAATTTTGAATAATGTAAGATCAAAACATAATTGGTTTTACTCGTATTGAACATGTTTAACATGTAAAGATTGAAACTTTATGAATGTTTCTTATAATTTTGAATTTTAAATAATGTAAGACAAAAAAAATATTGGTTTTGATCATTTTGAACATGTTAAAGATGTAAAGATTCAAACTTTATGCACATTTATTATAATTTTGAATTTTGAATAATGTAAGATCAAAACTTAAGGAGTTATTCTCATTTCAAACATGTTTAACATGTAAAAATTTAAACTTTATGCATGTTTATTATAATTTTGAATTTTAATTAAAGTAAGACCAAAAAATAAGTAGTTTTGCTCATTTCAAACATGTTTAACATGTAAAAATTCAAAGTTTATGTGTGTTTCTTATAATTTCTAATTTTAATAATGTAAGACCAAAACTTAAGTAATTTTGCTCATTTTGAATATGTATAACATGTAAAGATTCAAAAAATATGTGCATTTCTTATAATTTTGAATTTTGAATAATATAAGACCAACGTAATCAATTATGTTTGTTTCGAATATGTTTAACATGTAAAGATTCAAAATTTATGCATGTTTCTTATAGTTTCTAATTTTGAATAATGTAAGACCAAAACATAAGTGTTTTTTCTCATTTCGAACATGTTTAACATGTAAAAATTCAAAATTTATGCGAGTTTCTTATAATTTTGAATTTTGAATAATGTATGACTAAAATTGAAGTGGGTTTTCTTGTTTTAAACATGTTTAACATGTAACGATTGTAAATATTTAAACTAAATTCATGTTTCTTATAATTTTTAATTTTGAAAAATGTAAGCCCAAAATTTAAGTGGTGTTGCTCATTTTCAACATGTTTAACACGTAAAGATTCAAACTTTATGCATGTTTCTTATAATTTTGAATTTTATATCATATAACACCAAAACTTAAGTGTTTTTGCTCATTTTGAACAAGTTTAATATGTAAAGATTCAAATTATATGTGTGTTTCTTATAATTTGTAATTTTGAATCATGTAACACCAAAACATAAGCAGTTTTACATGTTTTAAATGTGTTTAACATGTAAAGATATAAAATTTATGCACATTTCTTATGATTTTGAATTTTGAATAATGTAAGATCAAAACATAATTGGTTTTACTCGTATTGAACATGTTTAACATGTAAAGATTGAAACTTTATGAATGTTTCTTATAATTTTGAATTTTAAATAATGTAAGACAAAAAAAATATTGGTTTTGATCATTTTGAACATGTTAAAGATGTAAAGATTCAAACTTTATGCACATTTATTATAATTTTGAATTTTGAATAATGTAAGATCAAAACTTAAGGAGTTATTCTCATTTCAAACATGTTTAACATGTAAAAATTTAAACTTTATGCATGTTTATTATAATTTTGAATTTTAATTAAAGTAAGACCAAAAAATAAGTAGTTTTGCTCATTTCAAACATGTTTAACATGTAAAAATTCAAAGTTTATGTGTGTTTCTTATAATTTCTAATTTTAATAATGTAAGACCAAAACTTAAGTAATTTTGCTCATTTTGAATATGTATAACATGTAAAGATTCAAAAAATATGTGCATTTCTTATAATTTTGAATTTTGAATAATATAAGACCAACGTAATCAATTATGTTTGTTTCGAATATGTTTAACATGTAAAGATTCAAAATTTATGCATGTTTCTTATAGTTTCTAATTTTGAATAATGTAAGACCAAAACATAAGTGTTTTTTCTCATTTCGAACATGTTTAACATGTAAAAATTCAAAATTTATGCGAGTTTCTTATAATTTTGAATTTTGAATAATGTATGACTAAAATTGAAGTGGGTTTTCTTGTTTTAAACATGTTTAACATGTAACGATTGTAAATATTTAAACTAAATTCATGTTTCTTATAATTTTTAATTTTGAAAAATGTAAGCCCAAAATTTAAGTGGTGTTGCTCATTTTCAACATGTTTAACACGTAAAGATTCAAACTTTATGCATGTTTCTTATAATTTTGAATTTTATATCATATAACACCAAAACTTAAGTGTTTTTGCTCATTTTGAACAAGTTTAATATGTAAAGATTCAAATTATATGTGTGTTTCTTATAATTTGTAATTTTGAATCATGTAACACCAAAACATAAGCAGTTTTACATGTTTTAAATGTGTTTAACATGTAAAGATATAAAATTTATGCACATTTCTTATGATTTTGAATTTTGAATAATGTAAGATCAAAACATAATTGGTTTTACTCGTATTGAACATGTTTAACATGTAAAGATTGAAACTTTATGAATGTTTCTTATAATTTTGAATTTTAAATAATGTAAGACAAAAAAAATATTGGTTTTGATCATTTTGAACATGTTAAAGATGTAAAGATTCAAACTTTATGCACATTTATTATAATTTTGAATTTTGAATAATGTAAGATCAAAACTTAAGGAGTTATTCTCATTTCAAACATGTTTAACATGTAAAAATTTAAACTTTATGCATGTTTATTATAATTTTGAATTTTAATTAAAGTAAGACCAAAAAATAAGTAGTTTTGCTCATTTCAAACATGTTTAACATGTAAAAATTCAAAGTTTATGTGTGTTTCTTATAATTTCTAATTTTAATAATGTAAGACCAAAACTTAAGTAATTTTGCTCATTTTGAATATGTATAACATGTAAAGATTCAAAAAATATGTGCATTTCTTATAATTTTGAATTTTGAATAATATAAGACCAACGTAATCAATTATGTTTGTTTCGAATATGTTTAACATGTAAAGATTCAAAATTTATGCATGTTTCTTATAGTTTCTAATTTTGAATAATGTAAGACCAAAACATAAGTGTTTTTTCTCATTTCGAACATGTTTAACATGTAAAAATTCAAAATTTATGCGAGTTTCTTATAATTTTGAATTTTGAATAATGTATGACTAAAATTGAAGTGGGTTTTCTTGTTTTAAACATGTTTAACATGTAACGATTGTAAATATTTAAACTAAATTCATGTTTCTTATAATTTTTAATTTTGAAAAATGTAAGCCCAAAATTTAAGTGGTGTTGCTCATTTTCAACATGTTTAACACGTAAAGATTCAAACTTTATGCATGTTTCTTATAATTTTGAATTTTATATCATATAACACCAAAACTTAAGTGTTTTTGCTCATTTTGAACAAGTTTAATATGTAAAGATTCAAATTATATGTGTGTTTCTTATAATTTGTAATTTTGAATCATGTAACACCAAAACATAAGCAGTTTTACATGTTTTAAATGTGTTTAACATGTAAAGATATAAAATTTATGCACATTTCTTATGATTTTGAATTTTGAATAATGTAAGATCAAAACATAATTGGTTTTACTCGTATTGAACATGTTTAACATGTAAAGATTGAAACTTTATGAATGTTTCTTATAATTTTGAATTTTAAATAATGTAAGACAAAAAAAATATTGGTTTTGATCATTTTGAACATGTTAAAGATGTAAAGATTCAAACTTTATGCACATTTATTATAATTTTGAATTTTGAATAATGTAAGATCAAAACTTAAGGAGTTATTCTCATTTCAAACATGTTTAACATGTAAAAATTTAAACTTTATGCATGTTTATTATAATTTTGAATTTTAATTAAAGTAAGACCAAAAAATAAGTAGTTTTGCTCATTTCAAACATGTTTAACATGTAAAAATTCAAAGTTTATGTGTGTTTCTTATAATTTCTAATTTTAATAATGTAAGACCAAAACTTAAGTAATTTTGCTCATTTTGAATATGTATAACATGTAAAGATTCAAAAAATATGTGCATTTCTTATAATTTTGAATTTTGAATAATATAAGACCAACGTAATCAATTATGTTTGTTTCGAATATGTTTAACATGTAAAGATTCAAAATTTATGCATGTTTCTTATAGTTTCTAATTTTGAATAATGTAAGACCAAAACATAAGTGTTTTTTCTCATTTCGAACATGTTTAACATGTAAAAATTCAAAATTTATGCGAGTTTCTTATAATTTTGAATTTTGAATAATGTATGACTAAAATTGAAGTGGGTTTTCTTGTTTTAAACATGTTTAACATGTAACGATTGTAAATATTTAAACTAAATTCATGTTTCTTATAATTTTTAATTTTGAAAAATGTAAGCCCAAAATTTAAGTGGTGTTGCTCATTTTCAACATGTTTAACACGTAAAGATTCAAACTTTATGCATGTTTCTTATAATTTTGAATTTTATATCATATAACACCAAAACTTAAGTGTTTTTGCTCATTTTGAACAAGTTTAATATGTAAAGATTCAAATTATATGTGTGTTTCTTATAATTTGTAATTTTGAATCATGTAACACCAAAACATAAGCAGTTTTACATGTTTTAAATGTGTTTAACATGTAAAGATATAAAATTTATGCACATTTCTTATGATTTTGAATTTTGAATAATGTAAGATCAAAACATAATTGGTTTTACTCGTATTGAACATGTTTAACATGTAAAGATTGAAACTTTATGAATGTTTCTTATAATTTTGAATTTTAAATAATGTAAGACAAAAAAAATATTGGTTTTGATCATTTTGAACATGTTAAAGATGTAAAGATTCAAACTTTATGCACATTTATTATAATTTTGAATTTTGAATAATGTAAGATCAAAACTTAAGGAGTTATTCTCATTTCAAACATGTTTAACATGTAAAAATTTAAACTTTATGCATGTTTATTATAATTTTGAATTTTAATTAAAGTAAGACCAAAAAATAAGTAGTTTTGCTCATTTCAAACATGTTTAACATGTAAAAATTCAAAGTTTATGTGTGTTTCTTATAATTTCTAATTTTAATAATGTAAGACCAAAACTTAAGTAATTTTGCTCATTTTGAATATGTATAACATGTAAAGATTCAAAAAATATGTGCATTTCTTATAATTTTGAATTTTGAATAATATAAGACCAACGTAATCAATTATGTTTGTTTCGAATATGTTTAACATGTAAAGATTCAAAATTTATGCATGTTTCTTATAGTTTCTAATTTTGAATAATGTAAGACCAAAACATAAGTGTTTTTTCTCATTTCGAACATGTTTAACATGTAAAAATTCAAAATTTATGCGAGTTTCTTATAATTTTGAATTTTGAATAATGTATGACTAAAATTGAAGTGGGTTTTCTTGTTTTAAACATGTTTAACATGTAACGATTGTAAATATTTAAACTAAATTCATGTTTCTTATAATTTTTAATTTTGAAAAATGTAAGCCCAAAATTTAAGTGGTGTTGCTCATTTTCAACATGTTTAACACGTAAAGATTCAAACTTTATGCATGTTTCTTATAATTTTGAATTTTATATCATATAACACCAAAACTTAAGTGTTTTTGCTCATTTTGAACAAGTTTAATATGTAAAGATTCAAATTATATGTGTGTTTCTTATAATTTGTAATTTTGAATCATGTAACACCAAAACATAAGCAGTTTTACATGTTTTAAATGTGTTTAACATGTAAAGATATAAAATTTATGCACATTTCTTATGATTTTGAATTTTGAATAATGTAAGATCAAAACATAATTGGTTTTACTCGTATTGAACATGTTTAACATGTAAAGATTGAAACTTTATGAATGTTTCTTATAATTTTGAATTTTAAATAATGTAAGACAAAAAAAATATTGGTTTTGATCATTTTGAACATGTTAAAGATGTAAAGATTCAAACTTTATGCACATTTATTATAATTTTGAATTTTGAATAATGTAAGATCAAAACTTAAGGAGTTATTCTCATTTCAAACATGTTTAACATGTAAAAATTTAAACTTTATGCATGTTTATTATAATTTTGAATTTTAATTAAAGTAAGACCAAAAAATAAGTAGTTTTGCTCATTTCAAACATGTTTAACATGTAAAAATTCAAAGTTTATGTGTGTTTCTTATAATTTCTAATTTTAATAATGTAAGACCAAAACTTAAGTAATTTTGCTCATTTTGAATATGTATAACATGTAAAGATTCAAAAAATATGTGCATTTCTTATAATTTTGAATTTTGAATAATATAAGACCAACGTAATCAATTATGTTTGTTTCGAATATGTTTAACATGTAAAGATTCAAAATTTATGCATGTTTCTTATAGTTTCTAATTTTGAATAATGTAAGACCAAAACATAAGTGTTTTTTCTCATTTCGAACATGTTTAACATGTAAAAATTCAAAATTTATGCGAGTTTCTTATAATTTTGAATTTTGAATAATGTATGACTAAAATTGAAGTGGGTTTTCTTGTTTTAAACATGTTTAACATGTAACGATTGTAAATATTTAAACTAAATTCATGTTTCTTATAATTTTTAATTTTGAAAAATGTAAGCCCAAAATTTAAGTGGTGTTGCTCATTTTCAACATGTTTAACACGTAAAGATTCAAACTTTATGCATGTTTCTTATAATTTTGAATTTTATATCATATAACACCAAAACTTAAGTGTTTTTGCTCATTTTGAACAAGTTTAATATGTAAAGATTCAAATTATATGTGTGTTTCTTATAATTTGTAATTTTGAATCATGTAACACCAAAACATAAGCAGTTTTACATGTTTTAAATGTGTTTAACATGTAAAGATATAAAATTTATGCACATTTCTTATGATTTTGAATTTTGAATAATGTAAGATCAAAACATAATTGGTTTTACTCGTATTGAACATGTTTAACATGTAAAGATTGAAACTTTATGAATGTTTCTTATAATTTTGAATTTTAAATAATGTAAGACAAAAAAAATATTGGTTTTGATCATTTTGAACATGTTAAAGATGTAAAGATTCAAACTTTATGCACATTTATTATAATTTTGAATTTTGAATAATGTAAGATCAAAACTTAAGGAGTTATTCTCATTTCAAACATGTTTAACATGTAAAAATTTAAACTTTATGCATGTTTATTATAATTTTGAATTTTAATTAAAGTAAGACCAAAAAATAAGTAGTTTTGCTCATTTCAAACATGTTTAACATGTAAAAATTCAAAGTTTATGTGTGTTTCTTATAATTTCTAATTTTAATAATGTAAGACCAAAACTTAAGTAATTTTGCTCATTTTGAATATGTATAACATGTAAAGATTCAAAAAATATGTGCATTTCTTATAATTTTGAATTTTGAATAATATAAGACCAACGTAATCAATTATGTTTGTTTCGAATATGTTTAACATGTAAAGATTCAAAATTTATGCATGTTTCTTATAGTTTCTAATTTTGAATAATGTAAGACCAAAACATAAGTGTTTTTTCTCATTTCGAACATGTTTAACATGTAAAAATTCAAAATTTATGCGAGTTTCTTATAATTTTGAATTTTGAATAATGTATGACTAAAATTGAAGTGGGTTTTCTTGTTTTAAACATGTTTAACATGTAACGATTGTAAATATTTAAACTAAATTCATGTTTCTTATAATTTTTAATTTTGAAAAATGTAAGCCCAAAATTTAAGTGGTGTTGCTCATTTTCAACATGTTTAACACGTAAAGATTCAAACTTTATGCATGTTTCTTATAATTTTGAATTTTATATCATATAACACCAAAACTTAAGTGTTTTTGCTCATTTTGAACAAGTTTAATATGTAAAGATTCAAATTATATGTGTGTTTCTTATAATTTGTAATTTTGAATCATGTAACACCAAAACATAAGCAGTTTTACATGTTTTAAATGTGTTTAACATGTAAAGATATAAAATTTATGCACATTTCTTATGATTTTGAATTTTGAATAATGTAAGATCAAAACATAATTGGTTTTACTCGTATTGAACATGTTTAACATGTAAAGATTGAAACTTTATGAATGTTTCTTATAATTTTGAATTTTAAATAATGTAAGACAAAAAAAATATTGGTTTTGATCATTTTGAACATGTTAAAGATGTAAAGATTCAAACTTTATGCACATTTATTATAATTTTGAATTTTGAATAATGTAAGATCAAAACTTAAGGAGTTATTCTCATTTCAAACATGTTTAACATGTAAAAATTTAAACTTTATGCATGTTTATTATAATTTTGAATTTTAATTAAAGTAAGACCAAAAAATAAGTAGTTTTGCTCATTTCAAACATGTTTAACATGTAAAAATTCAAAGTTTATGTGTGTTTCTTATAATTTCTAATTTTAATAATGTAAGACCAAAACTTAAGTAATTTTGCTCATTTTGAATATGTATAACATGTAAAGATTCAAAAAATATGTGCATTTCTTATAATTTTGAATTTTGAATAATATAAGACCAACGTAATCAATTATGTTTGTTTCGAATATGTTTAACATGTAAAGATTCAAAATTTATGCATGTTTCTTATAGTTTCTAATTTTGAATAATGTAAGACCAAAACATAAGTGTTTTTTCTCATTTCGAACATGTTTAACATGTAAAAATTCAAAATTTATGCGAGTTTCTTATAATTTTGAATTTTGAATAATGTATGACTAAAATTGAAGTGGGTTTTCTTGTTTTAAACATGTTTAACATGTAACGATTGTAAATATTTAAACTAAATTCATGTTTCTTATAATTTTTAATTTTGAAAAATGTAAGCCCAAAATTTAAGTGGTGTTGCTCATTTTCAACATGTTTAACACGTAAAGATTCAAACTTTATGCATGTTTCTTATAATTTTGAATTTTATATCATATAACACCAAAACTTAAGTGTTTTTGCTCATTTTGAACAAGTTTAATATGTAAAGATTCAAATTATATGTGTGTTTCTTATAATTTGTAATTTTGAATCATGTAACACCAAAACATAAGCAGTTTTACATGTTTTAAATGTGTTTAACATGTAAAGATATAAAATTTATGCACATTTCTTATGATTTTGAATTTTGAATAATGTAAGATCAAAACATAATTGGTTTTACTCGTATTGAACATGTTTAACATGTAAAGATTGAAACTTTATGAATGTTTCTTATAATTTTGAATTTTAAATAATGTAAGACAAAAAAAATATTGGTTTTGATCATTTTGAACATGTTAAAGATGTAAAGATTCAAACTTTATGCACATTTATTATAATTTTGAATTTTGAATAATGTAAGATCAAAACTTAAGGAGTTATTCTCATTTCAAACATGTTTAACATGTAAAAATTTAAACTTTATGCATGTTTATTATAATTTTGAATTTTAATTAAAGTAAGACCAAAAAATAAGTAGTTTTGCTCATTTCAAACATGTTTAACATGTAAAAATTCAAAGTTTATGTGTGTTTCTTATAATTTCTAATTTTAATAATGTAAGACCAAAACTTAAGTAATTTTGCTCATTTTGAATATGTATAACATGTAAAGATTCAAAAAATATGTGCATTTCTTATAATTTTGAATTTTGAATAATATAAGACCAACGTAATCAATTATGTTTGTTTCGAATATGTTTAACATGTAAAGATTCAAAATTTATGCATGTTTCTTATAGTTTCTAATTTTGAATAATGTAAGACCAAAACATAAGTGTTTTTTCTCATTTCGAACATGTTTAACATGTAAAAATTCAAAATTTATGCGAGTTTCTTATAATTTTGAATTTTGAATAATGTATGACTAAAATTGAAGTGGGTTTTCTTGTTTTAAACATGTTTAACATGTAACGATTGTAAATATTTAAACTAAATTCATGTTTCTTATAATTTTTAATTTTGAATAATGTAAGACCAAAACATAAACAATTTTTTTCATTTTGAACAAGTTTAACTTGTAAAGATTCAAACTTTATTTGCATCTCTTATAATTTTGAATTTTGAATAATTTAATAACAAAACTTAAGTGGTTTTTCTCATTTTGACCATGTTTAATATTTAAAGATTCAAACTTTATGTGTGTTTCTTATAATTTTCAATTTTGCATAATGAAGGACCACAACTTAAGTGGTTTTACTCATTTTAAATTTGTTTAACATGTAAAAATTCAATCTTTAAGAATATTTTTTATAATACTTAATTTTGAATAATGTAAGACAAAAACTTATGTAGTTTTACTCATTTTGAACAAGTTTAACATGTAAAATTCAAACTTTATGCACGTTTCATATAATATTGAATTTTGAATAACGTAAGATTAAAACTTAAGTAATTTTGTTCATTTCAAACATGTTTAACATGGAAAGATTGAAACTTTATGCATATTTCTTATAATTTTGAATAATGTAACACCAAAACATAAGATGTTTTATTTGTTTCTAACATGTTTAACATGTAAGATTCAAACTTTATGCATGTTTCTTATAATTTTGAATTTTGGATAACGTCAGACCAAAATTTTAGTAGTTTTGCTCATTTAAAACATGTTTAACATGTATTCAAAATTTTTAAGCATTTCTTATAATTTTGATTTTTAAATAATGCAAGACCAAACAATAATTGGTTTTGATAATTTCAAACATGTTTAACATGTAAAGATTCAAAATTTATGCATGTTTCTTATAATTTTAAATTTTAAAAAATTTAAGACCAAAACGTATGTGGTTTTGCTTGTTTCGAACATGTTTAACATGTAAAGATTCAAACTTTATGCATATTTTTTATAATTTTTAATTTTGACTAATGTAAGTGATTTTACTTGATTTTAACATGTTTAACATGTAAAGATTCAAACTTTATATGTGTTTCTTATCATTTCTAATTTTGAATAACTTAAGATCAAAACTTAAGTAGTTTTGCTCATTTTAAACATGTTTAACATGTAAAGATTCAAAATTTATGCCTGTTTCTTATAATTTTGAATTTTGAATAATGTAAGACCAATACGTAATCCATTTTTCTCATTTAGAACATGTTTAACATGTAAAGATTCAAAATTTATGTATGTTTATTATAATTTTGAATTTTGAATAACATAAAACCAAAATGTAAGTAGTTTTTCTCATTTTGAACATGTTTATAATGTAAAAATTCAAACTTTATGTGTATTTCTTATAATTTTGAATTTTGAACAATGTAAGACCAAAACATGTGGTTTTGCTTATTTCAAAAATGTTTAACATGTAAAGATTCAATCTTTATGTGTATTTTTTATAATTTTGAATTTTGAATAACGTAAGACCAAAATTTTGGTTCTTATTTCAAAAATATTTAACATATAAAGATTCAATCTTTATGTGCATTTCTTATAATTTTGAATTTTGAATAACGTAAGACCAAAAATTTGGTGGTTTTGCTTGTTTTGAACATGTTTAGCATATATAGATTCAAATTTTATGTGTATTTATTATAATTTTAAATTTTGAATAATGTAAGACAAAACTTAAATGGTTTTTATACTTTCAAACATGTTTAACATGTAAAGATCCAAAAAATTTACATGTTTCTTATAATTTTGAATAATGTAAGACCAAAACTTAAGTGATTTTTTTCATTTCGAACATGTTTAAGTAAAAATTCAAACTTTATGTGTGTTTCTTATAATTTTGAATTTTGAATAATGCAAGACCAAAACTTAAGAAGTTTTACTTCTTTCAAACATGTTTAATATGTAAAGATTCAAATTTAATGTGTGTTTCTTATAATTTTGAATTTTGAATAACGTAACACCAAAGCATAAGTGGTTTTGCTTGTTTCAAACATGTTTAACATGTAAAAATTCAAATTTTGTGCACATTTCTGATAATTTTGAATAATGAAAGACCAAAACTTAAGCAGTTTTGCTCATTTCAAACAAGTTTAACATGTAAAGATTCAAACTTTATGTGCATTTCTTATAATTTTCAATTTTGAATAACGTAAAACCAAAACATAAACAATTTTGTTCATTTCAAACATGTTTAACATGTAAAGATTAAAAATTTATGCATATTTCTTATAATTTTGAATAATGTATGACCAAAACCTGATCAGTTTTGCTCATTTTGAACATGTTTAACATGAAAAGATTCAAAAATATATGTGCATGTATTATCATTTCAAAATTTAAATAATGTAAGATTAAAACTTAAGTAGTTTTGTCCATTTTAAACATGTTGAACATGTAAAGATTCAAAATTCATGTGCATTTCTTATAATTTTGAATAACGTAAGACCAAAACTTAAGTGATTTTACTCATTTTAAACATGTTTAACATGTAAATATTCAAACTTTATGCATGTTTATTATAATTTTGAATAGCATAAGACAAAAACTTAAGCAATTTTGCTCATTTCAAACATGTTTAACATGTAAAGATTCTATCCCCATTTTTTTATAATTTTGAATAATGTAACACCAAAGAATAAGTGGTTTTTCTCATTTCAAACAAAGCTAATATGTAAATATTTAAACTTTATGAATGTTTCTTATAATTTTGAATAACGTAACACCAAAACATAAGAGATTAATCTCATTTCAAACATGTTTAACATGTAAAGATTGAAACTTTATGTATATTTATTATAATTTTTAATTTTTAATAATGTAACACCAAAATGTAAGTAGTTTCAATCATTTTAAACATGTTTAACATGTAAATATCTAAACTTTATGCATATTTATTATAATTTTGAATAACATAACACCAAAATGTAAAGATTCAAACTTTATGCACATTTCTTATAATTTTGAATAACATAACACCAAAATGTAAGTGGTTTTTCTTAGTTTGAACATGTTTAACATGTAAAGATTTAAACTTTATGAAAATTTCTTATAATTTTAAATTTTGAATAATGTAACACAAAAATTTAAGTGGTTTTGATTATTCCAAACATGTTTAACATGTAATGATTCAAAATTTATGTGCATTTCTTATAATTTTTTATTTTGAATAATGTAACACCAAAACATAAGTGGTTTTCCTCATTTTGAACATGTTTAACATAGAAATATTTAAATCATGCATGTTTTTTATAATTTTGAATTTTGATTTATGTAAGACCAAAACCTAAGTAGTTTTTCATGTTTCAAACATGTAAATATTCAAAATTTATGCACGTTTCTTATAATTTTGAATTTTGAATAATGTAACACCAAAACATAAGCAATTTTGCTCATTTCAAACATGTTTAACATGTAAAGATTCAAAATTTATGTGCATTTCTTATAATTTTGAATTTTGAATAATATAACACCAAAACATAAGTAGTTTGATCATTTTGAGCATGTTTAACATAGAAAGATTCAAAATTTATGCATGATTCTTATAATTTTAAATAACATAACACCAAAATATAAATATTTTTTCTTATTTAGAACATGTGGGTATGTGCACAAATTTAGGGGATAATTTTGTGGACATAACCAACAATGCATATGTGTTATGGCTTAGGAAACTCGAGCCATAATGTATACATGTTTTTGGTATAGGGAATGCATATGCATAACAGGAATGTGTACACATTCCTATAATTAGAAGTAATGGATATATGTTCCCTAAACATTAAAAAAATGAAGTTCTCATTTCACATTTTGCTCCCTCAGTGTGAAAATCCTTGGTTTTCTACCTCAGCATAAAAATCATTACTTTAGCTCCCACATTCATGAGATTGATGATGTCATCATGAAGAAGAGGTAAGTTTTGTGGATTAAATCAATTTTTTTGAATTTTTTGTGAATGTTTTACATAATTTAATTTGTAGTTTTTCTCTAATAGGTTGGCATTATCTACCTAACCCTCCACCCAATACTCCACCTAACCCTTCACCCAATGCTCATAACCCTCCTAATCCTTTGCCTAACCCTCTACCTAACCATCTTGTAGTTTTGTTAGATCCCCTATGTAGTTAAGATGATATAACATTATGGAAAACAAAATTGAAATGAGGAATCCCACATCCATAAACACCCACAACACCTATTTGGCCAATACCCTAGAGTTAGTAATAGGTTAAGTTGACTCGATAATAAGTCAAATTGACAAATAAGGATCATATAGGGATAGTTATAAGGTTTGCTATGCTGATAAATTATTAGCATATGAGGTTAAGAAGAAATAAACAAAAAAAGAACAAATTTATGCCTTATTTATCGACCCAACCACCAATGCACCATTTCTTATATTGAGTAAACATTTCTCAATCCATTGATGCCAACATAATTTAATTAAAGCCAATTTTTGGGAGTGATGGTGGATGGTGTTTAACTGTCCACCTTGTAATAATCTTGAGGTCCTTTTTTACTTTTTGAGGAAACTCTAATGTGAGTTTATCCTCAATGAAATTTCAAACTATTTTGACTATGATGAGTTTTAGGGCTAAGAGAAAGGCTTTATATAGGATCAACCAAATGCACATCATGCACCTAATCGAATTGTAAGGATCCTTACATAATAGCCACTTCATCTAGAGATTCCTCTATGGTGAAGGAGGTTATGGAGATAGACACTTTTCATGTGCTTAGTGTGCTTACTAATACACTCTTTCATCATATGAGTAGGATTTCAAAGATAGATGCTTGAGATACTCCACCTACTATTTTTACCCAACCCCACCCATGTAGATCTTGTGGTGCTATATACTCTAGACCTTCAGATGGTGGAGGTGGCACTTCAGGGGGCTTGGAGGATATTGGCTTGATTGATGAGTTATTGGCACACACATTTGGTATGGATACGTTTGGAATATCTACACACATGTAGGTATATTTTATATAAATTTCATGTTAAATTTTTAAGTTATAATTGAAAATTAAAAATTTAAAAATTGATTTACACATTTAAACTGAATAATATATATACATGATTTTTTTTTGTGTTTTAGGAGGAGACATTGCCTTTAACATCATAATTTTAATTTACTGATCTAGGTAGTAGGCCAACCACTAGTACACCATATACATTTATAGAGGTAAAATTTAAAGTGAATATCATAAATTCTAGATGTACATTCTTACACCTTAGTTACATCATTGGTATATTTTGTGTAAGAATATACAAAATACTTAATATAATTTTGTTGGAATTTTTATTGTTTGATGTATTAACATGGATTGGGATAGTGTTAGAAACTCATCCTCCATATGAACTTTGATTTTATTTTGACTTTTCAACTATGTTTTCAATAGCCAAAATAGCGAGTTAAACATTTTTTTGATATCCCATTATATGTTGTTCCTATAGTAAGTCAATCCCAATCAGTAGGACTAGATATACCAAATAAATTTTATCAAATGAATTATATATATATATATATATATAATTCATTTGATAAAATTTATTTGGCTTATTTATATATATATATATATATATATATATATATATATATATATATATATAATTCATTTGATAAAATTTGTTTGGTATAATATATTTCTATCAATCCCAATCAATAATAACATGTCTTCATCATTATGCATGCCACTCTTTTATTTTAAATATAGGCCTCATAGCTGATTCTTTGTTATCCTAATCACATATAATGATTCAATCTCCATGATCAATATCCAAAATGGTCATAACTAGCAATTTAATTCCCATCAATTCCAATCAGGTGTAATAATTTCAACTCTATATATGGAGTTATAAATTTAGATGGCATAACCTCTTGATCCTAGTATACCTAGTCAATTTTAATTTTCATCCAAACTCTAAATATTTGTTTATATCGAGAGCCAAGTCAATCCCACTTGAAGATAGACAGTTAATCATGATGGGGAATAATGGGTTGATATATCCCCTATCTATCTCACTCCTAGAATATTCATAATCTTTATATTTAATTATAAATCACTTGATCCCACTTTGTCAATGTTATTGCTTCTTATGTTTCATAGGCTCTCAATCAAAAATAGTCAATTTAGATTGATAGGTGCTCAATCCTAATTGGGGATAACATTTGATCTCATTTGATAAGAACTAGTATGCCCCTCTCTATTGGTATATATAGTAGGCCATTAGATCCCATTAGTTTTTTGGGAGAACATCAACTATAAACTATAGCATATATGTATATGGCATAGGCCTTTCAACCATATATAAATAGGGGACCTCAACCCCATATAGATACATAGGGTTGAGTAGTTTGTTACCACCACCTATTTAGGGGGCCCAAAGACCTACTATATCTAGCTGGGGGAGAGGGATTATCTATATCCATGCACTTTCATCACTTGAGTGATATGCTGCTTTATAAGACTATAACACCTTTCATTAGGAAAGTCCCCCTAAAATGAATATCAAGTGTTGACAAAACTATAACACCCTTTGTTGACCTCAACCTACTTGCAATACATACATATAGACTTTCCCTTACAAAAATTGATGGAAATATAATGATAGATAGTCGACCGAATGTCACTTATAGTGTAACCAAAATCATGCACATGTAAAGAAGATTGTCCACTCACTCTTATCTCTAAAATGTTTAGTTTTATTTTTTGCATGTTTCTTTAGATTTTGAAAAGACCTATTTTATAAGGTTTTAGACAATCTTAAAAGGATTGTATAGATATCCCCCCAAAAAAACCTATCACTCTAGGTGTCTTAACCAGATTAAAACTCAATTTACAAACTTTTCAACAAACACCTATACAGGTTACTTTTATTATCACAATGACTGTTCTAAGGGATTTTTTATCACACCAATACTCAATTGGAATAAAAATTAATGAATTTCTTTAATAAAATTATTCAAGGTATTAACATGATCAAAATTCAAAATAAAATCAACTTACACACCATAGCTCATAGGACTGTCCTCAACTATACCAAGTCACTACCTTAAGACAATTAGGCCTAATGACATTAATTAGGTCAAAATACAAAATACACGTTAGAAAATCGATACAAGCATCCAAAAAAGTGTATATAGTTATATCAAAGACACAATTTCACAAAATTCACTCATAAATCCTCCCTTGTTGTCTTGTCATTATCCCTCATGAAACTAACATCTCTTTCCTTCAGTGTGGTGTTACAAGTCACATTACACATATCCACTTATCACATTCATGCTTCCCACGATATCATTAGATCTTTTCATATCTTATGAAAGACTAATTTTGTTAGAAACGTTTAATCAATGAATTGCCCAAGTTATTAATTATTATGTTGTTTGTTTAGATGATGACTAAGGTCGACACTCCTCCATCATTGTGAGTCAAGATAGACTCAGGCATTGTTGTTGAAATGTTATCTACACAAGAACTCACTTCATTTGTAATTTAATACTTTTTTTTAATAATTTTACTATATACTTGGGATAATATAACTTATATTCATGAATGTATTGTGTATGCAGGGCTATCATATGACATTTGATAGTCTGATTTAGATGAATATAATGGCATCTCCTCATGTTTCATCTAGTCAAGCATCAATGACAAATTGAGAAGGACCATGAGATTGCAGTAAGTGCATGTTTAAATGATTTTTTTAATTATAGTTTAAAATGAGTTTCTTAACTTGGTTTCATTTATACTTGTTAATTTTATAATAAATTTTGTATTTAAATAGGTACAGTTGCAAGCAAGATATGAGCATAGTACCCATAATCAAACCTTGGACTAATCCAAAGCATTAAGTATATCTTCATCTATAAGTAGGGTATCCCAGGGAGAGTCTTCTTTAAGGAAGGTAAAGAGAGGGAGACTATTTGATGATTAGGATGTTGTAGATGATGTACTTTTATATATGCCTATATGACATGTATGTATTTTTAGCATTGTACATGTGTATATGATGTATTCACTCGACATTAGATATTATGTTGCTAGACATGATGTAATTTTTTGTATGCATATATGGTAATGCATGTATTATTGACATTATATGCCTATATATGGCATTTGTACATTGCATTCTAATTTTTTGCATGAATATTTAAGAAAACCAATGAAGTGAGTCTTATTTGAATCACTTGTGTTTAGAGTATTATGAATGATTAGTTTTAAATATTCTTAAGGATTAAAAATGTTATGAGATTGAGAATAACTTGTTAGGATAATGTTATAAATCAGATTGGTATGATAGAGTCTAAAATTATAAGTATTGACATTTCTTGTTCTTAAGAAGCTTTGTTTCTATAATGCAAATGAAATAAGAAGTAAGGGTTATTGAACCTATCTTTTCATTGATTAAATCATAAACTGGTGATTAAATCAATCATAGATTGTAGTTGTTAGACACCTAGTCACTTATATTGGTTTTGAGTCTTGTGCATGGAGTGGTATTAATGGAAACATGCCCTTATAAAAAATAAATAATATCAGTGATTGCATTTTAATTATGTTTGTATGCTCATGGTCATCTAAAGTTTTTTTGCAGGTCTAGAACTCTAAGTTCTTAGTGGGATAAGCCTTATAAGGTAGATTCAAAGTAGAATTTTATTTTGAAATTTTGAATTTATTATGGATAGAGTGATGATAATCATCTTATATATTTACTTTATCTAATGATATTTATGCCCAATCTTAACTCTATAGTCCTTTCTTAGGACTTTTTAAATATATTACACAATTTAACACCTTGTAGGTCTATTAAAAAATATTATTATATTAGATTGGTTTATAATATCATATAAATATTATATATAATTACACTAAATATATTTTATTCTAACCACATAAGAAATCAATTCCCTTATTGATTTCTAAAGAGATTTAGACTCAAGTTTCCAAATTCTATTTTTAGGCTTTTGCACATAATTGACTCTCAATAGGTCAAAATCACAATTTAACTCTTCCATAAATAATAAATAATTTATCAAGGTATTTAAAACATAATAAAGGCGATTCAATCCTTATACCAAGCTATAACATTCAAAAATAATGAAAATTCACCTTTGACTTTTTGAAGCATTCTCCAAAAATGAGCATCTATAGACAGGTGATAACATATTGGAGTTATTGGACATATTTAGAATGAATTGAGGTTTAAAAACCATTTTTACAATTTTTTTACCTTATTTATCTTCTATTCTCCCCTTCAAATGATAAAAAAATCCAACTTTGCTCTTTATGACTTTAAGACTGTTCGTGGGGTTTTGAGCTTGCTTGTGGGGTTTACATGGAATTTGAAGTGTAAGCACTCCTTAAATTTGTTTTATAGGATTAAAAACATTATATTATTATTTTAAAACACTTCCTTAATATTTTAACCCATTATTATACCTTAAATGTCCAAGAAACATACTTGCACCAATGACGATTGTCATGAGACATAAAGGGGACTATGTATAAAAGGAGGGAACTTAAACTTATTATATGAACTTAAAAAGATTATTTATATTTATATTAGGTCATTATTACTAATAATACAAATTTCATAGGATTTTAGATGCATATTTTGGCCTATGGACCTTTTTTACCAAACTTTACCTTGAGCTACCTACTTATTTCCTACATGCCTAAACTTGTCTTTCTTCAAACCCTTGATTAAAACCTTGAATGTGATAAATTTCATAGGTAAAATTAGGTTTAAAAAATATTATTATACCATTTTAATACCTCTCAAAGGCTTAAAATCCTCATTATCACTCAAAACTGTCAAAAGCTTTGTTTGGTCTCCAATGGTTGCCAACTGATTGCAAGAGGTCTGTTTAAGAAAAATGAGTATTTTAACCTTTTTTAGGACATTAGTGATGGAATGGGATGATTTAATGGGTAATTAATACCATTTTTTACCAAATTTTATGCTTTGAATTGAACTTTAGATGTCCCAAAATGGCCAATTTCTCTAAGATAGGCTCCAATGTTGACCATGATTAGACATGGGGTTGGTTGTGCTAAAATATAAAATGGTTCCCCTTATCAAAAAACTCAACATGATGTTTTATAGGTATATTAGGTAATAATTAGTCTCTCCAAAAAAATTGTGATTAAATCATGTACATTTTAGCCTGTGGGCCCATTTTACCAAAAGATAGTGACATGTTGCATGCTTGGTCAAGTTTCAAAACTAAACTTCCTTCCCTTTTTCCTTGGTTTGAGATAGAATAAGGTGATTATGATTTTAGTTTTTCATGAACATCCTTTAAATTATTCCACCATGTATTATTTTTCCTTTACCCTGATGCATTCCATATATGGCCACAACTCCTTAGGAAAATTCATCATGACTATGTACAAATAATGATGTAGGTGATGGTTATGAAGTGTATGGCTGTAGATTATTTATTTTCCATAAGGTGTCTTATTCAATCCTTTAGATCCTCTTAAAAAAGTATTTCATACTCTATACCAAGGTATATTCTTGAAATATCTAAGGTGATGTGATGTAGAGGTAATGGGAAAAGTCTCAAAATTATCCTTCTTAGTTCTGGTCTTGCCAAAGATCTCATTCAATGTTATGTTTTGCCTTTAAGGTTCTATCTCCAATCATATCCTTCTCTAGTTTATTAGATTAATATCCTCCTTAAAAATATATCTATTATTTTTATATTATAAGAACTTATTGATATCATTTACCTCTCTCATGACACTTGCATTTATTTCCAAACTCACCCCATTCATTCCATTCCCAAACTTCCTCTCTTTCTTTCACTAGCTTCTTGTTAGGCTATTATCTTAGGTTTCAAATACCAAATCTTGGTATAGGTCTCAATGTCTCAATATTTTCTCTTTTTTGGTCTTATTTGACCCTATCACATTTGTCCTAACCTCTTCCAACTGGTCAAACACACTTCAACATTCAATTTCACATATAAGGCGCACAAGGACAATCCTAGGGACTTATAGCCTTTTTTGTGCATTTTCTCTTTGTTTGGTAAAATTATGAACTATTTTAAATATTTAATAACATTTATAGCCACCCTTTATCTAATTTTATGTGTGTGTCTTCAAGTTTTATTCCCTAACTCCAAACTTAGAGCACACTTCTTTTGTAACCCATCTCTCCATTAGGCTAATTTACCCTTAAGCACACCCACAGGTCTAAAAATCATAATTTACAGCCCCATTTCAATATAAAACATATTTATTCACTTTAATTACATATAATTAGGTATGATTACAAATTTTTAGCATTTTTCCATGGTTAAAACTCCTTAAAACATCAAGACCCTAACCTAGGGTTACTCTTCCTCTGTACAGGCCTAAGAGCTTATATAATTCCATTTATTGAGTTTAAAAAGGTTTAAAAGGACCTAAATACAACACATAATTTTATTTTTACCCCCTCTATCTATCCAAATTATTTATAAGCCTTTCTCAATCCATCTAATACCCAAACACAGCAAAATACAATGGACTGTGTACCTTTTTAGTTGATTGTGCAGGATTTTTAAGGGACTATCAATTTGTCCAAACATTTAATTATTTATTGTAATAAATATTCAAATAAAAAACTAAAACCTTACAATATATCAAAAATATAAGATTCACAACAATCCAATACTTGTTCAAAAACATAGACTTGTTTACTAGTTCTTCCTTTATTCATTGTATTCATCAAAACATTACAAGTACAATTTTTCAATCTTAGGTTCTCCTCTCTCCTCTTGAAGATCTTTCTCTCTCTCTCCCTATTTTCTCCTCCTATGCCATCCAACCCCTATAACACTCTAAAACTATAGACTCTACTTAACACTTTAATAATTTCACATAGACACCACATGAGTTTATGAAAATGATGTTCTTGTATTAATATTTTTAAACACTTGGCTCAATTTGGTCCATGATACCCCTTAGCCAAGATTTAAAGCCATTTTGACCACATGTAGGTGGCCATTTAGGCCTAATTAGGCCTAAATGGCCATCTAGGTCTATTGTCCTATTTATGAAACCTCTAAAAGTTCTCATCTCTCATGAACCATATAATTCTCCCTTGGTAGTTTCAAGATCCTTCCATTACCTATAGGCATGAAATTTAGCCTAATTAGGCCTAGAAAGCCTAATAGGCTCCTTGAATGATTAGTAACCTCCTAAAATATTTTTGACCCTTGAAACACTTAGAAAAGATTAAAACAAAGATTTCAAAGGTATTGAAACCGAATTCTGATGCCACTAATTTCTAGCCATGTGTATATATGGTTCACTTGGACTATTAGGCCTATTAGGCCTTTTAGGCTTCTTAATGGCCTCTAACTAAAATTTTTAACTTTAGGATCTATAGGTGCAAATAAATCACTTTGAGAACATATATATGGTAAAACTACATTTTATCCCATTACTATGACATCCAATTCCACCCACAATTGCATTTTCACTATTGTTCAGGAGTATAGAAGCACTGACAACAAATGTTGTCAAAGTTGAATCTACAGTTTGAGAACACCATTTTTGATGATTTTTGGCTGAAAAATAGCATTGAAAACACATATAAATGGGTAGATATCATCTAATACTAGGTTTTTGTCCTCCCATCTAGCCTAGTCAACAAACCCACCACCCATTCCAAGCTCAAGAATGCCCTTTCCAATACAAGAAAGATGTTGATTTTTAGCTTAACTTTGGCATGCATAAAATCAAAATAGTAAGTCATATGGATGAATATTAAGATTATCCTTTTCATGATAAATCCTTATAATTATAACCTAGATCTAGTTTCAAGCACCTATAAGAGCAAATTTTGGCAGAAATTGTAGTAATGGGTCCTAAAATGCTACTTTTTAGCAGTGAAGAGACAACTTGTTGACCTCTAACTAGAATTTTTGCCTCTAGGACCTATTGGTATAAATCCATCACTTTAAGAATGTCTATATAGGAAAATTACATGATCTCTAATTATTATGATATCCAATTCCACCCATAAGTGCATTTTCTCTACTATTTAGGAGCATGAAAACACTGACAACAATGTCATTAAAGTTGAAGATATGGTCTGATAACTCCATTTTTGATGTTTGTTGGCTGAAAATTGGCACTTACATCACATATATAGTGGTGGCTAATGTCTATTAATAGGTTCTTGGCCTCTCATCTGGCCTGATCAACAAACCCACCACCCATTTTAGGTTCAAGAACACCCTTTCCAATACAAGAAAGAGGCTGATTTTTAGCCTAACTTCAGGCATGCATAAAATGAAAATTGTAAGTCATATGGAAAAATTTTAAGATCCCTATTATGCATGATAATTACCTATAATTTCACTCTATATCTATTTTAATCACATCTAAGATAAATCTGTGGTAGAATTTGTAGTAATAGGTCCTAAAATGCAACTTTTTGGCAGTCAAGAGATAACTTGTTGACCTTCAACTAGCATTTTTGTCTCTGGGACCCATAGGTGAAAATACATCACTTAAATAAAATATATATATGAAAATTACATGTTTTACAAATAAAATGACATCTAATTCCACTTTCAAGTGCATTTTCACTACTATTCAGGAGTACATAAACACTGACAACAAATGTTGTCAAAGTTGAAGATATGGTCCAAGAACTCCATTTCTAGTGATTGTTGGCAAAAAAATAGAATTTAAACATGTAAAAAGGGGAATATAACATCTAGGACTAGGTTTTTTTCCTTCCATATGGCCTGGTCAACAAACCCACCACCCATTCTGGGCTCAAGAACACCCTTCCCAATACAAGAAAGATGCTGATTTTTAGCCTATCTTCAGGCATGCATAAAACAAAAAATGAAAGTCATATGTATGAGTCATAATATCCCTCTTGTACATGGTAAATCTCTATAATTTCACCCAAGATATATTTTTAATCACCTCTAAGAGACAACTTTTGGGAGTGAATAGACAACTTGTTGAGCTCTAACTATCATTTTTGACTTCACAACCTATAGGTGAAAATACACCATTTTGACCGCATCTATATGGTAAAATTACATGCTCTCCAATTATCATGACATCCAATTCCACCTGTAAGTGCATTTTCACTACTGTTTAAGAGCACAAAAATATTGACAACAAATGTTGTCAATGTTGAAGCTATAGTCTGAGAACTATATTTTTGGTGCTTGTTTGTTGAATACTGGCACTACCAACACATCCAAATATTTGAATAACATCTATTTCTAGGTTTTTATCCTTTCATCTAGCTCGGATGATAAACCCACCACCTATTCTGGGCTCAAAAATGCCCTTCCTAATATAAGAAAGATGCTAATTTTTAGCCTAACTTCAAGCATGCATAAAACAAAAATTATAAATCATATTAAAGAATCATAAGATCCTTCCTATGGATGGTAAATATTTATAGTTTCATCCATATCTAGTTTTAATCACCTCTAATATAAATCTATGGCATAAGTTATACTAATGGGTCCTAAAATATAACTTTTTAGTAGTGAAGAGATAACTTGTTGACCTCTAACTAGTATGTTTGCCTCTGGGACCTATAAATGTAATTCCATAACTTAGAGAACATATATATAGTAAAATTACATGTTCTCTAATGACCATGACATCCAATTCCACTTGTAAGTACATTTTCACTCCTATTCAAGAGCACCAAAACACTGATAATAAATATTGTCAAAGTTGAAGCTACGATCCAAGAACTCCATTTCTAGTGCTTGTTGGATGAAATCTAACACTACAAACATGTTCATAGTGGTCTATAACATCCAAGACCATGTTATTAGCCTCCCATCTGGCCTAGTCGACAAACCCACCACCCATTTTTGGCTCAAGAATGCCCTTCCTGATATAATAAAGATGTTGATTTTAAGCCTAACTTCAGCCATAGTCATACAAATGAACCATAAGATCCCTTATATGCATGTAAAATCCATCTAATTTCACCTTGGATCTAGTATTAATAACTTCTAATAGTAATCCATGGGAGAAGTTTCAGTAATGGATCCTAAAATACAACTTTTTGGCAGTGAAGAGACAACTTATTGACCTTCAACTAGTGTTTTTGCCTCCTAGACTTGCAGGTGCAAATCCATCACTTCAAGAACATATATATATATAAGTAAATTCCACATGATTCAATGACCATAGCATCTAATTCCATCCACAATTGCATTTTCACTACTATTTAGGAATGTCATACTAATGAAAATATGCAAATCAATGAAAAATGTGTTTATTTTGTGTGTAACATTGGTATGTAATGCCCATTTGAGGTAATATTAATGCATTTGGTTTATCTAGAAGTCATGTAAATCATTTTAAATAAGGATTTTTATGTTTTTTAAAGGCTACAAGGAGAAATAGACTTATCATAAGTAATTGTTTAAGAGTGCAAAAACACCAAGTAGTTTTAGAAAGCTTCTCTTAGCTTCAAGAATATGAAATTCTTTACTAACGGTACCAACCACGTGAAGGTGGAAGATTATTTGGCACCATTAACCTTAAAAAAAATATTATTAAATAATTAAAGATGAAATTTATGCATGTACTACCTAAAAAATAAAAAACTTTTGGTAAAATTGATTACATCTATATTTTACAAGTCAACATACTTGTGCATTTCAATCTAATGAACTACTTGGATCTGCTTTAATCTTGATAGTATCATTAATATATTCATGGTCTGACTCGTAAAATTTCCATGTATTCTTATTTATTGGCCTCCCATGATATTTTTTCAATTAAATATTTATTGCAAGAACCAAATTTAAATAGTGTAGTATCTTATTGTGCGTTTCAAAGTCTTCAAACAATCATACATTTGAATTTTTTATAGGATATCATCAAAGCCAAGTTCTAATGACTACCATAGACCCAATGGGATAATCAATGTTTTCACTATCTATGACCAAGGAAGTCAAATTTTTTTCCATCTACACACTGACATAAGTAGTAATATGTTCCCTCTTCATTGCCCTCATCTACAATAACTATAAAAACATGGCCTGTATTATAAAAAAACAAATTTTAATGACACTATGAAGATAGATAATGAGAATGAATAGTACATAAAGATTAATCTTCTACCTGGTTGCACTAGATCAGATATATGGTCAAAGTCATGTGATAATGCCATATCTATAAGTCATAATACTTGTAGAACCTGATATGTGTTGATTAGAATTAAAGGTCTAAAACTCTAATCATCCACCCACTCTTTTGAATCAAACTCATTCTAAATAGAGTCCATGTATGCAAAAAAAATCATGGCAAGTGTCATGTATGAATAGTCCAAGAAGTTGCATTTGAGCTATGAAATGAGTGGAGCTCACTTGAACCTATTAGAGTCATACAATCCTCATAGTTTGCCAAGTCATTTTTCTCCATTAACAAAAAATGACTAAGAACAATAGATTTTTATTGAGAAATATGACATATGTTCTCATTACACCATTCAACCACTTTTTTTGCATCAATAAAATTAACATGGTAAAATTTTAACTCCTCCCTTATAATGGCTTTTTTTACACATGTTCCAGCATTGTCATGCTCCCCTTTTCCATTGCTAGCCTTGTGAAATTCTAAATATATTCTATGCTAGTGGTAACGTTTATCCTGCTCAACCAATAAAACATCTATGCATTCTTGAATTATGATGTTCAATTTTCTGACCAAATGTAATGTTGATTAAAATTAATGTTCCTATGAGTCAAATATCCATTGAATTTCTAAAAATAACCTTGCACATACTCTATACAATGTGATCGATCATCAATGATATATAAATTTTACTCCCTTAATATTTTTCAATCTTCCTTTGTATTATCAAGTGCATGCATGAATTCTATATGCACGAATATGGAAACTTGTGTTGAGTTTTAATACTATGATTAAACTTCCATTTGTGATTTGAATGTGTAACTTTTACCAAAGTTGACTACTGAAACAATAGAATCAAGTGGGAAAGTGTCCTTGCTTAGATTGAAATGTTCATCCAACCATTTATCCTAATGTGTGTGCCTTACATAATCATAAAAAAATTTCTCCATGAATTTGACCATAAATTTTGAAATAAGTATCTCTTTCGTAACAAGCTCACACCTTTTAGATTCTTTACCATATTTTAGTTATTAAGTCATAGATTTATATTTACTCAAACCAACTAATTCTTGTCTAATTTCACTTGTATACTCCTCATAGATACATGTTTTTAATTTTGTCAATCCATCATAAATGTTGTAATTTCCATCCAAACATGTTTTCTTATAAAAGAACTATCCATCTGTTCTCTCATAAAAAATATTTGGAGTATATTCTCTAGCTTATTTTGGTAGAACTTTTACGCCACCCTCTTGAAAAATGTTATTAGTATGTAAAGTACAATGAATATGGTGAAAAACATCATAGTGAATTAAAAATTCAAAATGTTGCCTACAACAAGAAGTGGTGCATGTGTGATTTATTTTTACATAAAAAGGTTTGGCCATCTCAAAAAATATTTATATCGATTTGTGGATTTTTCCCAAAAACTTAGAGTATAATTGTGTTTGAGGCATATCCAAAAAAAATTTTATATATGGTTCATGATTACGAGAACCAACTCTTATTTTCACTACATCTCTTACATTGGGCAAAACTCTTGTATTATCTTTCCAAAATTGTGCAAGAAAATATTTCAAAGCATCAGCTATAGCCTTATCCTTTCATGGAAGTCTACCAGAGAATGCCTAGAGCTTTTTTGGTATTGGATTCATTAAGTACTTCACGTCTTGAAATTGATTTAATTAATATTTTTTTATTTATATCAAGTGTTCAACTTATTTTTGAAATCAAACATTTTTTTCTTATTTAAATGTTTACTACACAAGTTATTATTATATGCCAGGCAACATTACAATCTTTGTTACATGATCTCAGGCCTACAATATGATATGCATCATGTATATTTTTAACAATCTCATAATTTTAATCATCCATGTTGAATGTTCTTAGTCCTAATGTGTACATTTTAGGTCTCATCTTAACTAATTTCATAAATAAAATAAATAATTGACATCTTTAACTATCGTAATCCAATTTATGAAAGAAACTATCCCAAATTTCTCGAGCCAGACTTCTTAAATGGAAATCAAACATTTTATTATGCATTGTTTCCAAAACATTTTCATCAACTTCAATTATGTAATTGTATTTTATATGCACAATTCTTGGAGGTGTTGTTATTGGTAGAATTTATTGAGAGGGTGTTTCAAAATCATTATATGTTTTCATGATTTTTTTTTCATTATTTGTTTCTTCATTATATGTTTCCATTAAATTTTCTTCATTGTTAGTTTCATTATTATTTGTGTCCATTAAATTTTATTCATTGTTGGTGGCTAAAGTATCATGCATAAGCTCTTCATCAACAAAATCAAAAACTTTAAACTTTAAATTTGAACTTCCAACGTTATCTAATTTATTATTGTCAATTTCATCATAATTTAATTCATTATTGTGAATTTCATCATAGTTCAATTCATTATTATCAGTTTCATCATTATTTAATTCATTATTTTCAATTGCCTCATTATCTAAGGCATTTGGCTCATCAGGGTTAGTGTTCTTACCTTGTTTCAAATAAAATGCTTGCATTCATACCTTGGTTTTTACTTTCAACTCTTGTAATTTCTTTGGTCTTTTATTCTGTAACTTCTTCCTCTTCCTTGAATACGAACCGGAGCCCATTTTGACAAAAGCATCCAAGAAAGTACTTCAAAATGTGGGGTCCAAAAAAATACTTCCAAATGTATGCAGAGAATATGCAGAGTGCATAGAGAATGTTTGTGGGGAAAACAGTCTCAATTTGGAACAAAAATAGATGTTAAAATTAAGTTTTTGTCTATACTTAAATAAATACATAATTGTTATAATAACATGTACATGTTATTATAATGTGTACGTGTTTCTTGAAGTACATAAACATTTAGTATAAAAATAAGCAAAAATGCTTATATTCAATGCAAAAATCCACTTTAATACTATAATATGATGCAATAAGACTACCATATGTTTTAATAAGGCTATAATATGTTGTACTAAGGCTCAATATGATGCAATGAGGCTCAATATAATGTAATAAGACTATCATATGATGCATTAAGACTATCATATGATGTAATAAGACTATCATACGATGCAATAAATCCCCAAATGATGTAATAAGACTATCATATGATGAAATAAGGCTATTATATGATGCAATAAGGCTCAATATGATATAATAAGGCTCAATATTATGCATAAATCCCCAATATTATGCATAAATCCCCAATATGATGCATAAATCTCCATTATGATGTAATAAGACTCTTGATAAGACTATGAAGCAATAATACTATCATATGATTCTATAAGGCTCAATTGTTAAGGCAAAATGAAGTAATTTTACCCCAAATCCAATCATAGGTCCTTGTAAAACTAGGTGAACAATGGGTTCACAAATTGGCTCTAATCACATTCATGAATTTATGAATTTGTGATGAAATCAGGGAACTTAGGGGTTATGTTTATTATAAAATTATGATTTAGGGTTAGGGGTTTAGTATAATGAGTTTATATATGTGTATATGTCATGAAATTAGGGTTTAGTGGAACTGTACATGTTCAAGTGATAACATTAGGGTTTATGATATTGAGCTAATTTAGTCCCTTTAATCACATCATAGACTCCAATTCAGGTTTAATGGGTTCAAATTGGCCATATTTACATTCGTATTTGAATTTTTTATTAAATTAGGATCAGTTAAGCCATACATGTTACATAGATTATATAATTGATTTGGACATAAATTTTCTTTAGGCAATCAATTTTGCCCAAATCATTTCCCTAATTGTACCAATTGATTAATTGGTTCAATTCATGATAGAATCATACTTAATTTTATCCCAAATCATATATCATGCTCTTATAGTTACATAATTAAGGGGTTCAATAGCCTCCCATGCCTCCTTGATTGAATGAATCAACTCTTTGGTTCATTATATTTATACATGATGACATTCTAGGGTTAATTTCACTTCAAATCACATCATGTATACAATTTAAAATAGGTTCATACATGGATTATTTTGACCCTAATTACCCCTATAATTGAACTTTATTGTGTCATGTGTGTACCTCATACACCAAAAGTGTTAAAGCTATCCAAAATACATCAGGACCAAAAGAGTTGACAATGCCTTGAGAGGCCAAATCCAATATATCACCACATGTACCTCGTACATGCTTGAAAGTGTCATCACTATTAGAGGTGTTAGGTACTAGAAGTGGTAAATAAATATCAGAGACTTGTGAGGCCTAATATAATTAGATGTCACCACATGTATCTTGCACACCATATAAGTGTTAGATATCTAACTATCAAGTCTTAGAAGCACCAGATTTGTCAAAGCCTCAGGATGCCCAATCTAATCAAAGATTTCTACATGTAGGTCTAGTATACCTAGAGAAGTGTTAGAGTTATCAAATATACATACATTATAGATCCCAAAAGAATCAAAGATGTTATCACCTTGGGAGTCCTAATCCAATTAGAGATGGCCATTTGTACTTCTGTACACCAAGTGGTCAATTCAAAAAGATAATATCGATAGGTTGGGCCTGGCCCCACTATGTTAAGTCATCAAAAGTACTCAATGATCCCATCAACAATAATAAACACTTGGAAAATTATGAAAACATATTAGATGCAATAAGGGTCAAATCTAGGCATGTGTATGTTGCACTATCTACATTTATTAGCTCACATGAGTGGAACTCATGATCTTTGATACCTAGACAAGTCCCATTGCCTCCAATTAATCCAATAAGGTGTATTCACAAATATTGTATATACATATAAGACAAACATGTTTAAATATTAACACCAATCCCATCAACTCATGTCTAGTAAATAATTCACATGATGTGAGCCTCTGACTTATCATTACTATATGGAAATTGTCATGTATAGCCCTTTAAGGTCCCATCCAAATTGAGCGAGCACTAAACATTATAAATTTTCTATGTATGCATTAAAATTATTTAGATCCCTCTGCTTTGAATTACCTCTATATCCCAAATTACATTCATATTAAGTCTTACATGTAGGAAAGAACATAATTCAACAATGGCTCCTCAACCTCATATCCCAAGCCAGAGCAAGACTTTTGAGATACTACTTTCTTGTAGTCCACATCATAATGTTTAATCTCATTACAATGAAATATGAACAAGATGATTTAAGATATGTACAAAATATATAATATTGAAACCTTTAGTGAGGGGGTGCATACTGGTATTCAATTCTGATCAACCATCTATATGAGGTGCTCACAACATCATCCACATGAACAATGATTGGGTCCCTCTATTCATCATCATCCTTGAGGGGAAGTAGGTCTCATATTTAGGGGACATTATCACCTTTATTGTATCTTGAATAAGCTCAATAGAGTTTGAGCTAGGGTAATTTATACATATGTCATACTTAGTCAATGCCATGTTTACACCACCTTATAAAGCATAGTCATCCCTTAATGGTTTTGAATAGGGTCCCCAGTGCATTTAGATATTTTATAAGATATATGTTAATAAATATAGGCACAACATCTTAAAACCACATCATCACTAATGGATACATGTGACCATTTCAAGTTTATTGAGCTCAAAACCACATCTTATACAAAACAAACTGCATACCCATAGACCAAAATATAAAAATATAATAAAAATTCATAACTTATACCTATTATCCTACTTTCTTATCTTACTATCCCAATTACATAATAAGGTATAAAACTCTATAATATTAATAAGCACCAAGTGTTATTTAGCCTGTTTGTGAGCTTGCAATTGTTGCATTCATGGTGTAGCTAGGACTAGTCCCATGTCAAAGACACACTCTTGAGATGAGGTGGGAATGGATGGATTGGTTGATGGTTGTCCCATGTGTGATGGAGGGGTAGATGAAGGAGGTGTAGGGAATGGAGGATTAACCATATTTTCATAAGAGATATTAATTTTAGGCAAAATTTGAATAATGTATTTGAATACATTAGGGGAATCTTGAATAATTTTAATAATAGAAGACTCTTGTTAGAATTTCAATTGGGACTTAAAAATGCACTTATTGAATTAGACACACTAAGTGACCTTAGAGGAAACTTAAGGGACTTTATTCATCACATTTTAGGAATATTTTTGGGATAATCCAATGCATGATTCATAGGTATTGAGCTCCATTAGATAACGTTCTTGAAATAGATATCCAAGAGATGGACTATTACACCAAGGGCTCAATTTTTATTTATAATTACACAAGATTATCTATGCTACATAGTCAAATTCACAATGGGTTTTCTACTTAAATCAATTAGTTCAAAATTTATAAATAAAGTGGTCTAGTAAAAAATATCAAAGAAAAAACAAAAGGGTAAGATAGGATTTTAGGCAAGTAGGATAATATCAATAAGAATCATTAAATTTAAGGGCAAGTAAGATTTTAGGCAAGTAATATTTTAAGGTATATCCTTACCCTACTATAAAAAACATAGCATTTGGCTTTTTGGTGTTATTTCAAAATAATGCATACATGGTATATAACATGTATGTGTTATAATGTGTATGCATTATTTGAATATGAATTCAAAACTGAGCCTATAGGCTTGAAAATGGCCTAGATTTTCAAGCCAAAGGCTTGTGACTATGCATCTATAGCTGAGATAAAGAGTTTTGACAAAAACCAACAAATTTCAACTTCAATCTCCAAATATGCTATGGATTTCAACATCAACATTAAAAAATTATTATTCTCATGACAACCATGTTGTTGTCTTTCCAAATATATGTTTTTATAATTTTTTGGGCTATTTTAAGGGTTCAAACTATATTTATTTCTAACTACACCTTTTTTAGGCCACTACATGCCGCACATATACATGCATATTCATGTTTATGTAATTTGTTTTTTTATTGATCCAAGTGCAAAACAAATTATATGGAAGCCAACTAGGCCTAGTTCTACACACATTAAAAAAATCAAATTTCATTTTTTTAGGTAATTAGGGGGGGCACACGACCAGCTATCCATTTTTTTGTCAATTTTCAAGATGTACTTAATTACAAAATTAATAAAAAAATATTCATTGAAAAAATTTAAAAAAAAATCATAACACACTAAAAGATCTTATCTAAATATTCACAAAAATGTTTCAAACAATATTTAACGATGCTCAGAAAATGGTGGGTCGCACAACCATCTATCTACTATGTTTTTAAAAAAAAAAAGGAGGTCCTTATAAAATTTTAGATGTTTGACCTACTTATACTTAACCATTTTTTTAGAAACTAGACTCAAAATGATATAATTCATATTTTTATACCATCTTCAAGTTTTGAGTGTAGCCATCTCAAATTATCTATAGAAGTTCAAATTTCTAAAATTTCAAAAAAATCATGTCCACGCGTAGGCCCTTTTTTTCCCAGTAAATGTGTGTACTTACCCATGTTTAACATGTAAAGATTCAAACTTTATATATGTCTCTTATAATTTTGAATTTTGAACAATGTAACACCAAAATGTAAGCAGTTTTTATCATTTCAAATATGTTAAACATGTACATATTTAATATTTATGTGTGTTTCTTATAATTTTGAAATTTGAATAATGTAACACCAAAATGTAAGCGGTTTTGCTCATTTTGAAAATGCTTAACATGTAAAGATTGAAACTTTATGTGCATTTATTATAATTTTGAATAACCTAACACCAAAACATAAGTTATTTTGCTCATTTCAAACATGTTTAACATGTAAAGATCCAAAATTTATGTACATTTTGTCTAATTTTGAATTTTGAATAATACAACACCAAAATGTAGGTGGTTTTTCTCATTTCAAACATATTTAACATATACAGATTCAAACTTTATGAGTTTATTATAATTTTGAATTTTAAGTCAAGCAATTTTGCATGTTTTGAACATGTTTAAAAGTAAAGATTCAATCTTAGTGCATGTTTCTTATAATTTTGAATAACATAACACCAAAACATAAGCAATTTTTCTCATTTCAAACATGTTTAACATGTAAAGATTCAAACTTTATGCATGTTTCTTATAATTTTGAACAATGTAGCATCAAATCGTAAGTGGTTTTGCTCATTTTGCACATGTTTAACATCTAAGGATTCAATATTTATACATGTTTCTTATAAAAATGAATTTTAAAAAAATTAACAATAAAACGTAAGTGGTTTTGCTCATTTTAGATAGGTTTAACATGTAAAGATTCAAACTATATGCATGTTTCTTATAATTTTGAATTTTAAATGACGTAACACTAAAATGTAAGTGGTTTTACTGATTTTAAACATGTTTAATATATGTAAAGATTCAAACTTTATGCTTGTTTTTTATAATTTATAATTTTGAATAATGTAACACTAAAATGTAAGTGGTTTTGCTCATTTCAAACATGTTTAACATGTAAATATTCAAAATTTATGTGCATTTATTATAATTTTAGATTTTGAATAACGTAACACTAAAACATAAGTGATTTTTTTCATTTCAAACATGTATAACATGTAAAGATTCAAACTTTTACATGTTTCATATAATTTTTAACATCATAATACCAAAACCTAACCAATTTTGCTTGTTTTAAACATGTTCAACATGTAATTCAATCTTTATGTACATTTATTATATTTTTGAATTTTGGATAATGTAACACCAAAACATAAGTAGTTTGCTCATTTTGAACGTGTTTAGCATGTAAATATTCAAACTTTATGTGCATTTCTTATAATTTTTAATTTTTAATAATGTAACACCAAAATGTAAGTGGTTTTAATCATTTCAAAAATGTTTAACATGTAATATTCAAACTTTATGTGCATTTCTTATAATTTTTAATAACGTAACACTAAAATGTAAGTAGTTTTGTTAGTTTCGAACATGTTTAACATATAAAGATTTAACCTTTATGCGCATCTCTTATAATTTTGATTTTTGAATAATGTAACACCAAAATGTTAGTGGTTTTGCTCATTTCAAACATGTTTAACATTTAAAGATTCAAAATTCATGTTTCTTATAATTTTAAATTTTGAACAATGTAACACCAAAACATAAGCAATTTTGTTCATTTCAAGCATGTTTAACATGTAAAGATTCAAACTTTATGTGTGTTTATTATAATTTTGAATTTTGAATAATGTAACACCAAAACATAAATAGTTTTGTTCATTTTGAACATATTTAATATGTAAAGTTTAAAATTTTATGAATGTTTCTTATAATTTTGAATAACATAACACAAAAATGTAAGTGGTTTTTCTCATTTAAAAATGTTTAATATATAAAGATTCAAACTTTATGTGCAATTCTTATAATTTTGAGTAATGTAACACCAAAATGTAAGTAGTTTTGCTTATTTTGAACATGTTTAACAAGTAAAGATTCAAACTTTATGTTCATTTCATATAATTTTGAACTTTGAGTAACCTAACACAAAAACATAAGTGGTTTTACTAATTTTGAAAATGTTTAACATATAAAGATTCAAACTTTATGCGTGTTTCTTAAAAATTTTACTTTTGAATAACGTAACACCTAAACATAAGAAATTTTACTCATTTTGTAGATGTTTAACATGTAAAGATTCAAAATTTATGCATTCTTCTTATAATTTTGAATTTTGAATAATGAAAGAGCAAAACATAAGTGGTTTTGCTTGTTTTGAACATGTTTAACATGTAAAGATTCAAAATTTATGCATGTTTTTTTATCATTTTGAATTTTGAATAACTTAAGATAAAAATGTAATCAATTTTGCTCATATGCAAACATGTTTAACAACTAAAGATTCAAACTTTATTGACATTTATTATAATTTTGAATTTTGAATAACATAACACCAAAACGTAAGTATATTTGCTCATTTTGAATATGTTTAACATGTAAGTATTCAAACTTTATGTGTGTTTCTTATAATTTTGAATTCTTAATATCCTAACACCAATACTTAAGTGGTTTTGCTCTTTTCTAACATGTTTAATATATAAAGATTCAAAATTTATGTACATTTCTTATAATTTTGAATTTTGAATAATGTAACACCAAAATATAAGTGGCTTTACTCATTTCAAGCACATATTTAATTGGTTTCGTACATATTTAACATGTAAAGATTCAAAATTTATGCATGTTTCTTATAATTTTGAATTTGGAATAATGTAATACCAAAATGTAAGTAGTTTTACTCATTTTGAAAATGTTTAACATATAAAGATTCAAAATGTATGCACGTTTCTTATAATTTTGAATTTTAAACAATGTAACACCAAACATTAAGTAGTTTTACTCATTTTTTAACATATTTAACATGTAAAGATTGAAACTTTATGATGTTTCTTATCATTTTGAATAACATAATACTAAAATTTAAGCAGTTTTGCTCCTTTTGAGCATGTTTAACATATAAAGATTCAAACTTTATGGGCATTTCTTATAATTTTGAATTTTGAATAACTTAACACGAAAACATTAGTGGTTTTGCTAATTTTGAACATGTTAAACATGTAAAGATTTAATATTTATGCATGTTTCTTATAATTTTGAATAATATAACAAAAAAATGTAGGCCATTTACTCATTTTGAACATGTAAAAATTCAATCTTTATGTGTGTTTCTTATAATTTTGAATTTTTTATAATGTTACACAAAAATGTAAGTGGTTTTCTCATTTCGAACATGTTTAACATGTAAATATTCAATCTTTAAGCACATTTCTTATAATTTTGAATTTCGAATAATGAAACACCAAAATGTAAGTAGTTCTGCTCATTTTAAATATGTTTAACATGTAAAGATTCAAACTTTATGCGCATTTCTTATAATTTTGAATTTTGAATAATGTGATATGAAAATGTAAGTGGTTTTGCTCATTTTAAACATGTTTAATATGTAAAGATTCAAATTTTAAGTACATTTCTTATAATTTTGAATAACATAACACCAAAATGTAAGTGGTTTTGCTCATTTTGAACATGTTTAACATATAAAGGTTCAACCTTTATGTGAGTTTCTTATAATTTTGAATTTTGAACAACTTAACACCAAATTGTAAGTAGTTTTGCTTATTTTAAACATGTTAAACATGTAAAGATTCAAACTTTATGTGTGTTTCTTATAATTTTTAATATTGAATAACGTAGCACCAAAATGTAAGTCATTTTGCTTGTTTTGAACATGTTTAACATGTAAAGTTTCAAATTTCAAGTGAATTTCTTATAATTTTAAATTTTAAATAATGTAATACCAAAAAGTAAGTAATTTTACTTGTTTCGAACATGTTTAACATGTAAAGATTAAAATTTTATGTATGTTCCTTAGAATTTTGAATTTTGAATAATGTAACACCAAAACGTAAGTAGTTTTGCTCATTTTAAACATGTTTATCATGCAAAGATTCAAGCTTTAGGTGTATTTCTTATAATTTTGAATTTTGAATAATATAACACTAAAATGTAAGCAATTTTTCTCATTTTAAACATGTTTAACATGTTAATATTCAAACTTAATGCACATTTCTTATAATTTTAAATTCTGATTAATGTAACACCAAAACATAACAAATTTTACTCATTTTGAACATGTTTAACACATAAAGATTCAAACTTTATATGCATTTCATATCATTTTGAATTTTGAATAATGTAACACTAAAACGTAAGCATTTTTGCTCATTTTAGACATGTTTAATATGTAGAGATTCAGACTTTATGTGTGTTTCTTATCATTTTGAATTCTGAATATTGTAACATCAAAATGTAAGCATTTTTGCTCATTTTGAATATGTTTAACATGTAAAGATTCAAACCATTTTAGAATTTTGAATAATGTAACATGAAAATGAAAGCAATTTTGCTCATTTTGAACATGTGTAACATGTAAGGATTCCAACTTTATATGCATTTCTTATAATTTTGAATAATGTAACACTAAAATGTAAGTGCTTTCGCGCATTTTGAACATGCTTAACATGTAAAGATTCAAAATTTATGCATGTTTCTTATAATTATGAATTTCAAATAACATAACACCAAAATGTAAGTGGTTTTACTCATTTCAAAAATGTTTAACATGTAAAGGTTCAAATTTTATGAATATTTCTAATAATTTTGAATTTTGAATAACGTAATACCAAAACGTAAGTTGTTTTTCTCATTTTGAGCATGTTTAACATGTAAAGATTCAAATTTTATGCACTTTTTTTTTATAATTTTGAATTTTGAATAATGTAAACCAAAATGTAAGTAGTTTTGCTCATTTTGAACATGTTTAACATGTAAAGATTCAAAATTTATGCACATTACTTATAATTTTTATTTTTAAATAACAAAAGACCAAAACATAAGCAATTTTGCTCATTTTAAACATGTTTAACATGTAAAGATTTGAATATTCAAACCTTATGAACATTTCTTATAGTATTAAATTTTGAATAATGAAAGATAAAAATGTAAGGAGTTTTGCTCATTTCAAACATGTTTAACATGTAAATATTTAAACCTTATTCATGTTTCTTATAACTTTGAATTTTAAATAATGCAACACTAAAATATAAGTGGTTTTTCTCATTTCAAACAGGTTTAACATGTAAAGATTCAAACTTTATGCACGTTTCTTATAATTTATAATTTTGAATAATGTAACATCAAAATGTAAGTGGTTTTGCTCATTTCAAACATGTTTTACATGTAAAGATTCAAACTTTAGGTGTGTTTCTTATATTTTAAACTTTTGAATAATGTAACACCAAAATGTAAGTGGTTTTACTCATTTTGAATATGTTTAACACATAAAGATTCAAACTTCATATGCGTTTCTTATAATTTTAAATTTTAAATAACTCAACACCAAAATAGAAGTGATTTTTCGCATTCTGAAATTGTTTAACATGTGGATATCTAAATTTTAAGCATGTTTGTTATAATCTTGAATAATGTAACACCAAAACATAAATGGTTTTGCTTCTTTCAAACATGTTTAAAATATAAAGATTCAAACTTTATGCATGTTTATTATAATTTTAAATTTTGAATAACATAACAATAAAATGTAAGCATTTTTGCTCGTTATGAATTTGAATTTTGAACATTGTAACAACAAAACATAAGCATTTTTTCTCATGTCAAACATGTTTAATATGTTAAGATTTAAAATCTATGCACGTTTCTTATAATTTTGAATTTTGAATAATGTAACTCCAAAACGTATGTGGTTTTACTCATTTTAAACATGTTTAACATGTAAATATTCACATTTTATTTGAGTTTCTTATAATTTTAAATAATTTAACACAAAAACATCAATAGATTTGCTCATTTCAAACATGTTTAACATGTTAATATTCAAAATTTATACGTGTTTCTTATAAATTTGGTATTTTTAATAATGCAACATGAAAATGTAAGCAATTTTGCTCATTTCAAACATGTTTAACATGTAAAAATTGAAATTTTATGCAAGTTTCCTATAATTTTGAATTTTGAATAATGAAACACAAAAATGTAAGCAATTTTTCTCATTTTGAACATGTTTAACATGTAAACATTAATGTTTTATACACATTTCTTATAATTTTAACTTTTGATTAAGGCAATACCAAAACATAAGTAGTTTGCTTGTTTTGAACATGTATAACATGTAAAGATTCAAACTTTATGTGTGTTTCTTATAATTATAAATTTTGAGTAACATAAGATCAAAATGTAAGAAGTTTTTCCCATTTCAAACATGTTTAACATATAAAAATTTAAAATTTATGCATATTTATTATAATTTTGAGTTTTGAATAACATAACACCAAAACGTAAGTGGTTTTGCTCATTTTGAATATGTTTAACATGTAAAGATTCAATGTTTATGTGTTTTTCTTATAAATTTGAGTTTTGAATAATGTAACACAAAACATAAGTGGTTTTGCTAATTTCTAACATGTTTAACATGTCAAGATTCAAAATTTATGTTTGTTTCTTATAATTTTGAATTTTGGATAAGGTAACACCAAAACGTAAGAGGTTTTACTCATTTTGAACATGTTTAAGATGTAAAGTTCAAATTTTATGTGTGTTTCTTATAATTTTGAATTTTGAATAATGTGACACCAAAATGTAATCAATTACACTCATTTCAAACATGTTTAACATGTAAAGATTCAAACTTTATGTGTGTTTGTTATAATTTTGAATTTTGAATAATGTAACACCAAAACATATGCATTTTTGATCATTTTAAACATGTTTAACATGTAAATATTTAAATTTTATGCACATTTCTTTTAATTTTGAATTTTGAATAATGCAACACCAAAACATAAGTGATTTTACTCATTTTGAAAATGTTTAAAATGTAAAGATTCAAACTTTCTCTACATTTATTATAATTTTGAATTTTGAATAATGAAAGACTAAAATGTAAGCAATTTTGCTTGTTTTGAACATGTTTAACATGTAAAGATTCAAATTTTATGCATGTTTCTTATAATTTTGAATTTTGAATAATGTACCACCAAAACATAAGTGGTGTTACTCATTTTGAAAATGTTTAACATGTAAAGGTTCAAAGTTTATAAAAATTTATTATAATTTTGAATTTTGAATAATGTAATACCAAAATGTAACCAATTTTACTTGTTTTGAACATGTCTAGCATGTAAAGATTAAAACTTTATACACATTTCTTATAAGTTTGAATTTTGAATAATGTAACACCATAGAATATGAGGTTTTGTTTATTTTGAACATCTTTATCATGTAAAGATCCAGAATTTATGCATGTTTCTTATAATTTTGAATTTTGAATAAGGTAACAAAAAAATGTAAGTGGTTTTGCTCATTTTGAACATGTTTAACATGTAAATATTCAAAAAATTTGTGTGTTTCTTATAATTTTGAGTTTTGAATAATTTAAAACCAAAATATAAGGGTTTTTGCTCATTTCAAACATGATTAACATGCAAATATTCAAACTTTATGTGCATTTATTATAATTTCTAATTTTGAATAACTTAATGCCAAAACATAAGTGATTTTGCTCATTTTGAACATGTTTAACATGAAAATATTTAAAAATTATGTATTTTTTTTATAATTTTAAATAATGTAACACCAAAACATAAATGATTTTACTCATTTCAAACATTTTTAACATGTAAAGATTCAAAATTTATACACATTTTTTATAATTTTTAATTTTTAATAATGTAACACCAAAATGTAAGGGGTTTTGTTCATTTTAAACATGTTTAACATTTAAAGATTCAAAATTAATGTAAATTTGTTATAATTTTGAATTTTTAATAACGTAACACCAAAACATAAGTGGTTTTACTCATTTCAAACATGTTTAAGATGTAAAGATTAAAACTTTATGCACATTTTTTATAATTTTGAATAATGTAACACCAAAATGTAAGTGGTTTTACTCATTTTGAACATGTTTAACATGTAAATATTAAAAATTTATTCATGTTTCTTATAATTTTAAATAACGTAACACCAAAACATAAGTGGTTTTGCTCATTTTAAACATGTTTAACATGTAAAGATTCAAAATTTATGCACATTTATTATAATTTTGAGTTTTGAATAATGTAACACCAAAACATAAGAGGTTTTGCTCATTTCAAAAATGTTTAACATGTAAATATTTTAAATTTATGTGCATTTCTTATAATTTAAATTTTTTAATAATGTAACACCAAAATATAAGTGATTTTGCTCATTTTGAGTATTTTAAACATGTAAAGATTCAAAGTTTATGTGTGTTTCTTATAATTTTGAATAACATAACACCCAAACATGTTACATATAGGTGTGAATTTATAATTTTTAAAGGAAAAACAACATTACTAGCCATGTAAATGATGTTTTGCATCTTAATAAATACCAACAAAAAAATTTAGTCACCCTTGAAGCACACATTTTCTAGATGTTAGCTTACATAAGATAGGTAGATTAAACAATCTCAACTATCTAGATCAAAAACTAGAATAAATAACTAGTTAGACATCCTTCTTATCATGAAGAGAACGTACAATAAAAATTTGCAACTTTTATGATAACAGTGTAAATTATACAATCCCATCAGAATTTTAAATATATAAACCAAAATATGAAGTAGTGTATTTACCATTGCATGTTATACTTTACACATAATTTAATCAGCATTCATCATAGAATGCTACAATAGGATAGTCACTCATTTTGGAAAGTTAGTTACAAACTAATAATTATCTTTCATGGGATATTGTAGCATCCCACACTATCCACACTGAATAATAGGAGAAGCCATCTTAGGCCCTTACATGTAACCAAAAAGTTTATCGTATGCTCTGTAACCACTTTGTGATCTCACATGATGGTTTAATCACAATTCCACCATCTTACTAGAATTACCTCATGGTAATAAATAAAAAAATAAAAAAAGGGTACCCAAAATTATAAAATATACTTGATCAAGACTTATGATGTTCATTCTAAACATAAAGCCAACATACTTTCTAGTCATGCATAAAATAGTACATAAATATATTCATACTATAATATATATACATCAGGTATACCATGATAATAGCTCAATCATGGCATGTTTACATACACATGCCAACACATGCATGTATTCCAGTAAGTATCCCCTTGCTAATTTTCATAATCATCTAAATGCATGACCAAATAGTTATTCACAAGGCTTACATAATGAAATTCCACACAGACTATTTAGTAACAAGCTTTGAGAGGAAGATAAAGGAAAACTAAACCATAAGGAAACCATTATGTAGGAGGGTCCCATGGCTAATATGTGGTTCTCGTGATGCACACTTTGAATGAATCAGGTGGTTGCCTCATGCAAAGGGTAAGAGTGGGTTTCTACCTATGTGAGACTCCACTCCCTAGCCTGTACCTAGTCTAAATCATTAAAGAAATAGTGTTTCTTTGCCATCAACCTCATATGTGCATTAATGTTCATAGTTGAAGCAGTGATGTGGGGTTAAAAAATACATCATGACACTATACCTTAGTAGCTTAAACAAGATATTTGAGTTCTAAAAAGGGAGTTATAAGTGCCTAGATTCATAATTTATAGTTTAACAACTTAAGATTGCATATGTAACATAACTAGAATACCTAGATAGCCAATTGTATAGTATAAAAAGTTCACACATTTCATGTGGTTAATCACTTTCACACATTACAAGGCTTATATAATATATAAACATAACAATGTACATGTATAAAATAGATGTGTAAGCTAGGTTTACATTCAAGTATAGGTAACTATGCCAAGGTATTTCCCACTTTACAATAGTCAAACATACAGGTTTGTGAAGCACACATATCCATGAATCTCCATTAGTCCACCCGATCTTTAGATGCCATACCAAAAACCTTATATATATGTCAAATGATATCACATGATCTATCTCAGGGATCTTATATTATAATCATCTTCACTTAAGGAAGGTTATGTTCCAAAAAGGCCTATCTATCTCCATGAGTTTCCAAAATTTTACCAATAATGTTTATGCATCATGGATAGATGGATCACACTTCTTGATAACAATAAGAGATCCTCAAAACTCTTAACTTTCCCAAGAATGTCTATCACACTCACCCACCAGGCCCTCCAAGCTTGATCTACACCCTTGCTCCTCCTAGGATATCATACCTCAACCTTATTGGGATGGCTTACCTATACGACTATAAATGGACATCAAGACATTTATTAATATTATAACAATAATATTATACCATGATTCAACTGATTAACTTAATCCAATAATGTCAAAGGTTGAATGGTGATGCTTGTTTTAATGTAACATCAATTTGGGAAAGGGTGAGCTTAGCCAAAGCTTAAAGTGAACATAATATCACTAATATGGAAATTAAAATCTCTCAAAATCAGCAAGTTCAATCAAAAATTTAAATAAACAACCACATGTAATCAAGTATATCCATGATTAAAATATATATCATAGACTTAAAACTAATCTATGATCAAATAAACATGTCAATACTAGTTAATTTAAATCCCCTTTTTAGAGTTATGAAACCACTTATTTCACTGATTTAACTTGAAGAGGCCAACAAGGTCAAGCCTAACTTATCTAAAATATATAATTTTTCATCACATCAGCTTATCTATTTACAATATGTATAACAACTATCACTCAACCAATCAAGTAATGTATTAGAAAAAAACCCTCCTCAATTTACTAAAAATTCCAATACATTGGATGATCTAATGCCTTCCAAGCATTGTCATCATAAGAAAATGTTGTATCACTACCCCTAGTCACATATAGTGACACCTACAAAAATCCATAATCTATGGTTGTTTACCACAGCTATTCCATAATGATATTAGGAGAAGCTTTTGCATAACAGTCTTGTTATAAATATAAAAAGAGGTAGGGTAGACTTGTTGTCTACAATGAACTCACTCTGTAGAGACATTTTCACTCTACTAAAACCATCCACCTTATAGTATCATACTAAATCTAAAATCCATAGGGATTGAGTCCTTTAAAACAAAAGAATACAAGATATTCATCTCCTTACATAAGAATTTCTAGCAACTTTTATCTAAGAATGAACACTGACTATCACACCCATGCAAGTTCATAGATTACCAATAGATCGAAAAATCATTTTCATGATTGGAGAGATCTCTACTTACCCAATAAATTCATCACCTTTTATACCCTATTATACCCTCCAAGTTTAGGTTGAATCCCTCAATCTTCCCTAGGTCATAATATTCCAAGTATCTAAGGAAGCCTCACCTATACAAGCTGACCATAAATACTGGATACTATTCCCCTAATTCTAAGATCAAATCCTAAATCGCCTAACTCACATTGACTTTCCCATATAATTTAATGGTCGATAGGTGAGACTTTCCCTGATATAGCTAAATTTAGGAAGGGTTAACCCTAACCAAGGCTAGGGGTGATAACAACTGACATAGTAGAAAATTTAGATTCATTAGAATCATTTATTTTGAGAGTTGTATAAAAATATATAACAATAAGTATTTACAACACAACACCTTAACATTCATCCTAAAAGGCTAAGTGTCTTATGAATTACTTCATAATTCTACTTGATTGGGACAACTCATTGGTCACCATGTAGCAACTCTACAAGGCCCAGAGTTCCCTAGAATAGAAACACTACTCTGATACCAAATGAAACAAACCCATTTTTTTAGAATTGTATATCAGAGTATGCATTTAAATGCATGTCTAACCCAAACCTCACTTACTGAAGTAATACATATTCACTTAGCGTACTCGCATATGCATAACTAAAACTAAAAAAGGTAAATATAATAATTAGTTAGGGGTATTTACCCATAAAATATGTTGTGGTTAAATAAGTTTCTAGAAGGGTTTTTATGGGGTTTAGGATGCATCAATTTAGGCATACATGGATGGGTCCTAAGTGCCATATGTGGAACTCAATCTTCTACATAAGATCATTTATAGGTCTTTATCCCTCTCTAAGTATCTAAATCCCCGTAATGGGTCTCAATTCCATTCATGGATGGTCAAGTGGTCATTTTAGACTAACTAAAAAGGTTATAATTAAACCACCCTAAGATGTTGTTGGGTCAAAATAAGTCCATGACATGGGAACAAAAATAACATCATCCTAATTGCCAATCAGTTAAAGTATCAAACAAATTAAACATATAATTTATAAGTATGATTTTCATGATATAAATAAATGGACAAAGATGCAATCATGATTTATTTCCTCATCTAAATGATAATGATATATTGGTAGAAAATAAATGATTTCATATTGGCAAATAGCCAATGTGATACAATAAGTAGAGGAGGAATTAATACATAAAATTACCTTGCAGCCAATGTATATTCAATCAACCATTGATTCTATGTAAGGAAGGCATATTAATCAATTTAACTTTCATGCTTAAATTAGTATTTTCTAGCCATATGTATAATCAAAAATTTACTAAGGATGATTAACATTTAAGACATTAAACTCTCTTATACTCAAGGAATTCATTAATGAATTGACTCACTTCATACAACATCATTTATAGTATTTTCCAACATGAAGGAGTAATGTGTTCTCATATGTTATAGCATAATTTATTCATGCACACCATGGTTTCAACATGAACCAATTTATTAAATGTATATCATCTAATTTACACATAAATTAAATTGCACATACTAACTCAACCCTTGGTAATGTCATACTCAAAAAGAGAATTCTAGCCAACAAGAGAATAAACAATATGCATACATATCTCACTATAGTGATATCCAACACATGAAGTTCAACCATATTCATATATATAAATATTTAATTAAGGAAATTGTAACTAATAACATTACCATCTCCTATTGAAAGTAATTTAAGATTACTTATTCAACCTTAATTACTAATTCGTTCTAGCACTTAGATAAGTTTACACATATACTAGGTAGTCTCCAATATGAAAATCAACTCATAATTTTTTACTTGTTTCAATAATGTGAATAATTGAACTTTAAGAGATAAGAACCAATCAACAAAAGAATTGATTATTGAAAACATACATACCTGTGTATGCAGTCTCACAAGTCCCAAGTATGCAAGCAATATTTTAATTACACTTTCGATATAAGCATGATGACTAAATCATTTTGACTTGTTCATATGTATCACATACACTCTATGTAAGATAAAACATATACAGGGTTATCTATAATCCATACACAAGTTTAAACCCAACTAAGAATGGTTCTTTGTACTCATACTATACAAAGATTAATTATCACATGTATAAAAGAACCATAAAGCACATATATGTATTTGAGGAATTAATTAGATAACTCTTCAAAAAATATCATTTCAAATTAAGATTTCAACCTATTAGCAATTTAGGCTAGCATACTCAATTTTCTTTAAACACCAAAATAAGTAATCTATTTGCCTACATAAATCTCAACTCAAAGTACCATTATTACACATATAATGAGAATACATATAAAATATCCATAAGGCTGCATAAGGAATAAATGCCACACTAAAATGTGCACAACATCATTTACCATATAATCCATAACAAAAATAACAAGGCAATACACTAACACAACATTATTAATTGATAATCAACTATCAATTCAAGGGTAAATCCCAAGTATATCTAAATATTCAAACTATAAAATTGAAAGAAAACTTCTACATATTACCTCAAGTTTAATAGTATAACTTTTACACCTTATTCCCAAAGGATCCCTATCCAATCACAGGGTTAGCATGCCAAATGCCAAGTCTAACTAAACTAAATTTAAAATAAAAGTAATTCTACATTAATAATGTCAAAAAAATACTTTTGCAATAGGAAGGATAACTATCTAAACATTCAATAACTTAGCATATAAAATAAATTACCTTTAACAACATAAAACACTTTAATTTATTACCATATAAGCCACATTTAGGCTTGCATTCATTTAATAACACATGTTAGAATATCACATGACACTGACATAATTAACCAATATCCAATTAAGATAACATATTTACTATGTATGAATCAAATAACATTAAACATTAAAAACTAATTAAGAATGTATAAATAACATAAATTAACTCATCACCACTAACTTCACATGTTTGTAAGGTCATCCAAGCACTGAATTGGACAAACCCTCCAACCAGCCCTATGAGCTCAACCATCAGTGGCCTTTACCACCCTAATAATCAGCTAGATGGTGTTTTTAGTAACCAAGGTCAAGGAAGAAGTTATGAACAAGTCAGATTCCAAACCAATGGATATCTCAACACAATAACATAACATAAAAAAAGACACAATCACCATTCCAAGGTGAGATAGAAATAACCAACCTATCATCAATATAAATTGAAAGTGGGGATAACTAATTTTAGGCTATAAAAGGATATAATAAGGGATTAAATAGCTAATCCATTTCTATAGCTTCCATAATAGCAAACTTATCTCCTCTAAGTATGTGATCAAATCATTATCATCTTGGTTACAAATTTATAACCCAAGCATACATGTATGCCAACTAATGCTTGATTATTTGGGTCTAGTCTAGGAATGGTGACCCAACAAGAATACACTTAAAGCAATCATATAACAGAATAAAAATCACAACATATAACTTGACAATTATACTCAACTAATTCAAAATCCAATAAATGAAATCAATTGAGCATGATAACTAGTCAACTCAACCATACAACATTTTGATCATTATTACAAAATTCTAGTAATCATTCCTAACACTAAATGATTATAAATCTAGATTCAATCTAAAAATTGAAGACAATCCATAAATGGAAGAAATGATTCTAACAAGCATATAAATAATAAATCTATTTTAATTCAATAATCAATATAGGGGATTCAAGGAATCATCATGAGGTCTCACGACCTCATATGATCTTCAAATATTAAAAATCAGGTCAACATGAGTTATGGAGCATCAAATCATTTAAATGGTTTAAATCAAAAATAAAAAATCCTCATTATAATATGGTAATTCTAGTAGGGCTTCATTCATATTCCCACCACTCACCCATGCATAAAACATATAAAACTCTATTAATCCAAACAATAATTTAATCATCAAAAGGTTCCAAATCAAAACCATATATAGTAAATTTTAACCAAATATAACTTATGCAAGGTACCATAATTAATCAATTCATTGAGAGGAATAAGCTAATTGAGCTTGTCTTAATCATAATGAATTTAACATAAATCAAATGTATAAGAATTTATCACCAATCAATGCACATCCTTGTGGCAAAAAATCATGCTATTCAGTACCATTATGTGGCTAGTCTAAGTAAAATCCCAGGTAGAAATAATAAATTCTGAAGACACATTATTCACCAAACAAACTCAACTCCTTTAACAATTTAAAACCCAATCAATTTTCCACATTGGAAAAAAAATTAAATATACACATCGACAACAAAAATATGCCCACATGAACTGATTAAAATGGAACTGAAATCAATCTTAATTCAAAACAAAAAAAATATAATAATAATAATCCAAAATCTACCTTAAGAACAAATATGTCCTAGGTTGAGTTAATTTGATTCAAAAAATTATGTTAGTAATGAATAATTTACCTTAAAGATTTAATAGAAAAACCATTTTGTTCTAAGATTTTCACTCATGAATCAAACCTCTAAGAGTGCAACCAGTGAGAATAGGGTATGGTGACCCATTAGAATAAGCACAAATTAAATAAATTATAAAAAGAAACCAACGTGAATCACCCAAACCAAGGCACAAGGGTTATGTAAATTGAATACATCATTGAATTGTAAAAGCAAAATAAGCCATATAACTAGTTTATTGCATTATAGGGGGTCAACAAACCACCCATATTCAACTAATAAAAGGCAGTAATAGGTTTAATAAATGAGGCCATGACATTTACATATTAGTTTAAATACATAGCCCATCAAATAATTAGACATTCCCAAGCTAAGAGTATAAACCAAATCAATATGTGTGAAAACCAAATAGTAAAATTGACCCTTATTTTTGCAAGTTTATATGAAAAAGAGAAATATCAAAATTTATGGACTTTGATTAATAATCAATATTCATTCTAGGAGATAACTAATTTAACCATCAGACACAAAGAAGAGACAACCTCATACAATGCCAATAGGGTTAATAAATCAGGCCAACAATACATCTTTTTTAGTAGTGAATCAATCCAACACTAAGATTTTTAATGCCAAAGGCAACTATCAAGACCAAAAACTCAACTTCATATGTCCTTTTTTATTCCTTTTCTCCATTCTTCTCTCCTTCCTCCTTATGCATCCCATCCACCTACCCATCTGACTTTCCTTACTCCCTATCTCCACTCTTCATACTCCCCCCTTCCATTTCTCATTGAATGTGGAGAGCAAAAAATCTCTTCTAAATATGTCAACCACTCCCTAAGTAACCCCACCGTCAAAACATAAGGCAATGGTCATTAATGACCTATTTCAAAATTCAATCCATTCGAATAATAAAATAGTAAAAGCAAATAATAATAATTAAAAAAATAAAAATAGATATTATTTTAAATGTTATTAAATTTTTAAAATCCATAATGACCAATTAACTCAATCACCAACAATTATCAAGTCACCATGGTTAATAAATCATGTGGAAGGGGGTGTTATGGGTAGGTAGGTCTAGGTAAGTCTCTTAGGGAGTCTGAGTCTCATCAAGGGTGAGCCAAGTGGAGCTAGGGTAGAAAAGAGTACATGAAAGAGAGAAAAAAAAGAGGAAGTCTGAGGAGATAGATTCAATACCAAGCAAACACTCAAGAATACATAATAACATGACAATACACAAAATCAAAAAGCAATAAGGCATGAATTAAAATATGATTACACAAAAAGCAACACAACTACCCAAAGGCATGACACTAACCAAGAATACAATGTTACTTTTTGAAACTCATCTAACTACTCATAATCACCTTACTACCCTAATATTGATGCCAACATCTAGCCTAGCTCATAATCAATATTTGCAACCATCGAGTGTAAATATTAGTAGTATCTGATTAAAAAATTGATAAATGATAAAGTAGTAATGAACTATAATCAACTATTAATTACATCAAGTAATTCATACTTCATCAAGTGTATAATTTAAAATATGATATATACATCAACTTATATCCAAGCATCATACCATCAAAATCAATAACATAGTCTAGCTAAGTAAGGAAGTAAATAAAATAGCAATACATATGATATATCAACATTTAATTAGTCATGTAAAAGTATAATGGGGATAGGGTCGTAACATCCTCCCCCTCTTAGAGATGAGCCATTTTAGTGACTATATCATCAACCAAGAACCTAACTATCCATGGGGACCTAATCACTCTCTTTACAAAGGTTCCACTACTCAACCATTAATGTATGAGATTTTAGCAAGGGTGGATACCCTCATTATTTACCAAAATATATCGAGTAATGTTATGTCTCACGTGCACTTGCAAAAATTAACCATAAGATTAATTAGAACAATCATCATCTTACATAACAATAAAGCAAGAGGATGTAATACACTATCTAATTACAACCCCTTATACATTTGTTATTCCCATCATAAATCATAATTACAACCATGTATTTCCTTTATCTAAGTCATAAGAAAAGTATTATCAACTCATAAGTCATTTATGACACTATAAAAATAATGAGTTATCATAAGTCATGGTAACATTAAATGCTCATACACATTACTCAACTTGAGGTACAATTTCATGTTATAATGTACAAGTCATTTATTAATAACCAAAAATAGATAATTATAGCCTTGGTAAAAGGCCCAATATCCCCAAATCTGCTCTCATTAGCATATATCAATGGTATACTACCATTTTAACATAGTTGTAAAGAGATTATTTAAAATTTAGTCCCCTGTATAGGTGTGACTTTCTAAGTTTTTAAGTCAAAACAACATTACTAGCCATGGAAATGAATTTTTCTATCTCAATAAATGCCAACAAAAAGCTTTAGTTACCCTCCAAGCACACATTTTTTAGCTATTAGCTTGCATAAGATAGGTAGATTTAAAAATCTTGACTATCATGATAAAAAATTAGAATAAGTAACCAGTCACTAGTTAGACATATTTTTTTATCAAGAAGAGAATATACTATAAAAAAAATACAAGTTTTATGACAGCAATTGTAAATTGTATAATCCCATTGAGATTTTAAATATATAAATGAGAATCTAAAGCAGTGTCTTTACCAATGCACATTATGCCTTACATATAATTTAATCAACATTCATCATAGAATGCTACCACATGATAGTAACTCATTTTGAATAGTTACTTCCAAACCAATAATTACCATTCATGGGATAGTGCAACGTCCCCCACTATGCACACTAAACAATAGAAGAATCCATCTTAAGCCCTTAAATGTAACCCAAAGGTTTACTACATGCTCTCCAACCATTTTATGAGCTTACATGATGGTTACAGGAATCACAATTCCACCATATTACTACACTTACCTCATTGTACCAAATAGAAAAAGAAAAGAAAAAAGGTACCCAAGATTACAAAATCTACCTAATCAGGACTTATGATGTTCATTCTAAACATAAAGCCAACACACTTTCTATCATGCATAAAACAATATAAAAATATATTTATATCATAATATATACATCAGGTATAACAAGGTAATACCTCAATCACAACATGTTTAAATTCACATGCCAACACATGCATGTATTCCAACAAGTACCTCCTTACTGATTTACATAATTATCAAAATATAGGACCAGTTGGTTCTTAACAAGGTTTACAGAATGAAATTCCACATAGATTGTTTAGTAAAAACTTCTAAGAGGTAGCTAAAGGAACACTAAACCATAAGGATACCATTATGTAGGAGGGTCCCATAGCCAATATGTGGTTCTCATGGTGCACACTCTAAATGAATTAAGAAGATACCTCATGTAAATGGGAAGAGTGGGTTTTTACCCTGTGAGAGACTCCACTCCCTAGCCCATACCTAGTCTAAACCAATAAGAAAATAGTGTTTCTTTACCCTCAACCTCATATATGTATTGATGTATGGTTACAAAATACATCATGACACTATACCTTGGTAGCTTAAACAACATATTTGGCTTCCAAAAAGGGAGTTACAAAACACAAGTGCCTAGATTCATAAATTATATTTAACAACACAAGATCACATATGTAATATAACTAGAATACTTGGATAGCTAGATGGATGTACAAAAGGTTCACACATTTCACATGATTAATCACTTTCACACCTTACAAGGCTTATAGAATATATAAATATAATAATGTACATGTATAAAAGAGCTACATAATCTAGGTATACATTTAGGTGTAGGTAACTATGCCAAGGTATTTTCTACATTACAGCTGTCAAACATATAGGTTTGTGAAGCACACAGGTCTATGAATATCCATTAGTCCATCGATGTTTAGATGTTATTAAAAAATCCTTAGATTACAATTACCTTCACTCAAGGAAGGTTATGTTCCAACAAGGCCTATTTATCTCTATGAGTTTCTAAAATTTTACCAATAATATTCATGAATCATGGATAGATGGCTCATGCTACCTGATAACAATAAGAGATCTCCAAAAATCTTAACTTACCCAAGCAATTCTATTAACTTACCCACCAAGCCCTCTAGGCTTGAGCCACACCCTTGGTCCTCTCAAGATATCATACTAGCCTCATTATATGGCTTGCCTATGTAACTATCAATGGAAATTAGGGCATTATTTCAAGATTCCAACAAGAAGCTTATAAAATAATTTAATCGATTGAATTAATACAATCATATCAAAGGTTGAATGGTCATGCTTGGTTTAATGCAACATCAGTTTGGGAAAGTGTGAGCTTAGCCAAGGCTCAAGGTGAATACAATATCACTACTATGGAAATTATAATCTCTCAAAATTAATAAGTTCAATAAAATTTTTCAAGAAACAACCAAATGGAATCAAGAATATCCATGATTAAAATATACATCATAGATGTAAAACTGATCTATGATCAAATAAAGATCCCAATACTAGTTAATTTCAACACCCTTTTTAGAGTTACAAAGCCACTTGTTTCACTGATTTAACTCAAAGAGACCAATAAGGGCAAGCCTAACTTAGCTTAAATGTATAAGTTTTTTGCACCACATCAGCTTATCTATTTACAAGATGCATAATGGCTTCCAGTTAGCCAATCAGGCAATGTATTAGGTAATAAAACCTCCTTAGTTTACTTAAAAGTCTAATACATTAGTCAAGCCAATACCTCTTGAGCATTATCATTGAAAAAAATTGTTGTATCATTGCCCCTAGTCATGTATAGTGACACCTAGGCCAAGAAATAATCTATGGTTATTTACCATAGTTGTTCCACAATGACATTGTGAGAAGCTTCTACATAACAATCTTGTAATAGAAAAAAGATGTAGGGCAGCTTTGATTTCTACAAGCAACTCACCCCATGGAGACATTTTCACTCCACTCAAACCATCCACCTTGCAACATCGTACTAATTATGAAAAACATATGGATTAATTCTTTTTAATCAAAAGAATACAAGATATTCAACTCCTTATGTAGGAATTTCTAGTATCTTTTATCCAAGAATGAACACTAACTATCACACCCATGTAAGTTCATAGGTTACTAACAACTCAAACAATCATTTTCATGAGTGAAAATCTCAAACTTTACTAAATTACCCAAGAAATTCAGCCCCTTTCACACCCTATTATGCCTTCAAAGTTTAGGTTGAACCCTTGGTCTTCCATGGGTCATAATATTCTAAGTATCTAAGGAAGGCTCACCCATACAAACTGACCATAAATACTAGATATTACTCCCCTAATTCTAAGAGCGAATCCTAAATCATCTAACTCCCATTGACTCTCTCATACAAGTCAATGGTCATTAGGTGAGACTTGCCCTGATGTAACCAAATTTTAAGGTATTGTGTTGCAACTGACATAGGAGAAAATTCAAATTTCTTGAAATCATTTCTTCTAAGAGTTACATAGAACTCTACAAAAACAAGTATTTACAACACAATACCTTAAAATTCAACCTAAAAAGCTATGTCTTGTGAATTACTTCATAATTCTACTTGATTGGGATAAATCATTGGTCATCATGTAGTAACTCTACAAGTCCCAAAGTTCCCTAGAGTAGAAAAATTGATCTGAGACTAGATGAAACAACACAATTTTTTTTGAAATGCATATTAGAGTATGCATTTGGATGTGTGTTGAACCCAAACCTCACTTGTTGAAGTAAGCGGTACTCACTTAGTGTACTCATGTATACTTAACTAGAACCAAAAGAGGTGAATAGAATAATTAGTTATGGGTAAATAAATTATCGTAAGGGTGTTTATGGGGTTCAGTATGTATCGATGTATGCATACATGGATAGATCTTGAGTTCCATATGTGGCACTCATTCTTCCACATAGGACCATTTATAGCTCCTTATCCCTCACTAATTATCTAAATCACCTTAGTGGGTTTTGATTCCATTCACAGGTAGTTAAGTGGTCATTCTACACTAACCAAAAAGGTTATCCTTAAACCACCCTAAGATGTTGTTGTGTTAAAATAAGTCCATATATAACATCATCTTAATTTCCAATTAGGTAAAGTATCCAAAAAATTAAACATGCAATTTATAAGTATGCTTGTCATGATCTAAATAAATGGATGAAAATACAATCATGATTTATTCCCTCATTGTAAATTAATGAATCGATATAAATGATTCCATATTGGTAAATAAATAATATGATACAATAAATAGTGGAGGAATTAATACAACCAAAGTAACTTGTAGCCAATCTATAATTCCATAACATAAGTTATATTTGATCAACCATTGGTTCTAAGTAAGGAAGTCATATAATCAATTTAACATTTGTGCTTACATCAGTATTTTCCAACCATACGTATAATTAGAGATTTACTAAAAATGATTAGCATTTAAGACATTGAACTCTCATATACTCAAGGAATTCATTAATGGATTAACTCACTTCATACAACATCATTTATGATATGTTCCAGCATGGAGTAACATGTTCTCATATGTACTAGCATAATTTATTGCATGCCATGGTTTCAACATGAACCAATTTATTTAATGTATAAGCATCAAATTTACAAATAAATAAAATGCACATACCAACTCACACCATTGGTAATGTCATACTCAACAATAAAATTACAGCCAACAAGAGAATAAACAATGTTCGCACGTAGCTCATTAGAGTGATATTCAACACATGACATCAACATATTTATGTATATAAATATTTAAGTAAGGAAATTTTATCTCATAACATTACCATCTCCTATTGCAAGTAATTTAAGGTTACTTCTTTAGCCATAATTAACAAATCATTCCAACACTTAGATAAGTTTATACATATATTAGGTAGTCTCCAATATGAATATCAACTCAAAATTTTTTACTTGTTTTAGAAATATGATGAAGTAAGCTTCAATAGATAATAACCAATCAATAAAATAATTGATTAATGACAACCTAATACCTATGTATGCAGTCTCACAAGTCCCAAGTATGAAAGCAATATTTTAATTACACTTTCCATATAAGTATGACAACCAACTCATTTAGACTTGTTCATATGTATCACATACACTATGCGAGCTGAAACATCTACAAGGTTATCTATAATTCATACACAAGTTTAAACACAACTAAGAATGGTTCCTTATACTCATACAATACAAAGTGGAATTATCACGTGTATAAAAGAACCATAAAGCACATATACGCATTTGAGGAATTAATTAGATAACTCTTCAATAATTATCATTTCAAGTTAATATTTCATCATGTCAACAATTTCGGCCAACATACTCAAGTATGCTTAAAACACCAAAATAAGTAATTTTATTTGCCTACACAAATCTCAACTCAAAGTACCATGATTATACATATCAAGAGAATACATATAAAAGCTCCATAAGGCTGCATAAGGAATAAATGCCACACTAAGACGTGTAATATTATTTACCATATATTCCATAATCAAAATAATAAGGTAATAAACTAACAAAACATTATTAATTGATAATCAACTATCAATCCAAGGGTAAATCCCAAGTATATCTAAATGATCAAAATCAGAAATTGAAAGTAAACTTATACATATTACCTCACATTTAGCAATATAAATTTTAGTCCTTATTCCTGAAGGATCATTATCCAATCACAGGGTTAACATGCCATATGATAAGTATATCAAAATTGAATCCAAAATGAAATTAATTATATGTTAATAATGTCAATAGAATACTTTAGCAATATCTAAACATTCAATAACTTAGCATATAAAATGAATTACCTTCAAAAACATAAACCACTTCATCTTCTTACCATATAAACCACATTTAATCTTGCATTCTTTTAACAACATAGGTTAGCATATCACATGACACTAACATAATTAATCAATATCTAATCAAGATAACATATTAACTATGTGTATGAATCAAATAACATTAAACATTAAAAACTAAGTAAGAATGTATAAATAACATAAATTAACTCTTCACCACTTATTTCACATGTTTGTAAGGTCATTTATAAATGGATCAGCAAGTACTGAATTGGACAAACCCTCCCAACCAACCCTCTGGTGGCCCTTACCACGACAACCACGAACTAGATGGTGGTTTCAATAACCAGTGTCAAGGAGGAAGCTTTGAACAAGTTGGATTTTGAACCAATGGATATCTTAATATAATAACATAACACAAACAAAAGACACAATCACCATTTTGAGGCAAGGTAGAAATAACCAACCCATCATCAATATACATCAAAAATGGAGATAATTAATTTCAAGTTATCAAAGGATATAGTTAGGGATTAAATAGCTAATCCATTTTTATAGATTCTAGAATAGCCAACATAGATTTCCTCCAAGTATATGGTCAGCCCATTATCATCCTAAATGCAAATTTATAACCCAAGAATACACACATACCAACTAATGCTTAGTTATTTGGGTCTATTTTGGAATGGTGACCCAATAAGAATACACTTTAATCAATCATAAAAAAAAAAAAAAAAAAAAAGATCACAACATATAACTTAAAAATTATACTCAACCATGTCAAAATCCAATAAATAAAATCAATCAGGTGTGATAACCAGTCAACTCAAACATACAACATTCTGAGTATTATTCCATAATTATAGTAATCATTCATAACACTAAATGATTATAAATCTGGAATCGATCCAATAATTCAAAACAATCCATAAATGGTAGCAATGATCCAATAAACATATAACCAATAAATCAATTTTTAGCCAATAATTGATATAGGGGATTCAAGGGATCATTTTGAGGTCTCATGACCTCATATGATCCTTGAAAATTAAAAATTAGGTCAAAATGAGTTATGAAACATCATACTATTTAAATGGTTTAATCAAAAATCAAAAACCCTCATTATAATATGACAATTCCAATAGTGCTTCATTTCTATGCTCACCACTCAGCCATACATAAAACATATAACACTCTATTAAGCCACAATAGAATTTAATCATTTGAATTGATGCATGAAAGGTCCTAAATCAAAACATATACAATAAAATTTAACCAAATTAAAATTATGCAAGGTAATACAATTAATCAATTCATTGAGAGGAATAAGCCAATTAAACTTGTCTTAATCACAATGAATACAACATAAATCAAATGTACATGAATTTATCACCAATAGATGCGCATTCATATTGTCAAAAATCATGCCATTCAATATCATTGCATGGCTAGTCCAAGTGAAATCCCAAGCTGAAATAATAAAGTCCAAAGACCCATTATTCACCAAACAAACTCAGCTCCTTTAACAATTTAAAACCCAATCAATCTTCCACATTGGAAAAAATTAAATATACATATCAACAACAAAACTATAACCATATGAATCGATAAAAAAAGAACCCAAATCAATTTTAATTCAAAACAAACAAAATATAATAATAATCCAAAATCTGCCTTAAGAACAAATATACCCCAGGTTGATTTAATTTGACTCAAAAGATTATGTTAACAATGAATCAAACCTCTAAGAGTGTAGGTAGTGAGAACAAGGTAGTATGACCCATTAGAATAATAGATTAAATAAATTATAAATATAAACAAGTGACTTGAATCCCCAAACTAAGGCATAGGGGTTATGTAAATTGAATCCATCATTGAATGGTAACATAAAAATAAGCCACACAATCAGTCTATGGTATTACATGGGGTTAATGAATCACCCATTTCAACTAATAAAATGTAGTAGTAGTTTTAATAAATAAGGCCATGACATATACACATTAGTTGAAATACACAACCCATCAAATAATCAGTCATTCCCAGGCTAAGAGTATAACCCAAATCAATATGTATGAAAACAATTAGTAAAATCAACCTTTATTTTTGCAAGTTTATATGCAAAAGAGAAACATTGAAATTATATGAACTTCAATTAATAATCAATATTCATTCCAAGAGATAACTAGTTTACCATCATAAAATGGCTTACCTAATGGGATGTAGAGGAGAGACAAACTCATACAATGTTAGTAGGATCAATAAATTAGGCCAATAGTACCTCTTTTTCTAGTAGGGAATTGATCCAACACCAAGATTTTCAATGCTAAAGCCAATTACTGAGACCAAAAACTCAACTCCATGTGTCCCTTTTTTATTTCCTTTATCCATTCTTCTCTCCTTCCTCCCTATGCATCCCATCTACCTACCCATCTAGCTTTCCTTACTCCCTATCCCCACTAACCATACTTCCCCTTTTTTTGTATCATTGAATGCGGAGAGAGAAAAATATCCAAATATGTCGACCAATCCCCAAGTAACCCTACCATCAAAACATGAGGCAAAAATCATTAATGACCTTAAAAATTTGAGCCATTTGAATAATAGAAGCAAATAATAATAATAAAAATAATAAAAATAGACATTATTTTAAATGCTATTAAATGTTTAAAATCCACAATGACCAATTAACCCAGTCACCAACAATTATCAAGTCACCATGGTTAATAAATCACGTGGAAGATGGTGCCATGAGGTGGGGTAGGTCTAGGTAAGTCTCTTAAGGATTTTGAGTCTCAACAAGGGTGAGTCAAGTGGAGTTGGGTTGGCAAGGAGTATGTGGAGGAGAGAGAAAAGAGGAAGCCCAAGCGGACAAATTTAATACCAAGCAAACACTTAGGAATCCACAATAACATGACAATACAAAAAAGTAAAAATCAATAAGGCATGAATTAAAATACAACTACAAAATGATAAACTAACCAAGAATACAAGGTTACATTTCAAAACTCATCCACTACTCAAAATCACTTTGTTACCTCAATATTATGTCAGTATCTAGCCTAGCTCATAATCAACACCTGCAACCAATGAGTGTATTATACATTGGTAGTATCTAATCCATAAATTGATAAAATGAAAAAGTTGTAATGAACTGTAATCAACTATCAATTACATCAAGTGCAAAATTTAAAATATGATATATACATCAACCTATGGCCAAGCATCACATCATCAAAAACAATAACACAAGCCAACTAAGTAAGGAAGTGCAACAAAGAACTATATATATGATATATCAACATTTAAGCAATCATGTAAATGTATAACAAGGGTGGGGTCATAACACTAAATTTATGCATGTTTCTTATAGTTTTGAATTTTGAATAGCGTAACACCAAAATGTAAGTAGTTTTACTCGTATTGAACATGTCTAACATGTAATGATTCAAATTTTATATGCATTTCTTATAATTTTGAATTTTGAATAATATAACATCAAAATGTAAGTTATTTTGTTCATTGCAAACATGTTTAACATGTAAATATTCAAACTTTATGCAAGTTTCTTATAATTTTGAATAATGTAACACCAAAATATAAGTGGTTTTGCTCATTTTAAACATGTTTAACATTAAATATTCAAAATTTATGTATGTTTCCTATAATTTTGAATTTTAAATAATGTAACACCAAAACGTAAGTGGTTTTTTCATTTAGAACATGTTTAAAATGTAAAGATTCAAATTTTATGTGTATTTCTTATAGTTTTGTATTTTGAATAACGTAACACACAAACATAAGCAATATTGCTTGTTTCAAACATGTGTAACATGTAAAAATTCAAATTTTATGTGTGTTTCTTATAATTTTGAATGTTAAATAATGTAACACAAATACGTAAGTGGTTTTGCTCATTACGAATATGTTTAACATGTAAAGATTCAAACTTTATGTGTGTTTCTTATAATTTTGAATTTTGAATAACATAACACCAAAACATAAGTGATTTTTCTCATTTTGAATATGTTTAACTTTTAAAGATTCAAAATTTATACACATTAATTATTATTTTGAATTTTAAATAATGTAACACTAAAACATAAGCAATTTCACTAGTTTCAAACATGTTTAACATGTAAAAATTCAAATTTTATGCACATTTCTTATAATTTTACATTTTGAATAATGTAACACCAAAACATAAGTAGTTTTGCTCATTTTGAAAATGTTTAACATGTAAAGATTCAAATTTTATGTAAATTTCTTATAATTTTGAATGACGTAACACCAATACATAATTGGTTTTGCTCATTTACAACAAGTTTAACATATAAAGATTCAAACTTTATGCACATTTCTTATAATTCTGAATAATGTAACACCAAAACATAAATGATTGTTCTAATTTTGAAAATGTTTAACATGCAAAGATTCAAACTTTCTGCACATTTCTTATAATTTTAAATTTTGAATAACGTAACACTAAAATGTAAGTGGATTTGGTTGTTTCAAACATGTTTAGCATGTAAGGTTTCAAATTTTATGCATGTTTCTTATAGTTTTTAATTTTTAATAACATAACATAGAAACATAAGTGGTTTTGCTTGTTTCAAACATGTTTAACATGTAAAGTTTCAAACTTTATACATGCTTATTATAATTTTGAATAACACAACACCCAAACATAAGTGGTTATGCTCATTTTGAACATGTTTAACATGTAAAGATTCAAATTATATGTACGTTTCTTATAATTTTAAATTTTGAATAACATAACACCAAAACATAAGTGGTTTTGCTCATTTTGAAAATGTTTACGGTGTAAAGATTCAAACTTTATGCACATTTCTTATAATTTTGAATTTTGAATAATGTAACACCAAAAATGTAAGAGGTTTTGATCATTTAGAACATGTTTAGCATGTAAAGTTTCAAAGTTTATGAGTGTTTCTTATAATTTTGAATTTTGAATAACATAAAACCAAAACATAAGCAATTTTTCTCATTTAAATCTTGTTTAACATGTAAAGATTCAAATTTTATGCACATTTCTCATAATTTTTAATTTTGAATAATGGAAGACCAAAACGTAAGCAATTTTGTCCATTTTGAACATGTTTAACATGTAAAGATTCAAACATTATGTGTGTTTCTTATAATTTTGAATTTTTAATAATGTAAGACTAAAATTTAAGTGTTTTTTCTCATTTCAAACATGTTTAACATGTAAAAATTTAAACTTTATGCATGTTTCTTATAATTTTTAATTTTGAATAATATAACACCAAAACATAAGTGGTTTTGCTCATTTTGAACATATTTAACATGAAAAGATTCAAAATTTATGTTTGTTTATTATAATTTTGAATTTTTAATAATATAAGACCAAAATGTAAGTGATTTTGCTTAGTTTGAACATGTTGAACATGTAAAGATTCAAAATTTATGCATGTTTCTTATAAGTTTGAATTTTTATTAACATAACACCAAAGCATATGTAGTTTTGGTCATTTTGAACATGTTTAACATGTAAAGATTCAAACTTTATGTGTGTTTTTTATAATTTCAAATTTTGAATAATGTAACATGAAGATGTAAGAAATTTTACTCATTTTAAACATGTTTAACATGTAAAGCATGGTAAATTTTAGCAACAAAAATTCATTAATTCATGAATATTTTGATTTTCAATTTTTGTTTTTGGTATTTTTTAGGGTCAGTAGATGGGTCCAGATCATCAAAAGTTTAGTAATATAAATTATTTTTGGGATCATCTCACTAACTATTTACAATAATATCTTAGATTACACTTCAATTTGCCACATATATGTATTACAACCACCCTTGGACCCTAATATAAAATAAGACAACAAGCAGAACCATAACTAACAATGTCATGTAACTGGAGGATGACAACACTGAATGGCATCACCTCAACCAAGGATCCAATGATGATATTGAATAACAATAGTGCCAATCAGAGGAAATGAATGAAAGTGCCTAAAGATAATACCTCATGATAGTGATGAACAAAAGTGTTGAATGATAATACTAAATGATAGTGCCAAATGGAAGCGAAAGATCATTCAAAGGAGTTAAGGGCATGGGCAGAAGAAAGGAAAACAAAAAAATCAAGGACTAAATTACCAAATCCTACCAAGGATAAAAAGAATAAAGAAACCAAAGTTGAAACCTTGAAAGATATAAAACCATTAAATGTACCTCACCTATTGAAGGATACCAAAGTGACTTTCAATGGTATTAGGGATAACAAACAAAACACCTCATGCACACCTTTAGATTTGCCTAGCTATCCAATAGAAAAAGGAATTTCACATGTTGTTCAATGGGAGCTTTCTAAATATGAAGAGAAACCAAATTTATAAGAGGTTTATAAGGGGAATTTAGATTCCATGTGTCATGAGTTAGCAAAAATGATGGTGCTTTTTTTGTAAGTATTGACTTTATTTTAGACAAGCTAATAAAAAAAAGATTAAATTAGGAACTAGTCAAGTTGACTATAGTAACCATGTCATGGATCCATTGGATAACACTAGAATTCATCTAGAATCATATGAACTAGCCAAAAAAATGGTCAATAATGTTTATTATGAAGATGTGGGGTGTGATTTCTAGATGATAGGGATAATGAACAATAAGGGGTGGTAATTCAACATGTCAAAAGTCATCCATATTTGCTAAAGGTCCTTCATATTGATGAATATATCATAAATATGGAATAATAATTAGTAAATAAAAAACATGAAACCCTTGATGACATAAAGATTGAATTATTGCATAGAATTTAGGATTAGTAACCACCATATAGAGAGCCAAACCAAGATGAGGAATTTAGAGAGAACTCTTAGTACATGAAAATGTGTCAATCATCACAATTGATCTTAGCAATTACTACAAGAAATTGATCTCATCCTTACAAATTCAATACCAAATGCACTAGTGTTGTGGCAAGATTCAAGTCAACAAATCCATTATAGACTGACTATATCTATGATGCATAGATTACAATTAAAGGTTCAATATGTTGTATGTTTAGGGAATGTAAGATACCCAAATCCTCAATTATCACTATTGAGGGTTGAAATGAAGCAAACCCTAAAATTATAGCATAGGTTATTTTACATTCCCTAAAATTGAAACATATTGAACCTTTAGTTGAAATCTATGCATCGTAGATATAATCTACAATGTATTTGTTAACTTCAAGGTTACCACAATACTAGTGCATTTGGTATTGAATTTGTGAGGATGAGATCTATTTCTTGTAGGAAATTATCTCTCAAGAACATTTGTGATGATTGACACATCAACCCAAATATCAAATGACTGAATATTTCCACATATTGAGAGTTCCCTATGGATTCCTCATCTTGGTTTGGCTTTCTATATGGTGGCCACTAATCTTGAATTCCATGCAATAGTTCAATATTTATAACGTCAAGGGTTTCATGTTTTTATTGATTGATTTTTGTTCCATTCATATAGTATATTCATCAATATGAAGGACCTTTAGCAAATGTGGATGACTTTTGACATGTTCAATTTCCATCTCTTTTTGTTCATTATCTGTGTCATCTAAATCATGCCCCATATCTTAATAATAGACATTCTCGATCAATTTTTTAGCTATATCATATGATTCTAGATGAATTCTAGTGTTATCCACTAGATCCATGACATGGTTATCAGAGGCAGCTTGACTAGTTTTTGATTTAATCTTTTTTATCAACTTGTCTAAAATAAAGGCAGTACTTACAGAAGAAGCACCATCATTTTTGATAAAATATGATCATATTCCCCTTATAAACACTTTGTAAATTTTATTTCTCTTCATATTTAGAAAGATATCCTTGAACAATGTGAACTTATTATTTCTCTATGATATAACTAGGAAAATCTATAGTAGGTTACCAAAGCTATATTTTGATATCCAATCATTCAAAATGTTTGGGTATTACAAGTTCTTGAAAACATATTTTATTACCATGGTAAATTGTTATGGGTGGGGGAAAAAATGGTTGATAAATCTATTCTACAAAATGTTTTAAATGAGGGTAGAGGGTGTATTTATAGGATTAGGGAGGTGATCAGGTAATTGGATAGTAGACTGACTGTAGTCATCACCTAGCAGCATGGCTCAACATCATCATTTGACACATTTTTCTCAACCTACCACTCAACACAACCATCTAGTGTTTGACATTTAGTGCACACCATTTGGCACAGTTGATTGAGACATTCATATCACTTAGCTATACGACACAACCGTTTATTGTAATCATTTGGTGGATCCATTTGGTGCAACCATTTGGTGTGATCATTTGGTACATCTATGTTAAGTGTAGACTTTTGGTTTCCATTCAGTGTCTATATTTTGGTGTAGCTAAATGGTTATATAGAAAAAATAGGAAACTACTTGTTTTCACTCCTTCAGAATCATTATAGATTCATCATCACACACTGAGGATTTGTCATAGTTGTGATTCAAATTTTCCTAGATTCACCAAATATTTATAATAGGTTATCTAGTAGGGCCTCCTAAAATTAACCCTGATGTAAAGATTAAAAAATTATGCACATTTCTAATAATTTTGAATAATGTAACACTAAAACATAAGTGGTTTTGCTCGTTTCCAACATGTTCAACATGTAAAGATTCAAACTTTATGTGGGTTTCTTATAATTTTGAATTTTGAATAACATAACACCAAAACATAAGCAATTTTGCTCATTTCAAACATGTGTAACATGTAAAGATTCAAAAATCATGCACATTTCTTATAATTTTGAACAATGTAACACTAAAACATCAGCAATTTTGCTCATTTCCAACATAGTAAAGATTCAATCTTTATATTCAGTTCTTATAATTTTGAATTTTGAATAATGTGACCAAAATGTAAGTGGTTTTGTTCATTTTGAACATGTAAAGATTCAAATTTTATGCACATTTACTATAATTTTGAATAACATAACACCAGAATATAACTATTTTTTCTCATTTCAAACATGTTTAACATGTAAAGATTCAAATTTTATGTGTGTTTCTTATAATTTTGAATAATGTAACACCAAAACATAAGTGTTTTTTCTCATTTGGAACATGTTTAATATATACAAATTCAAAATTTATGCGTGTTTCTTATAATTTTAAGTTTTGAACAACATAACACCAAAAGTTAAGCAATTTTACTCATTTTGAACATGTCTAACATGTAAAGAATCAAACTTTATGCGTGTTTCTTATAATTTTGAATTTTGAATAATGTAACATTAAAACATAAGTGGTTTACTTGTTTCAAACATGTTTAACATGTAAAGACTCAAACTTTATACACATTTCTTATAATTTTAAATTTTGAATAATGTAACACCAAAATATAAGTGGTTTTGCTTGTTTTGGACACGTTTAACATATAAAGATTCAAACTTTATGCTTATTTCTTATATTTTTGAATTTTGAATAATGTAACACCAAAATGTAAGTAGTTGTGCTCATTTTGAACATGTTTAACATGTAAAGATTCAAAATTTATGTGCATTTCTTATAATTTTCAATTTTGAATAACGTAACACCAAAATATAAGTGGTTTTCCTCATTTCAAACATGTTTAAGATGTAAAAATTCAAACTTTATGTGTGTTTCCTATAATTTTGAGTTTTGAATAATATAACACCAAAATGTAAGTGGTTATGCTCATTTTAAACATGTTTAACATGTAAAGATTCAAACTATATGGTCATTTCTTATAATTTTGAATTTTGAATAACGTAACCCACAAACATAAGCAATTTTTCTCATTTCAAATATGTTTAACATGTAAAGATTACTACTTTATGCATAATTCTTATAATTTTGAATAATGTAACTCCAAAACATAGGCTATTTTAATCATTTTGAACATGTTTAACATGTAAAGGTTTAATTTTCATGCACATTTTTTATAATTTTGAATTTTAGATAATGTAACACGAAAATGTAAGTGATTTACTCATTTCAAACATGTTTAACATGTAAATATTCAAATTTTATGTGTGTTTCTTATAATTTTGAATAGCTTAATACTAAATTGTAAGTGGTTTTTCTCATTTTAAACATGTCTAACATGTAAGGATTAAAAATTTATGTGCATATCTTATAATTTTAAATTTTGAATAATGTAACACTAAAATGTTAGTTTTTTTCATTTCAAACATGTTTAAAATTTTATGCACATTTCTTATAATTTTGATTATCATAACACCAAAACATAAGTGGTTTTACTTGTTTTGAACATGTTAAACATGTAAAGACTCAATCTTTATACATGTTTCTTATAATTTTGAATTTTGGATAACGTAACACCAAAATGTAAGCGGTTTGCTTGTTTTGAACATGTTTATCATGTAAATCTTCGAACTTTATGTGTGTTTCTTATAATTTTGAATTTTGAAAAATGCAACACCAAAACCTAAGTAATTTTACTTATTTCAAACATGTTTAACATGTAAATATTCAAACTTTATGCATATTTCTATAGTCATATAAAATGAAGAAATTTGTAACTTAAGCATGGTTAATGACACCTAACCCTTAGGTCCTTATTACTTGCTTTCATGACCCTCATAGACATCCTTTCACTGATTCCCAATCATTTATAGCCTTCCAAACTTGATCCCAACTAAGCCAGGCCCCTCTTTCCATGACAGATCCATCCCCATAAGTCTTCTCTACTCAAGATAATAGTTCCTTAGTAGGAATATAGCACTAATGCCACTCTTACCTAATTTTGACATTATTGTCTAAATCCATTTTTAGCTTGAAAGATCAATTTATTTAGGTTCCTCATCCTTATATTTGTTAGTCTAATGTAAGCACATTCAACCCATGACCAATAGATCCCTACAAAATTCCATTCAAAGATAATTTGGAAAGGGTTAGCAATTATCACTAAGCAAACAAGAATAGAAGCAAGACTACTCAAGAAATCTTCCCTATTATATACATATAGATAGCCAATACACTTACAAGCTTATTTAAATCCTTACACCTATCCCTAGCCACCTCAAACATATCTAGTTTAGAATTTTACATCTTCATACACACAATTTCACAAAGCATATCAAGTGGGAGAACTAAATATGGCTTCATCCCTCTTTGAAGTATTGGTATGTAGGCAACGTCCCCAGACAAGGGGTGTGGATCTATGTTTAGTGAATATTACATACACTAACCCCCCATCTTACTCAAAATTGGTCAAAGCACAATGGAAGATAGGGTTTGAAGATAAAATATACTCTAAAGGGATATATATAGACTTTCATCTACCAAAACTTTGTGGATAAGGACACACAAACCTTGCAAACAAGACCTAGAAAGTTTAGATCCTTAGGACAATAGTGGTAGAGGTAGACTATAGTGTTGATGCTACTCTTGTCTAGTTTTTGTACTCCTATCCAATCAAAAAATGAAGTATAGATCTCATTTTATGATAGTGTCTCAGTCTTGTGTAGTGAATATCAGACCTTGTCTTAGCCAGGTTAGTTAGTTTCCAACTAAGTCTTCTTTTCCATCTCTTATGTATTTTTTAGTAAGGTCAAAATTACAAATCTAGTTTACACAAATTATTAGTTTAATTATTGCATAATTATTTACTAATTTTACTACTTATACCCTTTAACAAAATAATACACCAATATTTCCAAAATTATTAAATTATTTGGTGAACCTGACTTAATTTGTTTGTGCATAAAAACACTAGAAACCCTAGGGTAATTTTTTTACTAATCTTTCCTATATTTTTTTTTATTTTTTTACCTACATAATAAAATAAAAAATTAGCATTAAAGTTTAAAATTTAGTAGTAATTTTAAAATAATTATTTTTCCAAACCCTAGTTGCCCATACTAGGTCCTAGTATTTTCCCAATAATTTTCCAATCATTTTATGAATTTTACTAGCATAGTTAAATTAGAAAATCCATTCAAATTTCCAAAATAAATAGTAATTCTAAAAAAAAAAAAAAATTCAAAACCCTAGTTGCATATAATAAATCACTAATTTTATAATAAATTTTTTATTTTCTACTTGCATACATAACTCAAAAATTCATTTTAAATTTCAAAATTTCATAGTAAATTGTTCAAATAATTATCTTTTAAACCTTAGTGGCATATACTAGGTCCCACTGCTTCTTTAAGGTATCACCTTACATCTATAATCAGATTTCAAAAATGGATCTCACTTATTTATATTTTTTTCTTACATTTATTACAAATAATAAGGAGACCATACTTGGTCCTATCATGTACATGAATGATGAATTTTACCATATGCTAATACAAAGCTTCATTCTTTGCTTTTCATGCCTACTTTTCATAATATGGGATTATATTAAGAAATTCATTGTTAAACATATTAAGATACCTCTCCTTAAAAATAAATTTTACTTATCTTTAATACAAGGATTCATCTCTTGCTTTCTATCTCTCATATGGAAAAAATTTCAAGTTTATCATTTTAAACACATTAGAAATATCATAGCACATGTCAAAGTTTCTTATGCATTTATGCACCAATTCATGCTTTCTATCATTTTCTCTCTATCTCTCATAAGGAAAAAATTTCAAGTTCATCATGTTAAACACATTGAAAAGGTCATGGCACATGTCAAAGTTCTTTATGCATTAATGCAAAATTTCATGCTCTCTATCCCAAACTTGTTATCTCTCATATGGAATGATCTTTATAAACATATTTTTATACAAATTATAACTCCAATTACATGAATTTTATCTCACATACATGGTTTCTACCTAGAGGATCCATTGCATAAAGCTAACAACCACCTGTCAAGTTTTAATGTCATATCTTATGCACAAAAAATAGTTTCTTTCTCCTCCTCTCCCCTAAGAGGGTGATAGATACTTTCCCTTTAACCAGGTCCATGTTATCACCCCTCCAAAATGTGAGGCAACCCATACTATTTTTCCTAATGCATATATTCAACCTATAACTTCTTCAAAACCTTTTCAACATATGTGCTTATATGTTCAATTGAAAGCAATCAGGGTTTGCACTTGTGAGACTCTAAGGGATCAAATCACCAATATGAGAAAGCTAATTTCAGATTTACAAACATAAAATTATATATTACACAAAAATATCACAACATTGGAAAATAAGATTATAATACAAAAGCCTCAATGGCTGGCTAGTGCCAATCATGTATATACACCTTCACCTAGTCAATTAGTTGCAAACAATGTTACATATCAAAACAAGAAATCAAAATAAATTAACTCTAAAACTAGTGATTCAAAAAGAATTCAATGATCAAATAAGAGTTCAAGGGAGGTACTAAGGGAAATGATTAAATCTAAGTTGATCAAACTAACTCCTATACATTTAATGAGAATATCTATATATTATTTTGCATGTCATAAAATGCATGGGAATCACACATATTTATGTTTGGCATTGAAAAAATATACAACATATAAGTTCTAATGAGGACCCTATACAAGGTAAATTAGTCAAGCAATCCATAGTGACATAAGAACACATTCATAAAGGGTAAAATTTAGAAATGGTACAAAATTGGTTACCAAAGCATAACTTAGAACAATAAAAGGATCAAAAATCAAAATTAGAGCAATAAATAGTATCACAAGCACATGTAGAACACGAAAAAGATGCAAATATACCTCTCTAAAAGGAGGCTCAACTTTCAAAATAGTATGGGTTTGGTAAACAATATCTACAACAGTTTGATTATCAAGTTCAAAGGTTGGGCAAACATGCTCAAGGCACTACTCTTATTCTAGCAGTTGATAATGTTTGTCACCAAGGCATGGGATTTATTGAACATCCTAAGGTAAATCATTCACAGACATAATTTATCAAAGGAAAAAATCTAAACACAAAATTTTTTAACATAATCATTCTATTGGTTCAAAATCAAGATGATAATGATGAGTGGAACACTACAGGTTATTATGATTTCCAAGATATCGATAATGAATCTGAATATTTAGAGTCATATTTGCAACCATTCCCCCATGTTTCACAATCATGCACAATTCATTTGTTTGATATAAGACACCATGATATGGAGTATCCCATGAGACTCATCAATTAGTATCATTTCTTCTTAGTATACATATACATAGCTTATTTTCAATTTCTTGTAAATAGTCTTCTTATGATTGATTGTACATAACTCATTACCAAAAATCCAAAAACATTCAAATAAATCAAAATCCAAAAAAATTCAAAATCTCTAAATAAAAAATATATTCAAATAATTCAAAAACACCAAAAAAAATTTAATTGTATGGATCATCCATAATTTACATTACTACTACTATGCTAGACTTACATTTTATATTATATGTTATTGTTTGGTGATTTATCTACATTACCATGCTTCACTTGATCTTCTTTGAGTGTGTGTAGTGACTTCTAGCTCCGTGATTACTTCACTCTACCCATTGAGGGGGCATCCTACCTCTACACTAAAGACATACATCAATATATGTTCCCCCTAGGGGCATATTCTACACTAAAGACATACATCAATATACCACACACTCTAGTTATCATGTTGATGTAAATTATTTACTAGGTTACACATATTACTCTATCAAAAATCACTAGTATATAGCACTTATATATTTCTCAGCATATACCTAGTCTTATACTAACATGTCTTGCATACTTTCACATTCTTTCTCTAATTAGTTAGATGCAATTGTATTTTCCAATATTTACATGCTTTATTTTTTTGCTTTGCATAGCTAGATGTGATTGAATTTACTAGTTCTTATTTGTCTCCTATATGTGCCTTAGGAAATTTGATAATATCCTTTACTTCTATGCATGTGTGTGCCTTAGGATATTTACCAATGTCCTTTGACTGTACTCTTTTATGTGAATATGGCTTCCATGCCAACTTTGCTTGTTTCAATTATATGTGTATGTGGTATTCAAACATGCCTTGTATGTTTGCCTTCAAATATGAGTGACATGTGTCCATGTCCCTTATTTGTGTGGCTCCTTGGCCATCCTTGTATGCTTCTTGCTTCTCGCCTTATGTGTTTGTTGCTTGTTTGGATTTCATTGTTTGCAATGCCATGATCCACTTCATGCATTTATCTTTCTTTCTTTGATGCCATGATGGACATAATGCTCCATCCCTCCAATTAACAACTAACAACTAACCAAAATTTCATTTCTAATTTAGTATATTGCACATTGTTATATATACATCTAAGCATACCCCTATTGATCTAATAATCTCTTAATACAAATCATATTATATCTTGAGATATCTTGTCGATTATCATTGTTATATCATATATCTGTGCAACATAACACACTTTTAGGGCTCTTTCTTCTAAGGGAAGTCATTACAAGGTTTTGTCATAGAGATTAAATCTCATAATAGTAAAAAATATAGCATTTAGTACACCTAGAACAACAACTAGACATCAAAATAGTCAGAATAGACCAAGTAGATAGTGAGAATATCAAAAAAAATATTAGATTTGGCCTAAGACAACAATGCCCAACTTGAACTATAACACTGATGCCACTAGTGTCCACTTTTGGCACTCCTATCCAAATAACAAAAAACTAGACTTTATAGAAATAGACAAAAAAGTAGGTTCAACTATAATTTTGCACAATCAGACTAGTTCAGATATAATAATTTTTAGTACACATTTGCTCAAAGAATCCATATATAAGGGGAATCATTCATGGCATGAAGTCTATCACTTTTATTTTTAGACACGATAGTTGATATAACTTTTAGATTAGAATCCATATTCTAGACACTAATGATTGGGAGCAATGTGTGCAGCACATTTGTTTTCTTTTCCTTTCCAAGTTTAGTATTACCCAAGCATTCTTAGCAGTTACATGCCTTATTCCATCTGTAGGTGGTTGGCATCATTTTGTAATGGATTTTATACAAGACTAACTTCCACATTCCTAAGTTCTTGAGTGGCTTTTATAATAAGTCTAGTGCACCAATTCAGAGTGGCTTTCATATAAGCCTAATCTCCATCTTTCAAAGCAGCCAAGAGTGGCCTAGTTTCTATCATACATTTAGCTATCCATGCCAACATTATCAGATCATAGTATATTCATGGGTTTCACAAGCCATCTCATATGACAATACATTTCATGCTAGTATCAATTCATAGCTTCACTTCATGGGGCAATGATGGAGCCAAAGGATTAGCTAGCCTTTGTATTCTTAAGCTACGTATCTGAAGGGATTAGACACATAGTCAAAACATTAATTAGCACATGTATGATCACCTAGCTTCACTTAGTGGGTGATGAAGGAGCTAAAGGGCCAGCCTTTACATTCTTGAGCCACTTTCAAGGAATTGAGCACTCAGCTTTGTTCATGATATAACTTTTGGTACATCATCATCTAACATTACCCATCATTCAACATCACAATAGGTTTTGTATTCATATACGTACTTGGTAAGGTGTATTTGTTCATTTTTCTTTCTCTCTCTCTTTTACCCAGGTTTATATGTTCTTATTTTAGATATAATGTATCTAGTAAGAACTGATCTACTCTTTGTTTTCTCTTAAAGATTTACACTTCACAACATGCTCTCTCACTCTACACATCTAGCATCACATAACTTAATGTGCTTCACCCTTATAGTAAGTTCAGGTACATTTTCTATTTTTTGTTTATTCTAGTATTTCACTTTGTTGCATCACTAGAATAAATGGTGGCAAATATAGTCATATAAAATGCAAAAATTGGTAAGTTGAGCATGGCTAATGATACCCAACCCTTAGGTCCCTCTTGCTTATTCTCATGAACCTCATAAGCATTTTTTTCACTAATTCTCAGTCATTCATAGCCTTCCAAAATTGATCCCAACTGAGCTAGACCCCTCTTTCCATGACAGATCCATCCCCTTAGGTCCCATCTACTCAGGACAATAGCACCACACTAGGACTATATCACCCGTGCCACTCCTATACACTTTCAGTGCTATTATTGTCCAAGTCCATTTCTTATCCCAACAATCAATTTTTTTTGGTTCCCCTTCCTTATCCTTGTCAACCTAATGTGAGCACATTCAACCCATGACCAATAGATCCATATAAAAACCCATTTAAAGACCATTTGGAAAGGATTGGCAATTATCACTAAACAAGAAAGACTATTCAAGTAATCTTACCTATTCTCTACATATAGCTAACTAATAAACTTACAAGCTTATTCAAATCCTTATACCAGTCCCTATCCACCTCAAGCATATCTAGTTTAGCATTCTACATCTTAATACACATAATTGCATAAAGCACATCAAGTTGGAGAACTACATATGGTTTATCCCTCTTCAAAGTATTGGTATGTAGGCAACGTGCCCACACAAGGGGTGTGAATCCATGTCCAGTGAATTTTACTTACACTAACCCCTCCCTCTTGCTCAAATTTGGTCAAAGCATAATGGAAGATAGGGTTTGAAGAGAAAAGCTGCTCTATAAGGATCTCTACAGACTTCTAGCTACCAAAACTTTATGGGCAAGGTCACACAGACCTGGCAAACAAAACCCAAAAAGCTTAGATCTTCAAGACAATAGTGGTAGATGTGGACTGCAACATTGGTGACACTCCTATTCAATTCTAGTACTCCTATCCAATCATAAAATAAAGTTTAGATCTTAGTTTATGATAGTGTTCCAATCTTGCATAGTGAGTATTAGACCTTGTCTCGGTCCTATCTGTCAGTTTCTAGCTAAGTCTTCCTTTCCATATCTTATTACTATCTTTAGAAAGGATAAAATTGCAAATCCAGTTTACAAAAATTGAGTAGCTTGATTATTGAATATTTATTTACTAATTTACTACTCAAACCCTTTAATTAAATTAGGAATAATACAACAATATTCCAAAAAAATTTAAATTAGTTTCTTATAATTTTAAAAATTTAATAAGATAACACCAAAATGTAATCGGTTTTGATCATTTCAAATATGTTTAACATGTAAGGATTCAAATTTTATGTGAATTTTTTTATAATTTATAATTTTGAATAACGTAACACCAAAATGTAGGCAGTTTTGCTTGTTTCGAACATGTTTAATATGTAAAATTTCAAAGTTTATGCATGTATCTTATAATTTTGAATTGTGAATAATGTAAGAGCAAAACATAAGTGGGTTTGCTCATTTTGAACATGCAAAGATTAAAACTCTATGATCATAACTTCTTATAATTTTGAATAATGTAACATCAAAACATAAGCAGTTTTGCCTGTTTTGAACATGTTTAACATGTAAAGATTCAAACTTTATACATGTTTCTTATAATTTCAATTTTTGAATAATGTAACACTAAAATGTAAGTGGTTTTGCTCATTTCAAATATGTTTAACATGTAAATATTCAAACTTTATGCACGTTTCTTATAATTTCAAATTTTGAATAATGTAACACCAAAATGTAAGCAATTTTGCTCATTTCCAATATGTTTAACATGTAAAGATTCAAACTTTGTGCACATTTCTTATAATTTTGAATAATGTAACACTAAAACGTAAGTGTTCTTTCTCATATCAAACATGCTTAAGATGTAAAGATTCAAACTTTATGTGCATTTCTTATAGTTTTGAATAATGTAACACCAAAACATAAGAAGTTTTGCTCGTTTCAAACATGTTTAACATGTAAAGATTCAAACCTTATGTGTGGTTCTTATTGTTTTTTATTTTTGAATAATGAAAGACCTAAACATATGCAATTTTACTTGTTTTGAATATGTTTAACATGTAAAGATTTAAACATTATGCAGGTTTTTTAAATTTTTGAATTTTAAATAATGTAACACCAAAACGTAAGTGGTTTTGCTTGTTTTGAACATGCTTAACATGTAAAGATTCAAATTTTATTTGCATTTCTTATAAGTTTGAATTTTTAATAATGTAACACCAAAACATAAGCATTTTTGCCCATTTTGAACATGTTTAACATGTAAAGTTCATAATTTATCTAAAATTCATTTATTTTCTAATTTTGATTAATGCAACACCAAAACGTAAGTCATTTTACTCATTTCAAACATGCTTAACATGTAAAGATTCAAAATTTATGCATGTTTATTAATTTTGAATAATGTAACACCAAAATGTAAGTGGTTTTGCTCATTTTGAACATGATTAACTTGTAAAGATTCAAACATTATGCATGTTTCTTATAATTTTGAATTATAAATAATGTATCACCAAAACATAAGTGGTTTTACTTGTTTTAAACATGTTTAACATTGAAAAATTCAAAATTTATGTGTATTTTTAATAATTTTTTATTTTAAATAATGTATCACCAAAACATAAGAAATTTTGCTTGTTTTGAATATATTTAACATGTAAAGATTCAAACTTTATGCATGTTTAATATAATTTTGAATTTTGAATAACATAACAACAAAATGTAAGCAGTTTTGGTCATTTCAAACATGTTTAACATGTAAAAATTCAAACTTTATGCATGTTTTTTATAATTTTAAATTTTGAATAATGTAACACGAAAATGTAAGTGGTTTTTCTCATGTAAGTGGTTTTTATCATTTCAAACATATTTAACATGTAAAGATTCAAAATTTACACTCATTTCTTATAATTTTGAATTTTGAATAATGAAAGACCAAAACGTAAGTGGTTTTAATCATTTTAAACATGTTTAAAATGTAAATATTCAAACTTTATGCACATTTATTATTATTTTAAATTTTGAATAATGAAAGGCAAAAATGTAAGCAATTTTGCTCATTTCGAACATGTAAAACATGTAAAGATTTCAACTTTATGCACATTTTTTAAAAATTTGAATTTTGAATAGCATAAGATAAAAATGTAAGTGGTTTAACATACAAATATTCAAATTTATCCATGTTTCATGTAATTTTGAAATTTGAATAATGTAACACCGAAACATAAGCAATTTTGCTCATTTCAAACATGTTTAACATGTAATGATTCAAACTTTATGGACATTTATTATAATTTTGAGTTTTGAGTAATGCAACACCAAAAGGTAAGTATTTTTCCTCATTTCAAACATGTTTAACATGAAATGATTCAAACTTTATACATATTTCTTATAATTTTTAATTTTGAATAACGTAACACCAAAAAGTAAGAGGTTTTGCTCATTTTGAACATGTTTAACATGTAAAGATTCAAAATTTATGCATGTTTCTTATACTTTTGAATTTTAAATAATATAACATCTAAACATAAGTGGTTTTGCTCATTTTAAACATATTTAATATGTACAAATTCAAACTTTATGGGCATTTTTTATAATTTATAATTTTGAATAACATAACACCAAAACATAAGCTATTTTGCTTGTTTCAAACATGTTTAACATGTAAAGATTTGAAATTTATGTGTGTTTCTTATAATTTTGAGTAATGTAACACCAAGACATGGGAAATTTTTCTCGTTTCAAACATGTTTAACATGTAAAGATTCAATCTTTATGCATGTTTCTCATAATTTTGAATTTTGGATAATGTTACGCCAAGATGTAAGTGGTTTGCTTATTTTGAACATGTAAAGATTCAATATTTATGTACATTTCTTACAATTTTAAATTTTGAATATTGTAACACCAAAATGTAAGTAGTTTTTCTCATTTTAAACATGTTTAACATGTAAATATTCAAACTTTATGCGTGTTTCATATGATTTTTACTTTTAAATAAGGTAACAAAAAAATGTAAGTGGTTCTACTCATTCTAGACATGTTTAGCATGTAAAGATTTAAAAATTATGCACATTTTTAATTATTTTGAATTTTTAATAATGTAACAACAAAACATAATGGGTTTTACTCATTTCAAGCATTTATAACATGTTAAGATTCAAAATTTATGCATATTTCTTATAATTTTGAATTTTTAATAACGTAACACCAAAACATAAGTAGTCTTGCTCATTTCGAACATGTTTAACATGTAACGATTCAAACATTATACACATTTATTATAATTTTAAATTTTGAATAATTTAACACCAAAATGTAAGTAGGTTTACTTGATTCAAACATGTTAAACATGTAAAGATTTAAACTTTATGCATGTTTCTTATAATTTTCTATTTTGAATAAGGTAACACTAAAACATAAGTGGTTTTAATCATTTCAAACATGTTTAACATGTAAAGATTTAAACTTTATGTGTGTTTCTTATAATTTTGAATAATGTAACACCAAAATGTAAGTAATTTTGCTCATTTTGAACATGCTTAACATGTAAAAATTCCAATATTATGTGAATTTATTATAATTTTAAAATTTGAATAACATAACACCAAAATGTAAGTGGTTTTGTATGTTTTAAACATGTTGAACATGTAAAAATTTAAGCGCATTTCTTATAATTTTGAGTTTCAAATAATGTAACACCAAAATGTATGAGCTTTTTTTTTACTCATTGTAAACCTATTTAACATGTAAAGATTCAAACTTTATGCATGATTCTTACAATTTTGAGTTTTGAATAATGCAACACTAAAATGTAAGCAACTTTGCTCATTTCAAACATGTTTAATATGTAAAGATTCAAACTTTATACATGTTTCTTATAATTTTGAATTTTGAATAATGTAACACCAAAATGCAATTGTTTTTTACTTATTTTAAACATGTTTAACATGTAAAGTTTCAAAATTTATGCAATTTTCTTATAATTTTGAATTTTTTATAACTTAACACCAAAACATAAGTGGTTATGCTCATTTTGGACATGTTTAAGATGTAAAGATTCAAACTTTATGCATGTTTCCTATAATTTTGAATTTTAAATGATGTAACACCAGAACATAAGTAATTTTGGTCATTTTGAACATGTTTAACATGTAAAGATTTAAACTTTATGCATGTTTCTTATAATTTTTAATTTTAAAAAATGTAGCACCAAAATGTAAGTGGTTTTACTCATTTCAAACATGTTTAACATGTAAATATTCAAACTTTATGCATGTTTATTATAATTTTGAATAACGTAACACCAAAACATAAGTGGTTTTTCTCATTTCAAACATGTTTAACATGTAAAGATTCAAATTTTATGTGTGTTTTTTATAAATTTAAAATTTGAATAATGTAACATGAAAGCATAAGCAGTTTTACTTGTTTTAAACATGTTTAACATGTAAATATTCAAAATTTATGTGCATTTTTTATAATTTAAAATTTTGAATAAGGTAACACCAAAATGTTAGTGGTTTTGCTCATTTTGAAAATGTTTAACATGTAAAGAATAAAATTTTATGCACATTTATTATAATTTTGAATAATATAAGACTAAAACATAAGCACTTTTGCTCATTTTGAACATGTTAAAAATGTAAAGATTCAAATTTTATGTGCATTTTTTTATAATTTTGAATAATGTAACACCAAAACATAAGTGGTTTTATTCATCTTGAACATGTTTAACATAGAAAGATTTAAATTTTATGTGAATTTATTATAATTTGACATTTTAAATAACATAACACCAAAACATAAGTGATTTTACTCATTTTGAACATGTTTAACATGTAAATATTCAAAATTTATGTGTATTTATTATAATTTTGGATTTTGAATAAGGTAACACCAAAATATAAGTATTTTTTCTTGTTTCAAACATGTTTATCATGTAAAAGAAATATTTATAAAAAATAATAGGTTCATTCATGGGAATGGTAGTTAGAAGTGGAAGTAGTTTAGGGTAAAAGAATGACAATAACAATAAGCAAGAAATAAAGTTTTTGAATCCAAATTTAGAAAGGGAAAAATGAGATGGTGATGGAGAAAAAGAGATCACATGGGCCATTGGATTTGAATCCATGTTAATTCAAGTACTGACACAAGGAATCACTCTTGAGATTAGTAATAGTTCTAACACTACTAACTTTAAGTAGATACCAAGTAAAATTTCTTGGTGTGAAAGACTGATTGGGTCGATAGGCAAGAAGGAGATAAAACCTATTGAATATCTAAAAACCATTAAAGATGGAAAAAGTATACATGTTGAAATCACTCCCTCTTATAAATCATGCTTCATCAAGGATGGAACAAGATTTAGCTAGAAAGTTCATGAGAGTGAGACAAAACATATACTCTGTTAGAGCCTGCGCAAAGGAAAAATGGTGCATAAATGGGTATATGGAGATACTATAAATGATTAATGGTTTATTTATGATTATATTTAATAATCCTGAGGATAGTGTCAATATTATCATAGGGGGTACATGGTTTTTCATAAAATCTAGTCTTTTTTTAAAGAAATGAGAACTAGGGTTCAAACTTGAGTAGGAGAGTATTAACCACATAACCATCCAAGTTAGTTTAGTGGGATTCCCAATTGAGTTTTGGGATGAGGATCTATTTGTAAGTATAGTTAAATCATTTGGTTACCTCATAACTTTGGATTTAATAACCAAGGTAAGATCTAGGCTTATGTATACTATATTTTATGTTAACACATTTGTAAACTAAGATCTACCAAACTCAATAGTGTTACACACCCATTTTGGTGTAAGAACATGAAATATAGAATTTAAAACATCTCCCATGATGTGTAATAAATGTAATAAACTGGGGCATTTGGAAAAGGTGTGCTTTATGGATCTAAACACATCAATGTGACAAAGAAAGGGAGGAGTCTCATTTGAAAAATATACCAAAATGTAGACATCAAATATAGAGATGGTGACCCATCCTATCTTAGACATAGTTGGTCCTTGTACACAATAGGAAGAAGGAGATAAGATGATTTCAGAAGAGACAAAAAAGAATGTACGAAAAACTAATCATATAATAGAAATGGAAAATATAACATTGTCAGATAAAGGAGCAAAATAAAACCTTTTTAAACAATTATCTTTGATAAAAATACTAAAATAGGTGGACAAGAAAGAGGTAGTTTTAGAAAAAGATAAAGTCATACATAAAATAAATATTATGGAAAGATAAGGACATAAGCCTACAAATATTTAGACTTAGAATAAATTTCAAATTTTAGAGCAAGTGGTAGAAGTAAAAGATTTGATTGAGAAAGTGATAAAATTAGATGGAATCCCACAAAATAATGTTTTTGCTTTGGCATCAAGTATAAAGGAAAAAAGGGATAGCAAACAAGAAATTTATACACCTAAAAACATTACAAAGTCAAAATTAGTGTCTTCAATGGTTACTAGAAGAGGAATTAAGGGCCCAACTATCAAAAATTCACCCAAGCTAGGAAAATCATCTAAGAAGGAGAACTTTTTAAAACAAACTCAAGAGGATATATCATGTGGATTTCAAAAATCTATCCCTTTTAAATGGGTTTAAAACTCTTCTAAAAGATATTAATTGTGTTGATTTTTACTTGGAAAATAAGAGGGATGCATAGTACATGTAAGCAAAATGTTTTTAGGGATTTTAGAAAGAATAATAAGGTGGTAGTTTTATCTATCCAAGAGTCTAAGATAGAGGAAACTACTTTTTGAATCATTATTTTTTTTACTAAAATGAAGTGGAAATGGTTTGTATTAGTGCTTCAGGAGCCTCAAGAGGTCTGATTACATTTTGGGATCCAAAATTTATAATGGGTGAACCCATTCTCAAGACTTAACAATCCTATTATAGATTGCATTGAGAACAAATAGTGGATTTTTTCTAATATTTATGCCCCCAATACAAGGACTATGTAGAGAAAATTATGGGTGGATATTAGATCATTTATAAGTAACTGTATTCATATCCCTTGGATTATATTGGTATAATTTACTCACCCCTTCATCTAGGAGACAAAAAAGGAGGAAATATGGTTTATATAGATAGCATGGATGATTTTTCTTCTTTGATAGTTGATATTGTTTTGATAGATTTAGAATGTAGGGGGCCTAAGTATACCTAGAAAAATTAGAGGCTTGGTGAAAATATTATACAATGTAGACTAGATAGAGTTTTTATCTCTTTAGAGTGGCTTCAACACAAAGATTTATCTTTGAAAACATTGCCAAAAATTGGCTTGGATCATTCCCATTTGGAATTGAGTATCTCTGATCATCAGACCAAAGATATCAGGTACCCTTTCCACATGGAGCATACATGGTTTACACACCCTAATGTCCAAGAGAGAATTTTAGAGTGGTGGATAAAGAATGGCAGTGGCTCAACTATGTTTTTTTTTTCTTTTTTCTTTTTTAATAAAAAGGGGTAAAAATAATATTAATAAGAAAAGAGCATTACAAGAAGAACAGGGGGAAAAAACCCTCAGAAGAAAACAACAAAAATATAAAAACTAGGCAGTCACCCAACTAGACAATATTATGAACCTCCCTATCAGCCTCCAAAATTCTATCCAAATCAAAATGCAACGGTAGGGGGAGAGACCCCCAATCCTCAATGTTGCCACAATCCAAATGTTCAAACGCCCATTTAGCCAAAAAATCCACTGCCCTACTCCATTCTCACAGAATATGAGCAAAAGTAACGCTATCCATAAGTGAAAAAATTTGCAAAATCTGTTGCACAATCAGAGATAGCTGCCAATTGACGTCCACCACTTTCATCTTGATGAGCAGGTTAATCAAGACTTGAGAGTCTGATTTGCAGATAATCCTACACCAACCTAATGCCTGGGCCTTCTCAAGGGCATAAAGAATGGCCTGGCCTTCCATCATGTTAATGGTTTGCAGCCCCTCAGAAACTACAAAAAGGAAAATCACCATACCTTTAGAACCCCTTCCTATCCTTCCAATACCATCAAGACCCAAATTACCTCTAGAGGAACCATCTGTATTGATCTTAAGAATCCCACTAGGGGCACTGCCACTAAAAGGTCTTGAGAATCTGATCCTTGACCTGCTTTCTCCTCCTGACACACGCAAACTTACCAGATAACTATTGAAATCTAAGTCGCGCCACCACCTGAGCATCTTATTTGGTCAAAGGAAGGTAGATCACACACTTAGCTTGGATGGTTTCTTGGATCATCCCCAACACTTTCTGCCAAACTTGCTGCACCATGACTCTCACCCCCCAAAAAATTTGCCTATTTTGCTCAAGCCAGATCTATAAAAACAAAAAAATGGGGCTGCCCAGCCATATGTCTTACAAGAAGGGCATCCTTGAGGGGGGATCTCCCAAGCCATTCCAAAAATTGACCACAGATTGAGCATAAAGACATGGGCGCTGCCAAACATCCCACCAATAATGCCAGAGTTGCAAGGCAAAGGGGCAACGCAAAAAATAAGTGAGCAGAATCCTCCTCGGCTGCTCCACAAATAACACATATAGAAGGACCTTGGAAACCTCTCTTCTGGAGATTGTCCTAGGTCAAGCACATGTTCCAAGCCAACATCCAAGCAAAATAGTTGCATTTAGGCCATGTGAAGTTATTCCAGACCTGTCTCTACCACTGTACTTCCCCCTACCCAATCTCTGAAAAAGTAAAGCCTGATAACCAGAAGAAACTGTGTACGCTCCCTTGGGATTGGGAGACTAAGCTAGCTCATCCTCTTCGTGAAGAGGACAACAGTGGCACCTAGAAAGGATGTGCAATAGCTCTTCATTCTCTTCCTACATCCCATTAATAGGCCAAGTTTTGAAAGCTTTCCAGCGAGCAACCTCAACCTGTCCTTGAGTAATATAGGTTTTGAAGTCACTCACTCGAGACCAGCCAGCATCAAGGAATCTCTGACAAAGGTTCAACAAATTTGGAAACTAAGAAATGATGGGAGGATATCCATCCCAAGAGTTAGACCAAAAGAGAGCCTTGGATCCCTGTTTACAAATCCAAAATAAGCCGTTCTTGATGAGAGCAGCCTCTTTTTTTAGAGTACCCCATATTGTCGAACCTTTCCCAATGAGAGGATAATGAGGGATGTCCCTCTGAATGGTTCCAAAATAGTATTTATGTGAGAGAATTCTGGACCAAACTTTGTCTTGTTTGGTGCACCATCGCCAATAAAGTTTGGCTGCCATAGCAATACCATTTAAGTCCATCTGCCTCAGACTGAGCCCACCATATATTGTTTGGGGCTGCAAACAATCTCCCATTTAATAAGGCTCCATTTAGTGGAATTCAGACTACCAGCCCATAAGAATTGTTTGGTAACCGAGTCAAGCTCCTTAACGAATCTCATCGGAGCAACCTGGAGCATACACCTGTAAATGGGTAAAGCCTACACCACAGATTAGATAAGTTGAACCCAGCCTGCAAAGGATAACCACCTGTGTGTCCAATGATTCACTTTCACCTAAAATTTCTCTAAAATAATCTGCCAAGATTCTTTGGAAGTACGGCCAGCTGAGATAGGGATACCCAAGTAAATCAAGGGGGTCCCAATTTGAAAATGAAGAGACCTTGCGATTCACTGCCGAATAGGGCCCAAAGTATTAAAGAAGTAGATGGATGACTTATCTTTATTTATCTTTTGTCTTGAGGCCATAAGATAAACATCTAACACCCTGCATAAATTAGCAGCTTCGATCATTGTGGCCAGGCCCATAAGGGCAGTGTCATCAGTGAATTGCAGGTGAGATTGAGCTAGCAAATTCCCTCCCCAATGCCATCCTTGGAGATGACCTTCCTCTCTATTCTTTCTGATCAACCACCCCAAACCTTCAGCAAGGAGAAGAAAAAGGTATGAAGATAGAGGATCACCTTGTCGCAGCCCTCTAGTAGCACCAAAAAGCTCCGTGTGTTCTCCATTGATAAGCACTGAGAAGGAAGTCAAGAAAATGCAGCTCATGACCCATTGAGTCCATTCATCCGCAAAGCCAAAAGCATAAAGAACCTTCTGTAGGAAAGGCCATTTGACCCTATCAAAGGCTTTGGCCATGTCCAATTTAATGAACATCACCTTATCTTTAGAGCTAGCCATGGAGTGAATGGACTCAACAGCAATAACAATACCATCTAATATTTGCCTGACTTCCACAAAACCACTCTGCTCTTCAGAGATCATAGCACTCAGCCCTCTTTTCAACCTATCTACAATGATTTTAGAAATAATTTTGTAAACCACGTTGCAAAGAGAAATAGGGCAGAATTGGGTTAGCCTATCAGCACCTTCGCATTTGGGTATGAGAGCAAGATAAGTCACATTTGTAGCCTTAAGCAATTGCTTATTCTACTGAGATTCTTGGACAATAGCTAAAAGGTCGAGTTTGATAATATTTCAGAACTCTTGATAGAATTCAACTGAGAAGTTGTCAGGTCCAGCTGCTTTCCCTTTGTTCATCTGAATAATGGTTTCCTCAAGCTCTCCAAGTGTGATTGGTTTCATTAAATTTTCATTCATTTCACGCGTCACCAATGACAAAATGTAGTAGAGAACCTGAGCTTCTTTCAGAGATTCCCTGTTAGCATCTTCCCTGAAGAGAGTAGAGAAGTACTACACAACCTCCTCTAAAATTGCCAAAAAGGAGTTAAGTCGCTCACCAAGGCCAAAATAGAATTGCCATGTCTCCTAGCTTTGGATGAATTGAAGAAAAAGGATGTATTTCTATCCCCCTCCTGGAGCCATTCGATCTGAGCTTTCTACTTCCAAAATATTTCCTCTCGTAGCTCACATTCCTCCAAGTCTTTCACAGCCTGAGTTTCTTCTTATAATAAGTCTTCAATCAGTCCTTCTCTTATAATTCTCATGATACCATCAAGCTTGGCTTGCGCAATATCCTTAGCATGGAAAATATTCCCAAAACTTTGGTGATTCCATCGCTTGAGCTTATACTTCACATATTTCAATGTTTTGGTAAAAATGTACATTGCCATACCATGGGCCAGCCTACCCCAATGCCACCAATTGGCAACACACTCATGGAGAGATTGATCCCACAGCCACATGAGTTGAAATCTGAAGGAAGGAGAGCACAGATGATACTGTGAGACACTAGTAAGCTTGATGGGCCAATGGTTTGATCCTCTCCAGTCCAAAATTTTAGACCTCATAAACCACATTCCACCAACCCAAAAAGTTGAAACTAGAAAATGGTCAAGTCTCTCAGCAATGCAAAATTTCCCACTCCTGCAGTTGTTCCAGGTGAACTGACCATTATTGGGCTTGATGTCAACTAAATTTGAGGTTTCAATGAAGTTGCACAAAATCAAAGCAAATGGGTCTAGCCTTGCTGTGCCGCCACTCTTTTTAGTCAAATCAAGAATAACATTAAAGTCACCTGCCATTATCCAAGGGTGGAAGGGGGCTAGGCTACGAACAAAACTTATGTGGTCCCATAAAGAGCTTTTACTCTACCAATCATTGGGAGCATAGATGTTGGAGAAGAGAATGACTTCCCCCGTCTCAAAGCTAGAAGCAATCATAGTTATAGAGTACTTAGAAGTCAGCCAGCTTATGAGGCCAAACTTACGTGGGTTCCACAGACAAGCTAGTCCTCCTGAGTATCCAGTAGCACTAATACATTGACATTCTCCTTGCCACCACAACTTGGGTGCAAGTCTGGACATGTCTTCAACTAAAAGCTTAGTCTCCTACAAGAAAAGGGCATTCGGCCTATGACATTTAATTAGGTTGTGAACAACATTTTGTCTAGGGTTGTTGTTCAAAATATTATAATCATTTCAGAGAGCTCAAAAAGTGTGCATCCAGAGTCTTTACTGACCCCGCCTCCACCAAAGTCTCTCCCATTAGCTTGATCTTTTCTTGGTTCTTTTTTTTGCTAGGCTTACCAGATTTCTCTCCCCCTCCTTTCTTAAGGTCTTTTTGCTGAAGTCCAAGATGAGGAAAATATTTGTTGCTTCTTGCTACCCCTGGATCCCCAGTTTTCCCAGTAAGGGGTATATTTTTGTCTTCATTGGGGGGAGCAATTAAGGAAGTCATTCCTTCTAAAATTATTAGCTACTGGTCCATATCCATATGACAATCTCCAGCATCCTATGTTTCAGTTAAAGCCCCTAAAGCATTGGTCTCCAGAGTTGGTCCCTCAATCCCTTGGTCAAAAATTGTCAACCCAAGATTCACATCCTGCTGGTTAAGGTTGTCCAATATTTCAAATCTATTGAGCGAGTCATCGAATTGTCTTTCCTTTAGGGGCTGTTTTTGGCCTCTATTTCTATATTGGCCTTTAACCAGCACAAAACTGTTAGTATCAAGTTTCTCACCTATAGTTGGACCCCTTTCCTTGTCAGTACCAGAAGGAGTGCAAATAGATTGAGCTGGCTGAGATACAGTAGATTTTGAAGTTAGGCACCATCGCTATAAATGCCCATAAGCATGACATAGATGACATCAAAAAGGGAGGGTTTCATAATCCAGCTATTGTACCCATGTGAAAGGGCCCGTGCTCATTTCAATAGCATCTGGTAATGGCTTACTAAGATCTATTTCCACACAAATACGAGCAGAAGTCATTACCTTTTTCCCCATGAGTGACATTAAGAATCCTACTGGCCTTCCTAGCAAGGATGCAAGCAAATGGAGAGTGTCCTCACGGTAGCATTCCACCAGAAAGTAGGGCAGACACACCCACACTGGGACACAGTTTGGTAGTTCCTCTGAAGGTATGAAACCAGCATGCCAGGGCTTGATAAACAAACCCACTTGATTATGGAAGTAAGGACCTCCAGGAAAAACTCATTGATAATCTATTATACAGGTAAATGTGACCATGAAATAGCTATTGGCCAGTAGTGTCCATGTCTCTTTCTGGTGTCCACGTCCTCTAAGCCCAAGCTTCTAGGAATAACAACGATGTCTTAAGACCTAGAAACTTGTAGTACAAGGAGTGATTGGAATATTATTCAATGTCTTCAGCAATCATTTCCATAGGTATGGCCAGCTTGGGCCTCTCTTTGCATCTTTCCAAATAGCCGTTGACTTTGGGAATACACATACTTGGTTGCTCGAGAGCAGCAAAAGAGCCTAAACTATGTAAAAGTGGAGCCTTCCCACTATTGCTCACTCCCTAAGACAACTGCTTCAGTCCAAGCGCTTCCTAGTAGCTGTGCCCTGCTTTTTGTCCTGTCGCGCCCTCCTGCTCGCCTTCATCCATCGCGCCCAACTGCCACTCCACGATTAGAAGTAATCCACAGTGGCTCAACTATGTTCAATATTGTGGAGAATTTCAAAAAGGTAAAAATTAAAATCAACTAATGGAACAAATAGGTTTTTGGAAATGTACATATGCAAAAAAAAGGCCCTTAAAGATGATTTATTGAAGATAAAAGAGGAAATTGAGGAGAAAGGTTATGAATTAGAGATTTAGAGTAGGGAAAAACAACTTTTATGTGAGTATCACACTATTATGGCTACGAAAGAAACTCTACGGAGGTAGAAATATAGAAACATTTGGCTTAAAGAGGGTGATAGAAACACTCGATTTTTCCATTTGTCTATTTTAAAACATAGGAAACATAATGCCATTTTGGAGATAATCAATAATGAGGGTCAACTATCCTCTAATACTAATGATATTAATCATGAAAGTGTTCTTTCTTATAAGAATTTATACAAAAATGATTTCAAGAAGAATATTGGATTTGAAGAAGAATTTTTACATGTGATTCCTGAATTGATTAGCCAATAAGATAATGATATGCTTATAGCTATTAACAGAAATGAGGATCTAAAATTTGTGATTTCCAGGATGAATTCAGATAAGGCTCTAGGACTAGATGGAATACTAATAGCTTTCTTTAAAAAAAATTGGGATATAATTGGTGATGATATGGTCACAATATTAATAAATTATTAGAATCTGGGTAGTTTCTTAAAGAGTTAAACCATACTTTTTTAGTGCTTATACTTAAGAAGGAAGGGGTAGTTAATTTTGCATATTTATGGCCTATTAGGATGTGCAATTATTTTTACAAAATCATTACCAAGCTCATAGCATTGAGGATGCAATTAATCATGGAAAAAATTATTCAATCTCAACAGGGATGTTTTATACCAAGAAGACAAATCCAAGATGGAGTGATTATGGTTCATGAAGCCATTTATTCTATGGAAAAAAGTCAAAAGGCATCTATGGTACTTAAATTGGATATGGCCGAGGCATACGATAGACTAGATTGGAGTTTCTTAGATAGAGTGTTGGCATAATTTTGGTTTCAGTGATAGGTTTAAAAAAAATATTAGAACGTGTATAACCACTTGCATGTTTTTTGTATTAGTCAATGGAGTGGCTCAAGGATTATTCAAGATAATGAAAGGAGTTTGATAGGGTGACCCCTTTTCACCATTCATATTCATCAACATGGTAGAATCATTGAGTAGATATATCTCCAAGGCTTTGGCTGATGCTCAATTAAAATGATTCAAAATGAATAGGTTTGTTGATCAAGTGGCACATCAGTAGTTTGTTGATGACACTATTTTGTTGGCTGAAGCTTCTATGCAAGAATTTATAACTATTAAAAATATTTTGGTGATGTATGAAAAGGCATCCAATCAAAAAATAAATTTTGATAAGAGTTCAATATACTTCTTCAATACTCCTGTGGCTAGAGAAGCTAGGATAACTTCTCTTCTGGGTTGTCAAATTAAGGAACTCCCTTCCTCATATCTAGGAATGCTACTCTTTAGCAATAAAATTCATGTTTTATCCTAGAATATTTTGATAAAGAGGATTCAAAATAAGCTCATAGGATGGAAAGGTAAGATCCTCTCTTAGGCTAGCAAGGTAGTGTTGATTAAGAGTGTTTTACAAAGTCTTCTGGTGTACATTATATCATTGTTTGTTTAACTTTCCTAAAGGAGTGGATGATAAAATTAAGAAGATTCAAATAAATTTCGTATGGGCTGGGATGAAATAAAAAAATAAATTCCACCTAGTGGCATGGACTAAAGTTTTCAACAAAAAAGATATAGTAGACTTGGCATTAGAAACCTATAACTAATTAATAAAGCACCCATATCTAAGTTTGTTTGGAGATTCATATCCATGAAATTAGTTTGGAATAAGATCCTTTATTTTAAATATATTGAAGGGATAGATATGATCTCCATTCTGGCTAGGGATCAATTTGTGAGGGGTTCACATATTTGGAAATTTTTAATAACAAACAAGGATTTAATCAATGAAGGTTCAAAATGGAAAATAGAGGATGGAAGAAGGATCAAATTTTGGAAAGATAATTAGAGCCTAAAGTTGATTTCTTTCTAGAGGGACATAGGTATACACCTTTAGGAGAATATGAGATAGAAATATGGTGACAAGGTTGCTAATAACTGACAGGTTCTAGAGGGATTTAAAAGCTAAAAAAATCTGAGCCTAGACGACCTAAACCAAGAATACATTTTGAATATAGTAGAACTAAATAATGTACTATGAAATTTCCACAAAGGGTAGATAGATAAACTAACTAGTCTAGATTGACTCATTTGATAGCCAATATAAAATAAAATTGAGGTATGTGTTAATTTCTCAGGAATAAGAAGTTGTGGTAAGCTAGGAAGGAGTGTGGGATAAATGGCTTACTACTAAAATTAGTTTTTTCTTATAGGTTTCCATTCAAAATAAAATCCTAATAATTGATAATCTTAGAAAAATAGGATGCATTATTATCAATAGATGTGTTCTATGTGAAGAGGAGAATGAATCAGTTTTTCATCTATTAGTCAGTTGCTCTATCACTCAGAGAATTTGGAGTTATTTCTTTAAAAAATTTAATATTTTATGAGTACAACCAAGATCCCTAATGGAAGTTTGGAAATATTGGAGATGTCCTTTTAAAAATAATCATCTCAAGAAAATATGGGGGATTTGAGGAGCAAGGACTAATAGAATTTTTAGGGGTAATAGTTTTAATAACGAGGTAATCTTAAAAAGAATATTTAATTTCATCAAAGAGAATTACAAGTATATTCAAATTAAAAAAGGTAAAAATCTTCTCCATTTTGAAAAAAACCCATCTATGAATTGGCAAATAGAGTCCTTAGAGTTAGGGAAACTAAACTCTAAGGATGAAATTATGAAAAGAACAAAGTGGAAACCTCTTCTCGAAGGATGGATGAAGCTCAATTTTGATGGAGCTTCAAAAGGAAACTCAATGTAAATGGGGGGAGGTGGAATTATCAGAGATCATGAGGGTGATTTTATTGTTGCTTATGTGGGATACATGGGGTTGAGGTCGAATCATTAGATAAAAGCTCTAGATTCATTACGGGGGATCAAATAGGCAAAATAAATAAATGTTTAAAACTTATGGGTGGATGAAGACTCTTTGAATATTATGAGTTATTTATCTATTAAAAATTCTATAAGTTGGTATATCAAGCATGTTATAGATGAGTCTAAAGGAATTATAAACTCATTCTAGAAGGTGTGCATTCATCATACATATAGGGAAGGGAATGGGATTGTTGACTGACTTACAAATATGGGATTTTGTAATGTACATTTTAAAACTTGGATAGGACATGAGGACCTCCCTATGGAGTTACTTTTAAAGGTTAATAATGAAGGAAATAACAATATTATTAATCCTATGCATATGGGTATATGCTCAAATGCCTAGGGTGACTTATTTGTTTCTAATGTGAGTCAGGGACTCAGGTTTTTTGACATGAATCTTATGGGTTCAAAGGAGAAGCCTATAAAAGATCCAAAACAACTCATAGATGGACAAAACATAACTCACAAATACAACTCTTTCTATTTCATCTAAGAGAATAATGATAGTAGTGGTAAATGGAGTAGAGGAAAGAGAAATAAAATGGGTTTGTCAAGTAGAATTGAATCAAAACTTTAGCTAGAAGTCAATAAAAATAAAATAGTTTGGGATGCTTTGTAGGTATATGGATTCACAAACTTAATGGAAAAAATAGAAGGTTTTGACAAACATTTCTCTATCTTGTTCACAAAGGGTTGGGAGGATAGATTAGTGACCATCAATGGAGTCACTTTAGATATTATGGAGGAACTTATCTCCCATGTGATTGGTTTGGTGATTGAGGAGACTAAGAGATATTATACACCAAGAGATTTCAAACTTGATAAAGAGGCTTTTCTAGAAGAAGGTGAGCAATTGGAGCAATTGCACAATGGATTCGATAGGGAATCCCTACCTAAGCCATTTGTAGAGGTAGCTTTTCACTTAATGCAATATGTTACTTTAGAAGGTATATATAATGTTATGAGATGGTCTCTATTTAGAATGTTAAAATATTTTAGAAATAGAGTGCCTTTTAGTCTCCCTTTATTTATCTTGAAATCTATGGCGGGGTCTATTTTGAAATTCAAGCATGGAAATTACTCTACTCAATAGGCATGAGGGAGTAATTTACCTTATTTTTAAGTACTTTAAAGGCATGAACCAAATTGTGCCTGATATCTCTTAGACCCAAAAAGAAAAGCTTAAGGAAGGGCCTGTAGATATTAGAAGGATTAAAAAAGTGTGGACTAAGTATCCAAGGAGCCCGAGTAGGGTCTCGAGGAGTAAGAAAAGTTCTATTGAGAATGTTAGTGTTAAGGAGATTGAAAAGAATAAAAAAGACTAGGATAATATTAATAAAAGGCTCATAAGTGCTTTGAAAATTCTAGGACCCAACAAAGGGAAACAGGGGAACAAAGGCACAAAAGAATTGCATAACAATAGGGGTGAGGAGACTATCATTGATGTGGAAAAAGATAGTGAGGAGATAGAAGAGTATCAGAAGGATGTGGAGTAGGGAAGTAAACACGAACATGAACTAAATGCAATAGAGAAAGTAGAAGGGGATGGGGGAGACAAAGAATACCTTTTTGAAGAAATGGGAGACTTCCTTGAACCAGAAGAATCAAAATATGGCCTTTAATAACTTGGTTTCTTCACTCAAAGGCAAGGAGAGATCAGACAAAATTGTGGAAGAACTTAACCTACAAAAATCCATCATATGGTGGTTTATGCACTAGATTACTGACCTAAAGGGTAAGGTGAATGTGCTATAGTAGGAAAATAGAAGGATGATACAAACATTGACAGCTAGGGAGGAAGACATTAGATTCAGGGTCTAAATTTTAGAATGGAGTTATCAAAACATGCTAATGGAAAACTACATAATAAGATTAGATTTATAGTTAATTACAATAAAACTAAAATGTATGAAGGTATCGAGAAAATTGAAAACCTATGGGCACATCTCAAAGAACTATTTGAAGCCAACTATACGAGTAAAGGGAAGGGCAAGAAGGGACAAAGTAGTGGTTCTCAATACATAGTTGATCATGAAAACTTGTTGATATAGATTGATATGAATCTCAAGAAGATGAAGGCATGCTGGGAGGATGTGTCTGGAAGATTGGATCTAGATTAGTGTTTATGTTATTTTGTGTCTATTTCAAGGTTATTTTTTACATGTTTTTGGATTGTGTTAGTCCTTGTTTCTTTTCTTGGCTTGGTTAGCCTATTGTCTCTTTTGTACTTGAACTTCTCCTAGGATTTGGGGAACCTAGTTCAAAAAATTCCCTCCTTTAGCCTAAATAAAAAAATAGGTAAAGTTTTAAAGTTTAGGAATGTTTTTTATAATTTTGAATAACTTAAGACCAAAACATAAGTGGTTTTGCTCATTTTGAATATGTTTAACATGTAAAGATTTAAACTTTATACATGTTTCTTATAATTTTTAATTTTGAATAATGTAAGACCAAAACGTAAGTGGTTTTGTTCATTTCAAACATGTTTAACATGTAAAGATTAAAACATGATGCGTGTTTCTTATAATTTTTAATTTTGAATTACATAAGACCAAAACATTAATTTTTAATTTTTAATTTATAATTTATAATTTTTAATTTTGCTCATTTCAAACATGTTTAAAATGTAAAAATTCAAACTTTATGCATGTTTCTTATGATTTTGAATTACATAACACCAAAACATAAGCAATTTCTCTTGTTTCAAACATGTTTAACATGTAAAGATTCAAACTTTATGTTTGTTTCTTATAATTTCAAATTTTGAATAATGGAACACCAAAACATAAGTGATTTTGCTCATTTTAAACATGTTTAACATGTAAACATTAAAACTTTATATGCATGTTTCTTATAATTTTGAATTTTGAATAATTTAACATCAAAATGTAAAGGCTTTTACTCATTTCCAACATGTTTAACATGTAAAGATTCAAACTTTATGTGGATTTCTTATAATTTTGAATTTTGAATAATCTAACACTAAAACATAAGTAGTTTTGCTCATTTTGAATATGTTTAACATATAAATATTCAAACGCTATGTACATTTATTATAATTTTGAATAATGTAATACCAAAATGTAAGTGGTTTTGCTCGTTTTGAATGTGTTTAATATGTAAAGATTCTAACTTTATGCGTGTTTCTTATAATTTTGAAATTTGAATAACGAACACCAAAATGTAAGTGGTTTTGCTAATTTTGAACATGTTTAACATGTAAAGATTCAAACTTTATGTGCATTTCTTATAATTTTGAATAATATAACACCAAAAAATAAGTGGTTTTACTCATTTCAAACATATTTAATATGTAAAGATTCAAAAATTATGTGCACTTCTTATAATTTTAAATTTTGATTAATGTAACACCAAAAAGTAAGTAGTTTTGATCATTTAGAACATGTTTAACATATAAAGATTCAAACTTTATGCGTTTTTCTTATAATTTTGCATTTCAAACAATGTAACACTAAAAGTTAAGTGGTATTTCTCATTTCAAACATGTTTAACATGTAAAGATTCAAACTTTATGCATATTTCTTATAATTTTGAATTTTGAATAATGTAAAACCAAAACATAAGCGGTGTTTGTTGTTTTGAATATGTTTAACATGTGAAGATTCAAATTTTATGCACATTTCATATAATTTTAAATTTTGAATAACATAACATAAAAACGTAAGCAATTTTGCTGATTTCAAACATGTTTAACATGTAAAGATTCAAACCTTATGCATGTTTTTTAAAATTTTGAATCGTCAATAACATAACACCAAAACATAAGTAGTTTTGCTCATTTCAAACATATTTAACATGTAAAGATTCAAAATTTATGTGTATTTATTATAATTTTTAATTTTGAATATTGTAACACTGAAATATATGTGGTTTTACTCATTTCGAACATGTTTAAAATGTAAATATTTAAACTTTATATGTATTTCTTAAAATTTTGAATTTTGATTAACATAACGTCAAAATGTAAGTGGTTTTGCTCATTTTGAACATATTTAACATGTAAAGAGTCAAAAATTTTGTGTGTTTCTTATAATTTTAAATTTGGAATAATGTAACACCAAAATGTAAGTATTTTTATTCATTTCAGACATGTTAACACGTAAATATTCAAACATTATGCGTGTTTCTTATAATTTTGAATAGCATAACACCAAAATGTAAGAATTTTTTATGATTTTAAACATGTTTAACATGTATAAATTTAAACTTTATGCGAGTTTCTTATAATTTTGAATTTTGAGTAATGAAAAAAAAAACATAAGTGGTTTTGGTCATTTTAGACATGTTTAACATGTAAAGATTCAAACATTATTTGTGTTTTTTATAATTTTGAATAACATGACACCAAAACATAAATGGTTTTGCTTATTTTGAACATGTTTAACATGTAAAGATTACCATTTTATGCATGTTACTTATAGTTTTGAATAACATAACACCAAAATGTAGGTAGTTTTGCTATTTTCAAACATGTTTAACATGTAAAGATTCAATTTTTAGGCACGTTTCTTATAATTTCAAATTTTGGATAATGTAACACAAAACATAAGTAGTTTGCTTATTTCAAACACGTTTAACATGTAAATACTCAAACCTTGTGTGTTTCTTATAATTTCAAATTTTAAATAATGTAACACCAAAATGTAAGTGGTTTTGCTCATTTTGAATGTGATTTAACATGTAAAGATTCAATCTTTATTCATATTTTTTTATAATTTTGAATTTTAAATAACATAACACCAAAATGTAGGTGGTTTTGTTCTTTTCAAACATGTTTAACTTGTAAAGATTCAAACTTTATGCACATTTCTTATAAGTTTAAATTTTGAATAATGTAACACCAAAACATATGTGGTTTAGCTCATTTTTAATATGTTTATTATGTAAAGATTCAAACATTATGTGTGTTTATTATAATTTTGAAATTTAAATAATGTAACACCAAAATGTAAGTGGTTTTGCTTGTTTCAAACATTTTAACATGTAAAGATTCAAATTTTATGCATATTTCTTATAATTTTAAATTTTGAATAATGTAACAATAAAACATAAGTAGTTTTGATTGTTTCAAATATGTTTAACATGTAAAGATTCAAACTTTATGCGTGTTTCTTATAATTTCAAATTTTAAATAACATAATACCAAAATGTAAGTGGTTTCACTCATTTGGAACATGTTTAACATGTAAAGATTCAAACTTTTTGTGCATTTCTTATAATTTTGACTTAAAAATAACATAACATTGAAACGTAAGTGGTTTTGCTCATTTTGAATATGTTCAGCATGTAAAGATTCAAAATTTATGCATGTTTCTTATAATTTTGTATTTTGAATAATGAAAGATGAAAATGTAAGTGGTTTTGCTCATTTTGAACATGCTTAACATGTAAAGATTCAAACTTTATATGTGTTTCTTATAATTTTGAATTTTGAATAATGTAACAACAAAACATAAGCATTTTTGCCCATTTTGATCATGTTTAACATTTAAGATTCAAACTGTATGTGCATTTCACATAATTTTTAATTTTGAATAATGTTTTTAATTTTATAGGGTAAACACTTTTGAAAGAGAGTGAAGGATTTCCCTAACTACCAAGTACAACATTAAGGGTTTGACTCCCCCAACCAACAACGAGAGAATTAGAGGTGTCCCTAACCTTGGTGAGACTAGAGAATGTGAGGGTCTTAAGGATTCCCACAACTAGAGATTTTAAGGATCCCGTATCCTATAAGTAAAACAAAGAGGTTTGAAGGCTCCCTCAACTTTTAACAAGTGGAATAAAGGTCCCATGACTAGGTAAGACATGAGGGTTTTAAGGCTCCCTCAAACTTTAACAAGTGGAGTAAATGTCTTGTGACCAAGGCCAAACAAAAGAACAAAAAGTAAAGGTACCTATGACTTTAGCAAGACTAGAGAACATGAGGGTTTTAAGGATTCCCACAACTCAGGGTTTTGAGGGTCCTGTAACTTGAAAGTGTAGCAAAGAGGGTTTGAAGGCTCTCCCAACCTTAAACAAGTGGAGTGAAGGTCCGATGACCGAGTCAAAACTAGAGAATTTTAAATAATGTAACAATAAAGTGTAATCAGTTTTGCTTGTTTCAAACATGTTTAATATGTACAGATTCAAAATTTATCCATGTTTTTTATAATTTAAAATTTTGAATAATGTAACACCAAAATCGAAGTGATTTTTCTCATTTTGAACATGTTTAACATATAAAGATTTAAACTTTATGCGTGTTTCTTATAATTTTGAGTTTTGAATAATGTAACACCAAAATGTAAGCAATTTTGCTCATTTCAAACATGTTTAACATGTAAAGATTCAAAATTTATGCACATTTCTTATAATTTTGAATTTTGAGCAACGTATCACCAAAACATGGTTTTGCTCATTTCCAACATGTTCAACATGTAAAGATTTAAACTTTATGCATGTTTATTATAGTTTTTCATTTTACATAATGCAACACCAAAATATAAGCAATTTTGTTCCTTTCAAAATTGTTTAACATGTAAAAATTTAAAATTTATGCATGTTTCTTATAATTTTGAATTTCGAGTAATTTAAAACCAAAATGTAAGCAGTTTTGCTTGTTTTGAATAGGTTTAACATGTAAATATTCAAATTTCAAGTGTGTTTCTTATAATTTTCAATTTTGAAAATTATAACACCAAAACGTCAGCAATTTTTCTCATTTTGGAGATGTTTAACATGTAAAGATTCAAACATTATGCACGTTTCTTATAATTTTGATTAACAAAAGACCAAAACCTAAGTGGTTTTGCTCATTTCAAACATGTTTAACATGTACAAATTAAAATATCATGCACTTTTTTTTATAATTTTGAAGTTTAAATAACTTAAGATAAAAACATAAGTATTTTTGCTCATCTCAAACAAGTTTAACATGTAAAGATTCAAACTTTGTGTGTTTCTTATAATTTTGAATTTTGAATAACATAACACCAAAACATGTGATTTTACTCATTTTGATCAAGTTTAACATGTAAAGATTCAAAATTTATGTGTTTTTATTAAAATTTTGAATTTCGAATAACATAACACCAAAATGTAAATAGTTTTGCTTGTTTTGAACATATTTAACATGTAAAGATTCAATCTTTATGAATGTTTCTTATAATTTTGAATTTTGATTAACGTAACATCAAAATGTAAGTAATTTTGCTCATTTCAAACATGTTTAAGATGTAAAGATTCAAAATTTATACGTATTTCTTATAATTTTGAATTTTGAATAACATAACACCAAAACGTAAGTGGTTTTGATCATTTTGAAAAATTTTAACATGTAAAGATTCAGATTTTATGCATGCTTCTTATAATTTTTAATTTTAAATAATGTAACACCAAAGCATAAGCAATTTTATTCATTTTGAACATGTTTAACATGTACAAATTCAAACATTATGGGCATTTCTTATAAATTTTAAATAATATAAAACCAAAATGTAAGTGATTTTACTTATTTCAAACATATTTACATGTAAAGATTCAAAATTTATTGATGTTTCATATAATTTTGAATAATTTAACACCAAAATGTTGGTTGTTCTACTCGTTTCAAAAATATTTAACATGTGAAGTATCAAAATATATATGTGTATCTTATAATTTTTAATTTTGTATAACGTGACACCAAAATGTAAGTGGTTTGATCATTTGGAACATGTTTAACATCTTAATATTCAAACATTACGTGCGTTTATTATAATTATGAATTTTAAAAAATAAAACACTAAAACATAAGAGGTTTAGTTCATTTAAAACATGTTTAAAATATAAAGATTCAAACTTTATGTGTGTTTCTCATAATTTTGAATTTTGAATAATGTAACACCAACATATGCGATTTTACTTGTTTTGAACATGTTTAACATGTAAAGATTCAAACTTTATGTGTGTTTCTTATCATTTTTACTTTTGAATAATGTAACACAAAAATTTAAGTAGTTTTACCCGTCTTAACATTTAAAAATTCACATTTTATATGCATTTTTTATAATTTATAATTTTGAATAATCTAACAACAAAATGTAAGTGGTTTTGCTTGTTTTAAACATGTTTAACATGTTAAGATTAAAACTTTGTGTGTTTCTTATAATTTTGAATTTTGAATAATGTAACACCAAAATGTAAGCAATTTTTCTCATTTTAAACATGTTTAACATGTAAATATTCACACGTATTGCATGTTTCTTATAATTTTAAATTTTGAATAACGTAACACCAAAACATAAGTGGTTTTGCTCATTTTGAATATGTTTAACATGAAAAAATTCAAACTTTATTGTTTCTTATAATTTTGAAAGATATAACACCAAAACATAAGCTTGCTCATTTTGAACATGTTTAACATGTAAAGATTCAAAATTTATACGCATTTCTTATGATTTTGAATTTTGAATAACATAACACCAAAATGTACAAGTTTTAATCATTTCAAACATGGTGAACATGTAAAGATTCAAAATCTATGCACATTTTTTTATAATTTTTAATTTTTAATAACGTACACCAAAATGTAAGCAGTTTCACTCAATTTGAGCATGTTTAACATGTAAGGATCTAAACTTTATGTGTGTTTCCTATCATTTTAAGTTTTGAATAATGTAACACCAAAATTTAAGCAATTTACTCATTTTGAACATGTTTAACATGTAAAAATTCAAACTTTATGCACTTTTCTCATAATATTGAATTTTGAATAATATAACACCAAAACGTAAGTGGTTTTTTCTGTTTCAAACATGATTAACATGTAAATATTCAAACCTTATGTGCATTTTTTTTATAATTTTGAATTTTAAATAATGTAACACTAAAATATAAGCATGTTTTCTTATTACAAACATGATTAACATGTAAAGATTCAAATTTTATACATATTTATTATAATTTTGAATTTTGAATAATGTAACACCAAAACATAAGCTATTTTGCTCATTTTGAACATGTTTAACATGTAAAGATTCAAATTATATGCGTGTTTCTTATCATTTTGAATTTTGAATAATGTAACACCAAAACCTAAGTAGTTTTGCTCATTTCAAACATGATTAACATGTAAAGATTCAATTTTTATGTACATTTCTTATAAAGTTTAATTTTGAATAATGCAATACCAAAACATAAGCAGTTTTGTTCATTTCAAACATGTTTAACATGTAAAAATTTAAACTTTATGCATGTTTCCTATAATTTTGAATAATGTAACATCAAAATGTAAGTAGTTTTACTCATTTTGAACATGTTTAACATGTAAAGATTCAAAATTTATATGTGTTTCTTGTAATTTTGAATAATGTAACACAAAATGTAAGTGGTCTTGTAAGTTTCAAACTTGTTTAACATGTAAAAATTCAAACTTTATGGATATTTATTATAATTTTGAATAAAGTGACACCAAAACTTAAGTGGTTTTGCTCATTTCAAACATGTTTAACATGTAAAGATTCAAACTTTATGTAGGTTTCTTATAAATTTAAATTTTGAATAACACAACATCAAAACTAAGCGGTCTTTCTCATTTTGAACACGTTTAAAATGTAAAGATTCAAACTTTATGCATGTTTTTTACAATTTTGAATAAAGAAAGACCAAAAAATAAGTAGTTTTGTTCATTTTGAACATGTTTAACATGTAAATATTTAAACTTTATGTGTCTTCCTTATATTTTTGAATTTTGAACAATGAAAGACCAAAACATGAGTGATTTTGAACATGTTTAACATGTAAAGTTTCAATGTTTATGCATTTTTATTATAATTTTAAATTTTAAATAATGAAAGACTAAAATGTAAGTGATTTTGCTCATTTCAAACATGCTTAAAATGTAAAGATTCAAACTATATGTGCATTTATTGTAATTTTGAATAACCTAAGACCAAAATGTAAGTGGTTTTTCTTGTTTTGAACATGTTTAACATGTAAAGATTCAAACTTTATGTACGTTTCTTATAATTTTGAATTTTGAATAATGTAAGACCAAAATGTAAACAGTTTAACGTGTTTCAAACATGTTTAACATGTAAAGATTTAAACTTTATGCATGTTTCTTATAATTTTGAATTTTGAATAACATAAGACCAAAATGCAAGCAATTTTATTTCTTTTGAACATTTTTAACATGTAAAGATTCAAACTTCATGCACGTTTCTTATAATTTTTAATTTTGAATAATGAAAGACCAAAATATAAGTGGGTTTGTTTGTTTTAAACATGTTTAACATGTAAATATTCAAAATTTATGCATGTTTCTTATAATTTTGAATTTTAAATAATGTAACACTAAAACATAAGTGGTTTTGCTTGTTTCAAATATGTTTAACATGTAAAGATTTAAATTTTATATATGTTTCTTATAATTTTGAATAATGTGACACCAAAAAAGTAAGTAGTTTTACTCATTTTATATATGTTTCTTATACTTGTTTTATATGTGTTTAACATGCAAATATTAAAACTTTACATGCGCTTGTCATAATTTTTAATAATGTAACACCAAATTGTAATCCCACAATAGGGGATATATGTTTTACTCAACTTGCATGATATGGAGTTTAGAATTAGTATTAGCTATCATCTAGACCAAACCTTAAAATTTCACCAGTATGGCAATCTTCATTTCAATATCATATTCTTGTAGGATTGACATCCACTTACCCCTTCATTCCCCAAGCTCATTCTAGCTCAACATAAGCTTTGTGGCTATGTCAGGTAGAATAGCATGTACCTTGTTTCTAAGGATGTAGTGTTAGAAATTTTTTACTACCTTTATAAATACATAGGATTGATTATCTATCATGGGATACTTTACCTCTACATTTTTGAATTTGGTGATCATGAAAGCTATAGGATGGTCACTCCCATCAACCTTTTAAGTTAAGACAATAGCCATAGTGTGGTCATAATCAAACAAATACAAGTAAAATTATTTTGAAAAGTTAGGACTTATTAATACTAGGGCTTGAATAATTGCTTTTTTATGTCATCAAAGGATTTTTTTTTATTTTATTTTTATTTTGGATATGTTTAATATGTAAAGATTCAAAAATTTATACGTATTTCTTATAATTTTGAATAACGTAACACCAAAATGTAAGTGGTTTCGATCATTTTGAACAAGTTTATAACATTTAAAGATTAAAACTTTATGTGTGTTTTTTATAATTTTGAATATCTAAACACCAAAATGTAAATAATTTTGCTCATTCCAAACATGTAAACATTTAAACTTTTTGCATGTTTCTTATAATTTTAAATTTTGAATAATGTAACACTAAAACATAAGTAGTTTACCTAGTTTGAACATGTTTAACATCTAAATATTCAAAATTTATGTACATTTCGTATAATTTTAAATTTTATTTAATGTAACACCAAAATATAAGTGGTTTCACTCTTTTCAAACATGGCTAACATGTAAAGATTCAAACTTTATGTACATTTATTTTAATTTTAAATTTTGAATAATGTAATAGCAAAACGTAAGTAGTTGGTCTCGTTTTGGACATATTTAACATGTAAATTTTTTAAATTGGTGCACATTTATTATAATTTTGAATTTTGAATAATGTAAGACCAAAACCTAAGAAGTTTTGCTCATATTGAACATGTTTAACATGTAAAGATTCAAACTTTATGTGTGTTTCTTAAAAAAAAATATTTTGAATAATGTTAGACGAAAACGTAAGTGGTTTTATTCATTTCAAATATGTTTAACATGTAAAGATTCAAATTTCATCTGTGTTTTTTATAATTTTGAATTTTTAAAAATGTAAGACCAAAACGTAAGTGGTTTTGCTCATTTCAGACATGTTTAACTTCTAAAAATTCAAACTTTATGCATGTTACTTATAATTTTTAATTTTGAATAATGTAAGACCAAAATGTAGGTGGTTTTACTTGTTTCAAAAATGTTTAATATGTAAAGATTCAAACTTTAGTGTGTTTTTTATAATTTTGAATTTTGAATAACGAAAGACCAAAATGTAAGTGATTTTGCTCCTTTTGAACATGTTTAGGCAGGTTTTTTATAATTTGAATTTTGAATAAAGTAACACTAAAATGTAAGTGGCTTTGCTCATTTCAAACATGTTTAACATGTAAAGATTCAAATGTTATGTGCATTTCTTATAATTTTGAATTGTGAATAAAGTAACACCAAAACATAAGAGGTTTTACTCATTTTGGACATGTTTAACATGTAAAGATTCAAACTTTATGCATGTTTCTTATAGTTTTGAATAATGTAACACTAAAAAGTAAGCAATTTTACTTGTTTCAAACATATTTAAAATGTAAATATTCAAAATTTAAGTGCATTTATTATAATTTTGAATTTTGAAAAGGTAACACCAAAACATAAGAGGTTTTGATCATTTTGGACATGTTTAACATGTAAAGATTCAAACTTTATGCATGTTTCTTATAATTTTAAATAATATAACACCAAAATACAAGTGCTTTTGCTCATTTTAAACATGTAAACATTCAAAATTTATTCACGTTTCTTATAATTTTGAATTTTTTATAATGTAACACCAAAATGCAAGCAATTTTACCCTTTTCAAACATGTTTAACATATAGATATTTAAATTTTATGCACGTTTAAAATTGTTTTAAATTTTGAATAATGTAACACCAAAATGTAAGTGGTTTTGCTTGTTTCAAATATGTTTAACATGTAAAGATTCAATCTTTATGCACATTTATTATGATTTTGAATTTTGAATAAAGTAACACCAAAACATAAGCAATTTTGTTCATTTCAAACATGTTTAACATGTAAAATTTCAAACTTTGTGCACATTTATTATAATTTTGATTTTTGAATAATGTAAGACAAAAACATAAGCGGTTTTGCTCTGTTTAGACATGTTTAACATGCAAATATTCAAATTGTTTGCACGTTTCTTATAATTTTGAATTTTGAGTAATGTAAGACCAAAACGTAAGTTTTTTATTCATTTTAAACATGTTTAACATGTAAAGATTCAAATTTTATTCACATTTATTATATTTTGAATTTTGAATAATGTAAAACAAAAATGTAAGTGACTTTGCTCATTTCAAATATGTTTACCATCAAAAGATTCAAACTTTATATACATTTCTTATAATTTTTAATTTTGAGTAATGTAAGACCAAAACTTAAGTGGTTTTATTTATTTAAAATAAGTTTAACCGTAAAGATTCAAACTTTATGTGCATTTGTATAATTTTTAATTTTTAATAATGTAAGACCAAAATTTAAGTAGTTTTGCTCATTTCGAACATGTTTAACATGTAATAATTCAAACATTACCCGTGTTTCTTATAATTTCAAATTTTGTATTACATAACACTAAAATGTATTCAATTTTGCTCATTTTGAACATATTTAAATTGTAAAGATTCAAATTTTTTGCATGTTTGTTATAATTTTGAATTTTAAACAATGTAACACTAAAATGTAAGTTGTTTGGCTCATTTTGAACATGTATAACATGTACAGATTCAAAGATGCATGTTTCTTATAATTATTAATTTTGAATAATGTAACACCAAAATGTAAGTGGTTTTGCTCATTTCAAACATGTTTAACATGTAAATATTCAAACTTTATGCGCATTTATAATAATTTTGAATTTTGAATAATGTAATAGCAAAATGTAATTTTTTTGCTTGTCTCAAACATGTTTAACGTGTAAAGTTTCAAACTTTGTGTGTTTCTTATAATTTTAAGTTTTGAATAACATAAGACAAAAATATAAGTGGTTTTTATCATTTTGAACATGTCTAACATGTAAATATTCTATCTTTATGAGAATTTCTTATAATTTTTAATTTTCAATAACGTAAGACCAAAACATAAGTGGTTTTATTCATTTCAAACATGTTTAACATGTAAAGATTCACCTTTTATACATGTTTGTTTTAATTTTGAATGACATAAGACTAAAACATAAGTGATTTTACTCGTTTCAAACATGTTTAACATGTAAAGATTCAAACTTAATGTGCATTTCTTATAATATTGAATTTTGAATAATTTAACACCAAAATATAAGCAATTTTTCTCATTTTGAACATGTTTAACATGTAAATATTCACACTTTATATGCATTTATTATAATTTTGAATTTTGAATAATATAACACCAAAATATAAGTGGTTTTGATCTATTTTGAACATGTTCAACATGTAAAAATTGAAATTTTATCCATGTTTCTTATAATTTTAAATTATGTAACACCAAAATGTAAGCGATTTTGCTTATTATTTCAAACATGTTTAACATGTAAAGATTCAAATATTATGCAAATTTCTTATAATCTTGAATTTTGAATAACATAACACTAAAACATATATGGTTTGCTCATTTCAAACATGTCTAACATGTAAAGATTCAAACTTTATGTGTTTTTATTATAATTTTGAATTTTGAATAACGTAAAATGAAAATGTAATCGGTTTTACTCATTTCAAACATGTTTAGCATGTAAAGATTCAAACTTTATGTGTATTTCTTATAATTTTGAATATTAAATAATGTAACACAAAAGCATAAATCATTTTACTCATTTTGAACATGTTTAACATTTAAGGATTTAAAATTTATGTGCTTTTCTTATAATTTTTAATTTTGAATAATGAAAGACCAAAATGTAAGAGTTTTTTTCTCATTTCAAACAAGTTTATAATTTAAAGATTCAAAATTTATACACATTTCTCATCATTTTGAATTGTGAATAATGTAACACCAAAACGTAAATGAGTTTACTCATTTTAAACATGTTTAACATGTAAATTTTCAAACTTTATTTACGTTTCTTATAATTTTGAATTTTTAATAATGTAACACCCAAATGTAAGTAGTTTTGCTCATTTCAAACATTTATAACATGTAAAGATTCAATCTTTATTATTTTATTTTTTTTGTAATTTTTACTTTTGAATAATGTGACACCAAAATGTAAACGATTTTGCTTATTTCAAACATGTTTAACATGTGAAGAAGTAAATTTTATGTGCATTTCTTATAATTTTGAATTATGTAACACCAAAATGTAAGTGCTTTAGCTTGTTTCGAACATGTTTAACATGTAAAGATTTACATTTTGTTTGTGTTTCTTATAATTTTGAATAACCTAACACCAAAATGTAAGCAATTTTGTCCACTTTGAACATGTTTAACATGTAAAGATTCAAACTTTATATACATTTCTTATATTTTGAATAACGTAACATTAAAATGTAAGTAGTTTTGATCATTTCAAACATGTTTAACATGTAAAGATTCAAAATTTATGTGTGTTTCTTATAATTTTGAATTTTGAATAACATAACACCAAATGTAAGTAGTTTTTCTCATTTTTAACATGTTTAACATGTAAAGATTCAAACATTATGCACATTTATTATAATTTTTAATAATGTAACACGAAAATATAAATGGTTTTGCTCATTTCAAACATGTTTAACATGTAAAGATTTAAAATTTATGCATGTTTTTTTTATAAATTTGAATAATGTAAGACCAAAATGTAAGTGGTTTTGCTCATTTTGAACATGTTTAACATGTAAGTATTCAAAATTTATTCAATTTTCTTATAATTTTAAAATTTGAATAATGTAACACCAAAACATAAGTGGTTTTTCTTGTTTCAAACATGTTTAACATGTAAATATTCAAAAAATTTGCACGTTTCTTATAATTTTGAATAATGTAACACCAAAATGTAAGCAGTTTTGTTCATTTTGAAAATGTAAAGATTTAAAGTTTATATGTGTTTCTTATAATTTAGAATTTTGAGTAATGTAAAACCAAAATGTAAGAGGTTTTGCTCATTTTAAACATGTTTAATAGATAAAGATTCATATTTTATGCATGTTTCTTATAATTTTGAATAATGTAACACCAAAATGTAATGGTTTTTCTCATTTTAAACATGTTAAACATGTAAAATTCAAAACTTATGCACATTTTTTATAATTTTAAATTGTGAATAATGTTAAACATGTAAAGATTTAAAATTCATGTACGTTTCTTATAATTTTGAATTTTGAATAATGTAAGACTAAAACGTAAGTAATTTTTCTCATTTTGACTATGTTTAAGATGTAAAGATTATGCACATTTCTTATAATTTTATGTTTTGAATAAGATAAGACCAAAATGTAGGTGATTTTATTCATTTTAGTAAAATTTTAGAATTTATGTGTGTTTCTTATAATTTTGAATTTTTAATAATATAAGATAAAAACTTAAGTGGTTTTGCTCATTTTAAACATGTATAACTCATAAAAATTCAAACTTTATGTGTTTCTTATAATTTTGAATTTTGAATAACATAGGATCAAAACTTAAGTAGTTTTGCTCATTCTGAACCTGTTTAACATTTAATGATTCAAAATTAATACATGTTTCTTATAATTTTGAATAATGTAAGACCAAAACTCAAGCAGTTTTGCTCATTTCAAACATGTTTAACATGTAAAGATTCAAACTTTATGCATGTTTCTTATAATTTTGAATTTTCAATAATTTAACACTTAATAAAATAAGTAGTTTTGCTCATTACAAACATGTTTAACATGTAAAGATTAAAACTTTATCACATTTCTTATAATTTTGACATGTAACACTAAAATGTAAATGGTTTTGCTCATTTTGAACATGTTAACATGTAATGATTCAAAATTTATGTGAGTTTAGATTATAATTTTGAATTTTGAATAACGTAATTGGTTTTGATCATTTTAGACATGTTTAACATGTAAAGATTCAAATAAATGTGCATTTCTTATAATTCTAAATTTTGAATAATAAAGAAACAAAATGTAAGCTATTTTGCTCATTTTGAACATAGTTAACGTGTAAAGATTCAAAATTTATGCATGATTCTTATAATTTTAAATTTTGAATAACATAACACTAAAGTATAAGTGGTTCAAATCATTTTGAACATGTTTAACATGTAAAGATTCAAATTTTATGCACGTTTCTTATAATTTTGAATTTTGAATAATGTAACATTGAAAAGTAAATGGTTTTGTTCATTTCAAACATGTTTAACATGTAAAGATTCTAATTTTATGTAAATTTCTTATAATTTTGAATTTTGAATAATGTAACACCAAAACATAAATGGTTTTGCTCATTTTGGACATGTTTGACATGTAAAGATTCAAATTTTATACACATTTTTAAAATTTTTGAATAACATAATACCAAAATGTAGACAATTTTATTTATTTTTGAACAATTTTAACATGTAAAGATTCAAAATTTATGTGTATTTCTTATAATTTTGAATAACATAATAATAAATTGTAAATGATTTTACTCATTTCAAACATGTTTAACATGTAAACATTCAAACTTTACACGTGTTTTTTATAATTTTGAATTTTGAATAATGTAACACCAAAATTTAAGTGGTTTTGCCTATTCAAACATGTTTAACATGTAAAAATTCAAAATTTATGCACATTTCTTATAATTTTAAATTTTGAATAATGTAAAACTAAAACATAAGCATTTTAATTTGTTTTGAACATGTTTAACATGTAAAGATTCAATCTTTATGCACATTTATTATAATTTTGAATTTTGAATAATGTAACACCAAAATTAAAGTAGTTTTGCTTGTTTTGAACATGTTTAACATGTAAAGTTTTAAATTTATGCTCATTTCCTATAATGTAAGACCAAAATGTAAGCAATTTTGCTTGCTTTGAACATGTTTAACATGTAAAGATTCAAACTTTATGCATGTTTCTAATAGTTTTTAATTTTGAATAATGTAAGACCAAAACATAAGTGGTTTTATTCATTTTAAACATGTTGAATATGAAAATATTCAAAATTTTCCATGTTTCTTATAATTTTGAATAATGTAAGACCAAAATATAAGTGGTTTTTCCCATTTTGCACATGTTTAACATCTAAAGATTCAAACTTTATTCACCTTTTTTATAATTTTATATTTTGAATAACATAAGATTGAAAGTCAAGAGGTTTATTCTTTTAAAACATGTTTAACATGTAAATATTCAAACTTTATGTGTGTTTCTTATAATTTTTAATTTTTAATAACATAAGACCAAAATGTAAGTGGTTTTCCTCATTTTGAACATGTTTAACATGTAAAGATTCAATCTTTATGTGCATTTCTTATAATTTTGAATGATGTAACACTAAGACATAAGTAGTTTTATTCATTTCAAACATGTTTAAAATGTAAAGATTAAAACTTTGTGTGTGTTTCTTATAAATTGGGTTTTTAATAATGTAACATCAAAATATAAGCAATTTTTCTCATTTTGAACATGTTTAACATGTAAAGATTCAAATTTTATGCATATTGCTTATAATTTTGAATTTTGAATAACGTAACATCAAAATGTAAGTGGTTTGACTCATTTCAAACATGTTTAACATATACTTTTTCAAATTTTATACATGTTTCTTATAGTTTTAAATTTTGAATAATGTAACACCAAAATGTAAGCAGTTTTGTTCATTTTGCTAATTTCAAACATGTTTAACATGTAAAGATTTAAATTTTATGCACATTTATTATAATTTTGAGTTTTGAATAATTTAACACCAAAACATAAGCAATTTTGCTCATTTCAAATATGTTTAACATGTAAAAATTCAAACTTTATGTGTATTTCTTATAATTTTAAATTTTAAATAATGTTAACACCAGAATGTTAGTGTTTTTCTCATTTCAAATATGTTTAACATGTATAAAATCAAAATTTATGTGTGTTTCTTATAATTTTGAATTTTGAATAATGTAACACCAAAATGTAGGTTTTTTTTCTTGTTTCAAACATGTTTAACATGTAAATATTCAAACTTTATCCACATTTCTTATAATTTTAAATTTTGAATAATGAATGACCAAAATGTAAATGGTTTTGATTATTTTGAATATGTTTAACTTCTGGAAGGATAATCATTGAGAGGGGGGTAAATTAGTGTCTTTAAAGAATTCATTCATTTCCATTTTTAGCACACATGAACCATTCATACAAACATGAACATCTAACAAAGTGTATGCAACCATATAATATCATGAAACAAGATAACATATTATATATGTGGGAAACCCTTAAGGGAATGAAAAACTATTGATATCTAAAAATGGAATATAGTCCTAAAATACAAAAACCAATCTTTAGTGAATCACCATCTTCACATGGAGTATCAACCCCAACTAGTCAAGTATCCACTCAACTAGGCTTTAACAAATGCCAACTTGTAAGGAGGCACAAACCTCGTAGATGACTCAACACCAACTCAACCACCTAATTTTTTTTATCACATTTAGAAAAAAAATTTATCACACAATAGATGATGATCACCCTTTTAGCTATTCTCACTCTTCTATCCCTCTCAAACTACCTTTTGGGCTTCTTTCCTCAAATAGGTCTCTTAAATACAAATTAGGTCAAATGACCTTGATACTCATCTATAGTACCCCTTTAGGATATTCATTGAAGTTTATATATACCCCTTTTATAGTCTAAAAGACCTCTTTCATCTCTTCAATGTGTTATTTCCTTCACTTGCACTCTCAAAATCTCTAACTCACCAATTAGGCTTATTAAGCCTTGTTCTTATACAATCCTCTAACTCACACAGCTCTTGGTCATACATATGCACTTTCACACTTGTATTAACCTTATATTAGGTTGGTCATAACACAAAATACCAAAACCTATTTTAGGCCTTAAGGAGGTCTAATTCAATTAAGCCTTCATTATTACATGTAACCCTTTGATCTCCTTAGAACACTTTTAAAATTCACACATAACATGAATACTTCATATAAAAATCAAATATACTCCCACTAATGTATTATAGGATCAATAAGACATTTTACAATAAATTGATACTTGAAACCCCTCATTAACACTATTCACATTAGGCCTTTGAACACACAAAAAAATCTATCTTGAATAACTAAAGATAACACATCATTTATCCACAAAACCATTATAATAAACCATATCTAATAAAACATCATGACCTAAATTATATCAAAATATGAATTAGATACTTCAATTTAGTTTATATATCCTCAAAAACACCTCTACAACTCACTTACTAAGAACTATCAGTTTTCCTCAAAGACTAGTCATGGTGACTCAAACCTCTAACACCTATATAGACATATTCAATGACTTATAATACATGTAGATTATAATATGAGATAATTTATATCATTATTATATAGAAATATAATATGGTAAAATGTAAAATATTGGTCTTGCAGACCAATCTCATAACCTTATATCTCACTATCTTATCTGAACCAGATAGGTCAACTCATGAACAACTTTTTCACTATATTCACTAACCTCCTAAACTTATAAAAAATATTAAAATGTATTAAAATTCATGAAAAATAAATCTATTTACTTTTTTTCATCATATTATTAATAAAACACATTCCTAATCATCTTCTAATTATTGCTTGAGTTTTTCACTATTTACACCATTAGGCCTATTAACGACTGACTAATTTAGATGACTGGTTTAAAACACTTGAGTATTAAAACCTATCTAGAAACCTTCATGACATAAAACATGAGTCTCTACCTTATTCTTCCATCCATTTTCTTACTATGTCTAATGCAACTTTTGACTTCTACAATAACTTCTTTAGAAATAAACTTGTAACTCAAAATTTTATCTCTCCTCTCTCTAACCAATACCACTTAAAGGTACCTATGAGAGACCAATACAAGGTATAATATATTAAATAATCATACCAATCCATTCTGGGCACTTTTCCTCAATATCTTCAACATCGGGTCCTTATTAGGGTTCTAAGAGGGTTTAAAGCTATTTCCATTCTTAACAATTGTTCATAAAGCATAGCCCCTCAATTCAAAAACTAACGCCTATAATTTTTATCTATGACCCTTACCAATCTACCATGAATAAATCAATTTTCCATGAAAGGTTTTGGTGATGATGTAGAGGTTACATAATCTTTCTCTCCTTGTCTTATTCAATACTCACTTTCTTGAAAATGGCTCATTGGATAATTTTTCATTCAAAAATTTGAGGTTCACCTGACTATTTTATGGATTATAATGACTTAATATTTATTATAATGGTCTCATTATTCCTCTCATACCCTTAAAAAATCTATTCATTATTTATCACTAAACCCTTGTAACTTCCTTTATTCTCATAGTCTATTTTAGTATCCCTTTTTTGGATAAATCTTGTTTATATAGAATTATATAGAGGAATTTTGAAAAGAAAATTATCTCATTTATTAAACATCCATTATTATATTTATATTATTCACCAAGTTTTATACCTTATCTCATTTCTTAAACATCCTTTCTAGGCACTTCTAGGCCTCATATTAGGCCGATTAGGCCTTTGTCTATCTATTCACTACACAATCAATTAGAACGGTATGGATTTGTACCCCACCAAACTATAAACTCAAAAATACTTTGACACATCCACCCTAACTGATGACCAATGTTTAGGACATTTTGTTGGTGAAATAATTCAAAATATCCATTTTTGTTCAAAACCCTAGTAACATGGTTTGTGGGGTTTATTACAGGCTGAAAAGGATTATTTATAAATTTTTTGCATAATAGCAACTTTAAAACTACTATAGGTAATATTTAGGACTTTTAAATTGATTAGGATCCTTTAAAAAATTATGGAATAGCCTCTTGACTCCTTATTTAACTTCTTCCACTTGATCTAAATCTTGACTCTATTCTAAGGTCCTAGCATAATTTACACATCTATGTGAAGGGTTGTAACACACTATAAAAGCTTCATAAAAATGTTATAATCACCAAACATCTTATTTAAAACATTTATTCAATTTTTCCCACAACAATCTTAGTTGACTGTACAAAATCCTTAACTTCTACAAGACTGTGCATAACAGAAAAGGAAAAGTTTATTATTTTCAATCTCATAAAGGGTTTCATTAAACTAAGATTATTTGTGAGGATATTTTTTACTCTACCTAAACCTTTACATGTATTAATTAATATACCTTAAAAAATCCTACGTTCCTTATTATTACATTGGCTTTGATCTCCCTGTATTCTTACAATCACTATTATAGGGTCTATATGGACTATTTTAACGGTTTTGACCCTCAAAATTCTTTCAAAATATTTTCAAATGGTTATTAATGATTCTTAAAATCTCTAATATCCACTTAGGAATCAATATATACTCCTTTAATGTATTTATTGTACTCTTAATCACAATCTATTTACTCATAGTCTGTGCATACTAGGTTTAACAAGGGTATACAATGAAATGATATCAACAACACATTTAACAAATACAATAAAGATTCATTAATTTACATTAAAAAATTATGGTATAACTCACCAATTCATTCTAAAACCTCAAAATACAGTATTGTTACATCTTCCACCATCATCATGTATACTTCGTCATGGTGATGGCACATGACTAGAAAACCATAATATGCAAGTTAATTATTCAACCAAGAAAATTGTCTTCTATTAATTTGGGGTGTATTATACATCTCTCACTCTAATACACAACCCTATACTATTAATTTTTTCATCTTGAATGACCTACCTTGATTCACACCAAAAACCACTATTTATACCAAAATACTCCAACCACCCTAACTACCTTTTGAGCCTTCTAACATAGTGAGGAAAGACACATTATTTATATTTTTAGGTGTAGTTAGGATTTTGACATAACACCCTAAACACTCTCAAGATACAATGTCATCACACTAAGATACTTTACAGACAATACAAAATTTTCAAATATTTGAATTGACCTTTTAGCTGAGAAAATGCCTACAGGTACCTAATTCAAATTTGATATCATATTAATAGTAAAAAATGTTTCCTAAAGGCCTCATACAACCATGAAAACCTACTAAGACTTTAAACATGATAATTATACTAATATTTACATAATATGAAGTTATGTTTCTACATCAAGTGAGCTGATAAGCAAAAGAAAATCCTTCTCGAGTTGAGAACCCTTCATTCTAAGCACTCGAGAGACCTCAAAACAACTTTTCATGTGTTGTACTTCAAACTATGACCTCAAAATACATGACCAAACTTTAAACAACATAAATCACCTATATTAATGATTATATGAGCTTAACCACCTTAAAATCTGATTATGACCCTCATTAGGCCACACTCTCTCTCTTTGTTCTCTTAGACCTTGATCTGTAAACCACTTTAGGCCTTAAAACTGACATTCATGCCTCTTTACATGAAATATTCACCACTCTCACTTACTCAAGAAACCTCTCTCATGCATAAATATTACCATACATCCTTCACATGCCTTGACAATATATCATGATACCTCATTAGGCTAGGTAGGGTCTAGGAGTGGTTTAGGTGTAGAATTGGTCAAAAGGTCTTACTCCTAAGGTCTCATGAATGATCTAATGCATAATATACATGATAAAAAAAATTAATACTACCACTCATGCCTATGTACACTCATCTCACCAAGACATTATGCCCATACATTCTCATAAGGTCTCTTCATGTCATGACTAGACTTAAACTACTCAAGGACCTATACCTTTATGCAACTAAAAGGCATTAGTTGCCTTCAAATTCCCTCTTTTTCCTTCAAATTATCTTTCATGAAAATAAACTTCAATGAAAATATTCCATTAATTCCCCTTGTCATATCAACATACTACCAATTATGCACTCTCTCAATGACATCAATCTCATGCAAGATGCACCTTTGACATGAATGACAATGCACGTTTCTTATAATTTTGTATTTTGAATAACTTAACACCAAAACATAATCAATTTTTATCATTTCAAACATGTTTAACATGTAAATATTTAAATTTTATGCGTGTTTCTTTTAATTTTTAATTTTGAATAACATAACAACAAAACATAAGCAATTTTGCTCATTTTAAACATGTTTAATATGTAAAGATTCAAACTTTATTCATTTCTCTTATAATTTTGAATTTTGAATAATGTAACACCAAAATGTAAGTGAATTTCTCATTTCAAATATATTTAACATGTAAAGATTCAAACTTTATGTGTGTTTCTTATAATTTTGAAATCTGAATAATGTAACACCAAAATGTAAGTGGTTTTGTTCATTTTGAACATGTTTAACATGTTAAGACTTTATGTGTGTTTCTTATAATTTTGAATTTTGAATAATGAAAGACCAAAATGTAAGTGGTTTTTCTCATTTTAAACATGTTAAACATGTAAAGATTCAAATTTTATGCATGTTTATTATAATTTTGAATTTTGAATTTTGAATAATGTAACACCAAAATGTAAGTGGTTTTACTCATTTTGAACATGTTTAACATGAAAAGATTCAAATTTTACATGTGTTTCTTATAATTTTGAATTTTGAATAATGTAACAAAAAAACATAAGTGGTTTTGCTCATTTTAAAATTTTAAACATGTAAATATTCTAAATTTATACATGCTTCTTATAATTTTGAATAACATAACACCAAAATGTAAGTGATTTTGTAATGTAGAAAAAAATAGGCCAAACTTTTAGAGGCCATAAATTTTGACCCATAGCTCTATTTGAGCTCTTCCATGTGTCAAAATGACCATATCAAAAATTTTGTTTCTTCCCCAAGCCATGTTTTCCACTTAGAGTTTTCTCAATATTTTTCAAAGGTCAAACATGACCATCTAAGGTCTGAAATTATAGTTGATTGAATTTTTTGAGATTTTTCTATTTTTAGAAATTGTATATTTTTATGATTAAATGTGAAATTTAGTTAAAGTTCATCCAATAGGCTTATTTTAGTGCTTAGAGTATTTTGGGATATTTTTAGAGTTGCACGTACACATGTGAAACTTACTAAAAATAAAAGCTGTTAAAAATAGAGGTTCTTTTTTAGATTTTTTTTTTTTTTTTTTTTTATCAAATTTTTGCATATCAACTATAATTCCAAGTTGAGGCTTATTTAAGCATGGTTTGGGTTTTTAATTATTTCAATTCATTCAATATTAATCAATATAATTTATTATTTCATAAGCTTTGCTTATTGATAAATTATTATCTTGATAGTTTTTAGCTTCATTATCTGGTATCAAAGTAAGTCTGAATCTTAAAGGAGTAAGAAATGGTGAGAGGATGAGGAGGTATTGCATAGATGAAATTTACTATATAAGATCTACAAAGTCAAGTGGAATAATTAACTAAGGTTATTACCAATTAGAAAAGAAAACAAAGTGGTGATAAATCTGAGGAAGACACATATCAAGATGAGGAAATTTAGCAAGAAGAAGATCAGCCATCATCGATGGAAGAGAGGATGGTTCAAGATTTAGAAGGAAGAAATAAAGAAATCAAGGTTGATGTTTTAGATTATTAAGGTAGTTTAAAACTAGAGGATTTTATAGATTGGATGAATAACATGGAGAAGTTATTTGAGTGTAAGATTATGAGAGAAAATAAGAAGGTAAAGTTTGCGTGCATGAAATTAAAAGGTCATGCAATGATTTGGTGGGATAAACTAAAGAAAGAGAGATATTAAAAAGGTATAGAAAAAATTAATACATGGAAAAATATTGAGAAGAAGCTAAGGGAGAAATTTCTTCCTATAGATTATGCATAAACCCTATATAGAAGATTTTAAAATTTGAGGCAAAAAGATCACAATAATCAAGAGTATATAAATTAATTTTATAAGCTTTCCATACAAGTGGATCATGATGAAACAAAAAAATAGATGGATATAAGGTATTTAAATGGTTTGAAATTTACTATTCAAGATGAATTAATCATGCATAGAATACTTTATAGGGAGGGCTTATAAATTAGCTTTGAAGGCATAAGAAAAAAATAAACATAATTTAATACGAATGTCTCTTTGTCTGGATCCCCTCTAAATAGGGGATGAGGTTGGTTTAATACCAAAAAATGTGGGTCTAATACCAATAGAGGTGAATCATCACATGGTAAAGAAAGGCAAGTTGACAATAGGCAAGGGTTTCAATACCAACAAAGAGGAAGAGAGTTTTAGAGAAGATGAGGTTACAGTAGTGCTAGAGGATGGTTTATGAATCAACACAAATTTTATGTTTTCTATAGATGTGGAGAAGAAGGAAACAGATCATTTGAGTTTCCACACTATCAAGATCAATAAAGGAGGCAAGAAGATCTCCCAAGAGTCAATCTAGTTGAGACTAAAATAGAAGAGCAAAATACTAAAGTTGCACCTTTGGATAGAATCTCGTGATGAGAAAAATAATGATAACTCTAAGGAAGGAACAAGTGAAGAATAAAGAAGCTGGTGATGCGTGGCTATGATCAAACATTTTTTGAACAAGATGTATTTTAGGTGGAAAGGTATGTAAAGTAATTATAAATGGTGGTAGTTATGAAAATATGGTTTCTAAATAAATGATAGAGAAATTACATTTGAAATGTGAAAACATCCTAATTCTTATTAGATTTCATGGTTTAAAAAAAGGAATGAGTTTATAGTAGATAAAATGTGTTTAATCAAATTTTTTATAGGAAAAACTTATAATGATGAAATATAGTGTGATGTTATTTTGATGGATGCATGCCATTTGTTATTGGAGAGACTGAGGTAATTTGACAAAAAATTAATTCATGATGGAGAAAAGAACACGTATAATTTTTGGAAAGGTGGTACAAAGGTAGTTTTTTTACCTCTTAAAGAAGAAGAGAAGGTAGAAAGCATGTTCTCTGCTAAAGAATTTATCCAAGATATGAAGGTGGTAAGTTGTTGTTATGTATTAGTAACAAAGAATGAAGACATGAAAATGGTGAAAATATGAATATAAGTAGCAAGAATGTTGAAAGAATATGTAGATGTTAGTCATGATGAGTTACTAGATGGTTTACCACCAATGAGAGATATTCAACATCACATTGATTTGATTCCAGGATCAACTCTACCCAATCAAGTAGCTTATAGGATGAGTCTAGTAAAACATGTAAAATCAAATAAATAAGTTACTAAATTGTTAAGAAAGAATATGATAAGGGAGAGTATGAGTCTATGTGTAACACCAACATTACTAACTCCAAAGAAAGATAGAGGATGGAGAATGTGTGTGGATAGTAAAGTGATTAATAAAATCACAATCATGTATAGATTTCCTATACCTTATTTAAATGATATGATGGATGTGATTGTAGGAGAAAAATAGTTTACCAAGATTGATCTAAGGAGTGGTTATTATCAGATTCGAATTCATGAAAGATATGAGTGGAAAATTGCATTCAAGACTAGGAATGGCTTATATGAGTGGATGGTGATGCCCTTTGGATTATCTAATGCACCTAACACATTTATGAGGATGATGAATGCAATGATTTTATGAGAGTATATTGGTAAGTTTGTGGTTGTTTATTTTGATAATATTTTGATATTTAGTAAGACTAAATAAAACTTATAACATTTGAAAATGGTACTAGATTTGTTTAGAAAGGAGAAGTTGTATGAAATTTTGAAGAAGTGTAGATTTATGTAGAGTAGTTTGGTATTTTTGGGATTTGTAGTTTTAGTAGATGGTGTGAGAATGGATAAAGAAAAGATAAAGAAAATTATTGAGTGGCCTATTGTAAAAATCATTATAGAGGTAAGAAGATTCCACGGTTTAGCAACTTTTTACAAAACAAATATTAAAAAATTTAGTAGCATTATGACACCAATAATAGATTGCATGAGAGAAAGAATTTGCATGGACTAGAGCAGCCATAGAAATCTTTGAATTATTAAAGAAGAAGAGTATAGAAAGACCAATTTTAACAATATCGGATTTTAGCAAAGTGTTTGAGGTTGATTGTGATACTTAATTTGTGGTAATTGGTGTTGTGTTTAGTCAATAAGAAAAGCCAATAGCATATTTTAGTGAGAAATTGAATCAGGTAAGAACAAAGTATTCTACCTATGATGGTGAAATTTATGCAACTGTACAAGTATTAAGACATTTGATACATTACCTGGTGCCTAAGCATTTTATCCTATTTACAGATCATGAAGCTTTAAAGTATGTGAATACACCAAAGAAGTTAAATAGTAGGAATGCAAAGTGGGTATCTTTATCATAGGGGTATACCTTCATGTTGAAACATAAATAAAGAAAATAGAATTAGGTAGCTGACGCATTAAGTAGGAGAGTAGCGTTATTAACTACTATGGTGAATGAAGTAGTTGGATTTGAATCTATCAAAGAATTATATGATACTGATCCATATTTTAGAAAGGTATTTAAGAAATAAAAGAATACATTAATAGGTGGGATAGGTACTATTAATGATGAGTATCTTATACAAGAAGGTTATCTCTTCAAAAGAAAAAAATTATGCATTCTAGTTGGGTCTCTATGAGATAATATAATAAGAGAATCACATAGTGGTTTTTTGGCTAAAGATGAAGAGAGATGTGACAAGGTATGTTTCAAGGTGTAGGTTATGTCAGATAGGTAAAGACATGCATAAAATACTAGATTATACATGGCATTACCAGTTCCAAGAAGACCATGGATAGATTTGAGTATAGATTTTGTGTTGAGATTACCAAACACACAGAGAGGTAATGATTCAATTTTTGTTGTTGTAGATAAATTTTTTAAAATAGTTCATTTCATTGCATGTAAGAAAACCAATGATGCCACTAGAGTTGCAGAATTATTTTTTAAAGATATTGTGAGATTGCATGGTGTTCAAAAAACTATTACTTCAGATAGGGACACAAAATTTATAAGTCATTTTGAATGTGTTTAACATGTAAAACACTTATAAATTTTGTTGAATAAGATGGATACTAAGCTAAAATTCAATAGTGCATATTAGCCGCAAATAGATGGATAGATAAAAGTTGTGAATAAGAGCTTGGAAAATTTGTTGAGATGCATAGTGGGAGAGAAGCCCAAGTAATGGAACTTGGCTTTACCATAAGTTGATTTTGTATATAAAGTTCAGTGAATAGATCAACAAAAAAATCACCATTTCAAATTGTTTATGGGAGAAATTTTATGGGTGTTTTAGATTTGATACAATTACCAATTATAGATCAAATTAGTGATGATGTAGAAGCATTTGTAGAGCATAGATAGTAGTTGCAAGGAGTATGAAGAAAGTTACAGAAAAGTAATGAGAAATATAAAGCATCAACAAATGTCAGAAGAAGACCCAAGGTATTTTAAGAATAAGAGTTGGTAATGGTTTACTTGATGAAAGAAAAATTTCTAAAAGGCATGTGCAAACAATTTGATGTACAAGAAAATTGGGCCATGTAGAATTATGAAGAAAATCAATGACAATGCTTATGAGGTGAGTTTACCATAGAATTTTGATATCTCTTTACTGTTTAATGTTTCATACTTATATCAATTATATGGAGAATATGGTGAAGGTGATAAATATGAAGAAGTAAATTGGAAGCAACAGGTTTCAAAGAAGAAGAAAGAAAAGATAGTGTAGGTTTTGGATATGAAGACAATGAGCACAAGGGAAGGGAATTATAATAGGTATTTGGTACAGTGGGAAGGATTACAACAATAAGACAACACTTGGATTATAGAATGGTATTTAAATAAGATTGATAAAGAAAAATGGTAGTAGTATAATCAGGGCAACTTGTAGGAGCTGAGTTGTTTTCAACTAGAGGAGCATGATGCAAAAAAAAATCATCAAACTTCTAGAGGCCAGAACTTTTGACCCATAGCTCCATTTGAGCTCTTTAACATGCCAAAATGACTGTCTCAAAAAGTTCATTGCTTCCCTAAGTGGAACTTTCTACTTAGAGGTGTTTTAAATATTTTTTGGAGCCAAACATGACTATTTGAGTGTCTGGAATTACAGTTTATTGATTTTTTTGGGATTTTTTTATATTTAGAAATTATATATTTTTATGACTAGACGTGAACTTCAATTGAAATTATTTAAGAAAATTATATATCCTTATGTATTTAAGGATATTTTTAGAGCTGCATGCACTTAGATGTGAAACTTACTAAAAATAGTTACTACTAAAAATAGAAGTTTTTTTTTTAGATTTTAATTTTTTTAGAATTTTTACATGTCAACTATAATTCCAAGATCAAGATTACTTAATCATTGTTTGAGTTTGCAATTATTTCAATTCATTAAATATAAATCAATACAAGTTATTGTTTTAGAAGCATTGCCTATTGATAAATTATTGTCTTGATAGTTTTTGGATTCATTATGCATGTTTCTTATAATTTTGAATTTTAAATAATGTAACACCAAAACCTAAATGGTTTTGCTCATTTTAAAATTTTGAACATGTAAAAATTCAAAATTTGTGCATATTTCTTATAATTTTGAATTTTGAATAATGTAACACCAAAATGTAAGTGATTTTACTCATTTTGAATGTGTTTAACATGTAAAAAATCAAAATTTATATGTGTTTCTTATAATTTTGAATTTTGAATAATGTAACACCAAAACATAAGTGGTTTGGCTCATTTTGAACATTTTTAACATGTAAAGATTTAAAATTTATGTGTTGTGTATAATTTTGAATTTTGAATAATGAAATAAATATAGGCAATTTTAATTATTTTGAACATGATAACATGTAAAAATTCAAACTTTATGTTTCTTATAATTTTGAATTTTGAATAACATCAAAGCATAAGTGATTTTTGCTTGTTTTGAACATGTTTAACATGTAAAGATTCAAACTTTATGCACCTTTCTTATAATTTTAAATTTTGAATAACATAACACCAAAACATAAGTGGTTTTGCTCATTTTAAACATGTTTAAGATGTAAAGATTCAAACTTTATGCATGTTTCTTATAATTATAAATAACATAACAGAAAACGTAAGCATTTTTGCTCACTTTGAACATGTTTAACTTGTAAAGATTCAAACTTTATGCATTTTTCTTATAATTTAGAATTTTGAATAATGTATCACCAAAACATAAGTGATTTTGCTCATTTTCAACATGTCTAACATGTAAAGATTCAAAAAAATTATGTGTTTCTTATAATTTCTAATTTTGAATAATGTAACACCAAAAAGCAAGCGGTTTTGCTCATTTTGAATATGTTTAACGTGTAAAGATTCAAAATTTATGTGTGTTTCTTATAATTTTAAATTTTGAATAACGTAACACTAAAATGTAAGTAGTTTTGCTCATTTTGAACATGTTTAACATGTAAAGATTCAAACTTTATGCGCATTTCTTATAATTTGGAATAATGTAACACCAAAATAGAAATAGTTTTGCTCATTTAGAATATGTTTAACATGTAAAGAATCAAACATTATGCACATTTCTTATAATTTTGAATTTTAATTAATGTAACACCAAAATGTAAGTGGTTTTACTCATTTCAAACATGTTTAACATGTAAAGATATAAACTTTATGCACATTTCTTATAATTTTGAATTTTGAATAATGAAAGACCAACACGTAAGTGGTTTTGCTTGTTTCAAACATGTTTAACATGTAAAGATTCAAATTTTATGAATGTTTCTTATAATTTTGAATAATGTAACACGAAAATGTAATCAATTTTACTCGTTTTGAACATGTTTAACATGTAAAGATTCAAATATTATGTGTATTTATTATAATTTTGAATAACATTACACCAAAACATTTTTAAGAGGTTTTGCTCGTTCCAAATATGTTTAAAATGTAAAGATTCAAACTTTATATACATTTTTTATAATTTTGAATTTTGAATAATGTAACATGGAAACATAAGCAATTTTGCTTGTTTCGAACACGTTTAACATGTAAAGATTCAAACTTTATGTGTGTTTCTTATAGTTTTGAAATTTAAATAACTTAACACAAAAATGTAATCAATTTTTCTCATTTTGAACATGTTTAACATGTAAAGACTTAAACTTTGTATGTGTTTTTTATAATTTTGAATTTTGAATAACGTAACACCAAAATGTAAGCATTTTTACTTATTTTGAACATGTTTAGCATGTAAAGTTTTAAATTATATATATATATATATATATATATATATATATATATATATATATATATAATTTTGAGTAATGCAATACAAAAACATTAGTGGTTTTGTTGATTTAAAACATTTTTAACATGTAAAGATTCAAACTTTATGCGTATTTCTTACAATTTTGAATAACATAACACCAATACATAAGCAGTTTTACTCATTTTGAACATGTTTAAAATGTTAAGTTTCAAATTTTATGCACATTTCTTATAATTTTGAATTTTGAATAATGTAACACTAAAACGTAAGTGGTTTTGTTTGTTTCAAATATGGTTAACATCTAAAGTTCTAAAGTTTAAGCACGTTTCTTATAATTTTGATTTTTGAATAATGTAAAACCAAAATGTAAGTAGTTTTGCCCATTTAAAACATGTTTAACATGTAAAGATTTAAACTTTATGCGTGTTTCTTATAATTTTGAATTTTGAATAATATAACACAAAAATATAAATGATATTACTTATTTCGAACAAGTTTAATATGTAAAGATTCAAACTTTATGCATGTTTCTTATAATTTCAAATTTTGAATAATGGAACACCAAAGCATAAGCATTTTTGCTCATTTTAAACATGTTTAACATGGAAATATTCAAACTTTAATGCACATTTTTTATAATTTGGAATTTTAAATAAAGTGACACCAAAATATAAGTGGTTTTGATCATTTTAAATGTGTTTAACATGTAAAGATTCAAAATTTATGTGTTTCTTATAATTTTCAATTTCAAATAATGACAGACCAAAACATAAGTGGTTTTGCTCATTTCAAACATGTAAAATATGTAAAGATTCAAACTTTTTACGCATTTCTTATAATTTTAAATGTTGAATAACATAACACCAAAAAGTAAGTGTTTTTACTTATTTTGAACATGTTTAACATGTAAAGAATTAAACTTTATGCATAACATTTTGTAATTTTGAATAATGCAACACCAAAACGTAAGTGGTTTTACTCATTTTAAATATGTTTAACATGTAAAGATTCAAACTTTACGTTCATTTCTTTCAATTTTGAAGTTTGAATAACATAATACAAATACATAAGCTGTTTTGCTCATTTCAAAAATGTTTAACATGTAAAAATTCAAGCTTTATGTGCATTTCTTATAATTTTGAATTTTGAATAATGTAAAACCAAAACATAAGCTATTGTTCTTGTTTCAAACATGTTTAGCATGTAAATTCTTTAAGTTTATGCGTATTTCTTATAATTTTGAATTTTGAATAATGTAAGACCAAAATGTAAGCGGTTTTCATCATTTCAAACATATTTAATATGTAAAGATTCAAACTTTATGCATATTTCTTATCATATTAAATTTTGAATAATGTAACACCAAAATATAAGCAGTTTTACTTGTTTTGAACAAGTTTAACATGTAAATAATCAAACTTTATCTGTGTTTCTTATAATTTCAAATTTTTAATAATGTGACACCAAAACATAAGCATTTTTTCTCATTTTGAACATGTTTAACATTTAAAGATTAAAACTTTGTGTTTTTCTTATTATTTTTAATTTTGAATAATGTAACACCAAAATATAAGTAGTTTAACATGTAAAGATTCAAACTTCATGCATGTTTCTTATAATTTTGAATAACATAACACCAAATTGTAAGTGGTTATACTCATATCAAACATGTTTAACATGTAAAGATTCAAACTTTATGCACATTTATTATAATTTTAAATAACGAAACACCAAAATGTAAGTAGTTTTGATCATTCCAAACATGTTTAACATTTAAAAATTCAAATTTTATGTGCATTTTTTACAATTTTGAATTTTAAATAATGAAAAACCAAAATGTAACCAATTTTGCTCATTTTGAACATGTTTAACATGTAAAGATTCACACTTTATGTATGTTTCTTAAAATAATGAGTAACTTAATACCAAAATGTAAGCATTTTTGCTCATTTTGAACATGTTTAACATGTAAAGATTCAAACTTTATGTGTGTTTCTTATAATTTTAAATTTTAAATAATGTAATAACAAAATGTAAGTTGTTTTCATCATTTCGAATGTGTTTAACATGTAAAGATTCATACTTTATGTGGGTTTCTTATTATTTTGTATTTTGAACAATGGAACACCAAAATGTAAGCAGTTTTGCTCATTTCAAACATGTTAACATGTAAAGATTTAAATTTTATTTGCATTTCTTATAGTTTTGAATTTTGAATAATGTAACACAAAAAAATTTATCATTTCAAACATGTTTAACATATAAATATTCAAAATTTATTCATGTTTATTATAATTTTGAACTTTAAACAATATATCACCAAAACATAAGTGGTTTTGATCATTTTGAACATGTTTAACATGTAAAGATTTAAAATTTATGCATATTTCTTGTAATTTTTAATTTTGAATAATGCAACACCAAAATCCAAGCATTTTTGCTCATTTTAAACATGTTTAGCATGTAAAAAATCAAATTTAATGCATGTTTTATATAATTTTGAATTTTGAATAGCATAACACCAAAAAATAAGTGGTTTTGCTCATTTCATAAATTTTTAACATGTAAAGATTCAAACTTTATGCGTATTTCTTATAATTTTGAATTTTGAAAAATGTAAAACCAAAATATAAGCATTTTTGCTCATTTCAAAGATGTTTAACATGTAAAGATTCAAACTTTATGTAAATTTCATATAATTATGAATTTTGAATAGCGTAAGACTAAATGTAAGTAGTTTTACTTGTTTCAAACATGTTTAAAATGTAAAGGTTCAAACTCTATGCACATTTCTTATAATTTTGAATTTTGAATAATGTAACACCAAAACATAAGCATTTTTGCATGTTTTGAACATGTTTAACATGTAAAGATTCAAACTTTATGTGAGTTTCTTGCAATATTTAATTTGAAATAATGTAACACCAAAATATAAGTGGTTTTACTCATTTTGAACATGTTTAACTTGTAAATATTCAAAATTTTAAATTTTGAAAAATATAACACTAAAACTTAAGTGGTTTTGCTCGTTTTGAACATGTTTAACACATAAAGATTCAAACATTATGCGTGTTTCTTATAATTTCAAATTTTAAATAATTTGACACCAAAATGTAAGTGGTTTTTCCAATTTTAAACATGTTTAACATGTAAAGATTCAAAATTTATGTGTGTTTCTTATAATTTTAAATTTTAAATAATATATCACCAAAAGGTAAGTGGTTTTGCTCATTTCAAACATGTTTAATATGTAAAGATTCAAACATTATGTGAGTTTCTCGTAATTTTTAATTTTGTATATTACAACACCAAAATGTGAGAAATTTTGCTCATTTCAAACATGTTTAACATATATAAAATTCAAACATGTGTTTCTTATAATTTCAAATTTTAAATAATGTAACACCAAAACGTAAGCAATTTTGCCCATTTTGAACATGTTTAACATGTAAAGATTCAAACTTTATGTATGTTTCTTATAATTTTGAATTTTAAGTAACGTAACACCAAAACATAATCAATTTTGCTGATTTTGAACATGTTTGACATGTAAAGATTCAAACTTTATGCATGTTTTTTATAATTTTGAATTTTGGATAATGAAAGACCAAAACATAAATGGTTTGTCTCCTTTCGTAGATGTTTAACATTTAAATATATAAACTTTATGCACATTTTTTTTATAATTTATAATTTTGAATAAACTTAAGAAAAAAATGAAAGTAGTTTTGTTCATTTTGAACATGTTTAACATGCAAAGATTCAAAATTTATACTCATTTCTTATAATTTTGAATTTTGAATAACGTAAGACCAAAATGTAAGTAGTTTTGTTCATTTCAGAAAAGTTTAACATGTAAAGATTCAAACATTATGCGTGTTTCTTATAATTTTGAATTTTGAATAATGTAACACCAAAACGTAAGTAATTTTTGTCTTTTTGAACATGTTTAACAGATAATGATTCAAACTTTATGTGTGTTTCTTATAATTTTGAATTTTTAATAATGTAACACTCAAACGTAAGCAATTTTGCTCATTTTGAATATTTTTAACATGTGAAGATTCAAAATTTATGCACAATTTTTTATAATTTTGAAGTTTGAATAATGTAACAATAAAACATAAGTGGTTTTGCTCATTTTGAACATGTTTAACATATAAAGATTCCAAATTTATGTGCATTTCTTACAATTTTGAATTTTAAATAATGTAACACCAAAACTTATGCGATTTTGCTCATTTTGAACATGTTTAACATGTAAACATTCAAAAATTATGTTATTTTCTTATCATTTTGAATTTTGGATAATGCAACATCAAAACATAAGTGGTTTTCTAGTTTTGAACATATTTAATGCATAAATATTCAAATTTTATTCACATTTCTTATTATTTTGAATAACGTAACACCAAAATTAAGCAATTTTGCTTAGTTTGAACATGTTTAAAATGTAAATATTCAATCTTTATGCATGTTTCTTATCATTTTAAATTTTGAATAACATAACACCAAAACATAAGTAGTTTTGCTCATTTCAAACATGTTTACCATGTAAAGAGTCAAAGTTTAAGCATGTTTCTTATAATTTTGAATAATGTAACACCAAAATATAAGTAGTTTTGCTTATTTTGAACATGTTTAACATGTAAATATTTAAACATTTTATCTATTTTTTATAATTTTGAATTTTGAGTAATTATGTAACACTAAATAGTAAGTGGTTTTGATCATTTCAAACATGTTTAACATGTAACATTCAAACTTTTGCATATTTCTTATAATTTTGAATAGTGTAACACCAAAATGTAAGCAATTTTACTCGTTTTGAACATGTTTAACATGTAAATATTCAAATTCAAGTATGTTTCTTATAATTTTGAAATTTGAATAATGTAACACCAAAAAATAAGTGTTTTTGCTCATTGCAAACATGTTTAACATGTAAAGATTCCAACTTTATATGGCCTTTTTTAATAATTTTGAATAATGTAACACCAAAATGTGAGCAGTTTTACTCATTTTCAACATGTTTAACATGTAAAGATTCATAATTTATATATGTTTCTTATAATTTTTAATTTTAAATAATGTAACAACAAAATGTAAGTAGTTTTACTCATTTCAATAATGCTTAACATTTAAAGATTCAATATTTATGTGTGTTTCTTATAATTTTGAATTTTGAATAATGTAACACCAAAACATAACTAAATTTGCTCATTTTGAACATGTTTAACATCTAAAATTTCAAATTTCATACTTATTTTTTATAACTTTGAGTTTTGAATAATGCAACACCAAAACATAATTATTTTTCCTCATTTTAAACATATTTAACATGTAATGATTCAAAATTTATACATGTTTCTTATAATTTTAAATTTTGAATAATGTAACACCAAAATGTACATCATTTTTCCCATTTCAAACATGTTTAACATGTAAGGATTTAAAATTTATGTGTGTTTCTTATAATTTTAAATTTTAAATAATGTAACACCAAAATATAAGTGGTTTTGCTCATTTTGAACATGTCTAAAATGTAAAGATTCAAACTCTATGCATGTTTCTTATAATTTTGAATTTTGAATAAAGTAACACTAAAAACATAATTGGTTTTACTCATTTCAAACATGTTTAATATGTGAAGATTTAAACTTTATGCATGTTTCTTATAGTTTTGAATTTTAAATAATGTAACACCAAAATTTAAGTAGTTTTGCTCATTTCAAACATGTTTAACATGTAAAGATTCAAACTTTATGTGTCTTTCTTATAAATTTTAATTTTGAATAACGTAACATCAAAATGTAAGTAGTTTTGCTTATTTTGAACATGTTTAGATGTAAAGATTCAAAATTAATGTGTGTTTCTTACTTATAATTTCTAATTTTGAATTATGTAACACCATAACATAAGCAGTTTTATTTGTTTTAAACATGTTTAAAATGTGAAGATTCAAAATTTATGCACATTTCTTATAATATTAAATTTTAAATAACATAACACCAAAACTTAAGTGGTTTTATTCATTTTAAACATGTTGTACATGTAAAGATTCAAACTTTATATGCACTTCTTATAATCTTTAATTTTGAATAATGTAACACCAAAATGTAAGTGGTTTTGCTTGTTTTGAACATGTTTAACATATAAAGATTTAGACTTTATGCACATTGCTTATAATTTTAAATAATGTAACAAGAAAACTTAAGCAATTTTATTCATTTTTAACATGTAAAGATTCAAAATTTATGCACGTTTCTTATAATTTTAAATTTTGAATAACTTAACACCAAAATGTAAGTGATTTTGCTTGTTTTGAACATGTTTAACATGTAAAGATTAAAAATTTATGCATGTTTCTTATAATTTTAAATTTTTAATACATAACACCAAAATGTAAATGGTTTTGTTCATTCCAAACATGTTTAACGAGTAAATATTATAATTTTATGTGTGTTTCTTATAATTTTAAATTTTGAATAACATAACATCAAAACTTAATCAATTTTGCTCATTTTGAACATGTTTAACATGTAAAGATTCAAGCTTTATGTGTGTTTCTTATAATTTTAAATAACTAAGGACCAAAATATAAGTGGTTTTGCTCATTTCAAACATGTTTAACATGGAAAGATTCAAACTTTATGCATATTTTTATTATTTTGAATAAAGAAAGACCAAAACATAAGTATTTTTGCTTGTTTCAAGTATGTTTAACTAATATTCAAACCTTTTGCAAGTTTCTTATATTTTTAATTTTGAATAATGTAATATCAAAATGTAAGTGGTTTTGCTCATTTCAAACATGTTTAATAGTAAACTATTATGATTCCATATTTTCATAATCTTTTCTACTATTATGACATTGATATTATGTTGTTAAATTAGATTTTGGATGTTATTTTACCTAGATTATCTATGGTACTAATTGCAATAGTGTTGGGTTTCATGCTTGATTCTATACTTAATTATTTTATGAACTTGTTAATATTGTTAACAATCTTATAAATTTATATTAAATTATCAATTATTAATATGATGCAATTGATGTCCTTTTTGGTGGTTATAGGTTCTATCTATGAGTTAGGTAGATGTTGGGGGATATACTCCCAATACTGAATGAATTATGAGCACATTGGCATGTTTGATAGGTATACTTGTTGATTTTGTTTTGTCCTTTATATAGCTTGATTGGTCATTTTGATTATCGGATGTGGTCCTTGTATTTGTTATTTTACCTTGTCCAGTGTCATTACTTATCATTATTTGCCATTATTACCTTTTTTTTATGTTTTGTGACTGCAATATTTATTCTTCATGCTTAACTCCATTCTTTTTCTTCTGTGTAGGCTTATGATTCATTACTATATCTCTATGTTGACCCTATTAACCTATGTAGATATGTACCTAGACCTACCCTTGACACACCCCTCTTGGGAACCCTTGTCACCCTACTTCCTTGGTCTATCCCTTCAACCCTATAACCCCTTTATTAGAAGGTAATGGCATGCCATTTAATTTTCTTGGGTTTTATTGTGATGTCAACATAGTGTTACATGGTTATTTTAAAGGTTTATGTCTTTTATTTAATTGACTTATGTTTATTACCATCATACTAAGCACCATTTAATAATATAGGTAGTAAGGATAGTGAATACTATAATGTTAATCTATGGGTTTTTTTGTTTAAACACTAAGGTTAAGCCCTGATCTCTTTTTCTATTGGTCAATGGTTGGTTAATATTTGAGTCTTCCTAACTCACCATTAATGGTGAGGTTTGTGGGGAATTGCCTTGGGATATGGAGGAGGGTTTATCTCTCCTCCCATTCATTGTAGAATTGAATAGGGTATGGGGAAAATGGATGGAAGGAATGGGAGTTAGATGGTGGATAAGAGAGTTAGGAAGTTGGAAAGGTGGAGGAAAAAATAGTGGAAAATGTTGGTTGGTTTTAATGGTGACCATGACAAACTTGGGGACACATAGTATTTGTTTGAAATAAATTTAGAGGGTTTTAATCTGACTTGGCTTCTTGGAGTTTTTGCATTATCAAGTAAGTTGTTTTTGGGTTTTCGGGTTTAGATGATTGACTATGATATTTATAAATGATGCTAAAAGGCTTCTTATATAGCTAGAAGTCTTAGGACCTCTGGATTCATATGCAGACCCCTATAAAATTGATATATCATTATACATTTGCATATAAACTCATAAATGAATATATATGCTGGCATGCAAGGTCATTCTGGTGTAAATATATTATGTTTTATCATCTTTGTGTGTATGGAAACATTTGTATGTTTAACACCCCATAGGGTTTTTTGTTTCAAGATTAAACATTGTAATCATTATTTTAAACCCAATAAGGTATTCGTATCATTTTATTTTTGAATGAATCTCTCTATGTAAAATATGTTGGTGACCATGCATAAATAAAGTGATTGCATTCTATACAAATCTTTGTTTGTGTCTTATATAAATGTTGACAATTTTTTATATAAATGTGACTCTATTCTATTTTGAATAGTGTCTACATTTTAATGGTGATTGATTGTGTCAAATCTTAGACTATGTAACCTACTCTGCGTTGGATGACTTGAACATTTACCAAGCTTGGTTAAATGGTTTTATCTTTGACTATGATATATTAGGTCAAGTAGTAGAGTTATGGATGAATGTGGAATATTTTATACTTGTCGACGTATAGGCCATAACCTTGAAATTATTAGACCACCTTATGGTCATTATCTTTAGATCATCTTTGTTTTTTTTATTTAGCATAAGGTTTAAAGATTATAATGGGTTGAGTTGATTTTATCAAGTTGTATTTGATATATCATTACATTTCTTGATTTTATCATGTTGTGTCTTTATGTCAGTCATCAGGTATCTATTTATGCATATATGTTTTGTTTGTATAGTTAGACTTTGGAGTCAAGACTATGCTTAAATGGTATGAATGGGCTGAAGCCCTAACTCTGATTGGATCTCTCCGTTATATATGGCTACATTTTATGTTATGTCGTAACCCATTTTAACCTTTGACTATGTTATACTTGAATTATTAAGGACTGAATTTTATTTTATATTATGGATGTGTGATATTTTATTTGTGACTTAAAAAGGGAATTAGGTTGCTTGTCATTTATAATCATTAGTTGTTCATTTTTCATGGTTGATAGTTTTTCCTTTTGATTAACATTAAGTTTTAATTGGGTCTTGAATACTTTGTTTATATCATGGGTTGATTGTATTAATTATTTCACCTAAGTGTTGAATTGCACATTCATATGTATATATGCTTTATGGATTTGAGTCGTATTTGACTCAAGTGATTGTGTTATCAAATTTATACTAGGATGTATGAGTTGATGGTGTGTGCATCACTATGGTATTAAGTTTTGACCCTAGTAATTCATTTTATTGGGATATGATTATTAATATTTGGGTTTATGATTACATTATTTAGTTTGATAAGTATGATTGTTTCTTTTTATGGCTACATCATTGTTATACATTGTGTTTATCCTTATGTTATCAATCATGAGTGTGCCCTTATAATAAAGTGTACAATTCCTCACTCCTATTGGAACATGGAATATCTCTAAAGTTTGGGTGACTTCAGAAGGGAGAGAATATCTAGAGAGGGTTGGTTCCCTTGGTTCTCTCACTAAAACTTACTTTTAAGCTACTACTTATTGATTCTAACAAGGAAAAGGGTGTAAAAGATAATGAAAATGGATGAAACTAAATAAAACTTAAAATGTAAGGTGATGCATCAATTTTTTTGTGAAATCCAATGATTTCAATGACACTTATATGAAATATAAAATCTTACACACACATCCACTACACCCAAGTAAGATTTCCACATCAATATTTCATAATAAGGACCTTACAAACTCAATTCATGCAATGAAGGACTAAACTCATATCTAATACATGAAATTATGCCTAATTTGGACACTTATAATTATGTGTATAACATAAAAAAGTCTCTCATTAAGGTAAAAAACTAGATTATAACTAAGAAAAACAAGTATTTCATGAAGTTATATCAATGGCAAACACATACACTTCACTAGAAAAGACCTAAAAGTAGAGTAATTTTGCTTCTTATTGCTCTCAAAAGTTGGATACAAATTTTTGAAGCCTTTAGGAAAAATACAAATAGAAAATATTCTTCTTACATTCTCAAAAAAATAATGCACATAGTAAACAATTGCTTGGATAAAAATCAGCCCCAAAGTAGGGGACCTCAAACTTGGTCAAATGGCTCCTCAAAAAGTGCTACATAAAATTTTTAGCTTATCAAATATCATACCTTCATAAATTAGCGTGGAAAATAAGTTATAAATTTTTTATGGGTCTTAGGATACTCATCATTATGTTTGGTCAAACTTAGAGCACTTGGAGAGTGTCTATATTCTTCCACCAACCCCTAAATTTTAGCTTTCTTATCTCCCTTGATGAATGGGTTTCCTCCATGGATATAGGTATTTGATTAATTGAAATTATTTGATTTTAAACATTCTATAGGCTCATGAATTATTATCCTATAACACTTTTAAATATTTTTTTAGAAGACTCCTTCAACCAATTGACTTTGTCTTGCACATGGGCTTTGGAAGAGAAAGAGTCCTATTTGCACTTATTGGAGACCTTTTCCAAAGCCTTATTTCATCATGAATCCTAAATTAATTATTTCTACCTTTAATATGGCGCTCCATATCCTTACTCAACTTTCCAAGTCTTTGTAATATGCTATATGCACCTATGATATAGAGGGAAAAGGAGGATTTTTCTTTAAATTTTCATCAAAACTTAACTTTTACACCATTTATGGATTCTTGATGACACACAAGTCTTAGTTTAAGATTATTTAAATCACCATCGACTCTAAAAATCTTGATTTGACACTCAAATCATGTATTTTCCATGTATTCTTTATAGCCCTATTTTCTTGAAAAGCTCCTTGTCTGGGAGAAACTCTTAGTGAGGATTAAAAAAATAGTTTTATAGGTACCCAAATCTCCATACAAAATTTCATGTCCAAACTCCAATATTTTATATGCTTTCTAGCCGATTTAAGCCTAGTTAGCCCTTAAAGCCCTAGAAGAGAAATTTTGTTGTTGGGAGATCATAAAGATGTGAAAAATAAAAAAAGTGTTTTATTAAATTTTATCATTCTCCCAAAATTATCCATGTCCATTTTTGTGGTTTGGAACCACCTAGAAGTACCAAAACCATGAAATGGCCTTTGGAAGGCTGGTCTTTTGAAGGCATTTTCTGACTGGCCTAAAAGAATGGAATGGTTTCATCACATTTGGATTATTTTTTATGAAATTATGATATTTATAGGTATAAAAAGTCTCAATTTACCTTTTACATCAATTTTAATCTTTGGATGATCCTTGGAACCCTTATTTTAGCTTAAAAACAAGAAAAAGTATAGTTTTTGTACTATTCTATATAAGTGAAGGCACATAATTTTTTTTTAAGGATCCTATAATATAAAAATACAACCTCTGGTATGTTTTATTAATCAACTATGTGTTTCACTGGGGTTTCCAACTCAAAACTTGCAAACTGGTTCAAAACAGGGTTTTGGGAGGGTTTTTAGTAGTTTTCACCCTTAAGGATGATTCATAAAATTGGAACGTCCAACCTAAGAAAAAATTTCAAAAATTTGAGTTATAATACCCACTTAAACATCCCATAGCTCCTTTAGGTCACATACTAAACCTCATTGATGGGGTGATCATCCAAACAAGGCCTCTCAAGTGAATTCCTTCATTTTGTGTACCCTGTCTTGCTTTTGAACCCAAAAATGGTTTCTTTGTTACTTATTATGTAAAAAAATAGATTTAACACATATTATATATATCCATGAACATGTTTCAATAATTTATAATTTTAATTATACAATTGAAGTGGAAATGTCCCCTTATTGGGCAAAAGGCCTAGTGTAAGCTAGTGGGGTTTGAGTGCAAATAGCCACACACCAACACTTGTGAGCATTTTATTACCATTAAATAGCTTCATTCATTCTATTTCACACCCAATAAATATTAAAAAAAACATCTAAAATTGTCCCAAAGTGTTCCCAAGACAAATAACACTCCTTTTGGTCATTTTTTCACCATTCTTTATTTCTTTGCATGCCTGAAAGTGGCCTACTTCTGAGAAAAAATAGAGAATATGTGACCTATTTATACTTAAATTTTGAATATATTATGGTTTATTTCTGGTCACAAGTACCATCTATACAAAATTTCAAGTCAAATTGATGCTTTTATCTCCTCCAAAACTTAAAAACTCTAAGGCATACTTTTGCAACATTGATCGTGTGTAAGGTTGGTGTGTGAGCTACCATTTGTTTGTGTTAAAAACCTTAATGATGGTCATGATGTATAAAAAACATCATTAACACTCTTCTCATCTCCCACCCATCCTTCAACAACATTCACCATGGACTTAATAGTGAGGAACTCTCTTACCATACCTTGGAAGCACTTTACCATGGACTTAATAGTTGAAGGTCATTGTAGGTGACTTGATAGTGTTTTAAATATGTATCAATCATTAATAACCCCTTATATAACCCATAGAACCATTTCAAATTGAATTCCATCTCCTCAATCTTTGAGAACACCTCACTCTCATTTAGACAACTAGTTTCCAATGCACTTGGGCATGATTGCATACATTGCAGGGTTGTAAAGACTATTTTAGGTATCATTTATGTTTGGAGAACCCTATGGATATTCATTAGGATTTAAATAAGTTTTTTTTCTCTCTCATATATAACTCTCCTCATGGATCTCAATTAGAGACTCACAAACTTACCAAACATGACCCATGCCAAACCTTAGTTAGACTTTCCTTCACAAATCAAGTTCAGGCCACTTAGTTGGTTGTAGGTCTCCATCATTATGCTAGATGTAGGTGTAAATTTTGAGAGCGAATTAATATAGGTTTGTTTTTATATATGGTCAATTAATAAACCCTTATATTCCATTATGATAACTATTCCATCTTCATGCTAACCTAGATAGATGTTAGTCTCAACACTTCAATACCATACATAATCAAACCCTGATTAACCCTATATATAGTTGTAAATGGTCATTACATACCTGATGGTACATTTAACCATTGATCATGAATTCTCAAAACCTTACACCCTTCTTAACATATCAATAACTATTGATGTAAGTTACTTGAATGACAACCACCTATGTAACTGCAACTCTCTTTGTTTGTTTTAAGGTTGACTATACTTTTCTTGAAAGGACTATTGTAGGTTACTTTTATTATATTATAGGCTTTATTTATACTTTAAATGACTATCCCTTACTCACCTTATGAGATTAATAGTCCACTCACATGACTAGTCACTTGAAGATCAAAAAGCTTCTCTAGCATTACAGTCATTCCATATTGTAGGTGGTCCTCTCTAAGCCTTAGGCCTAAAATATGACCAGCTAGACCCTTTTCTGAAATGTTATTCATGATGGTACTTGGATCATTCCACCATTTCTTCAATTTCATGGTGATCTCAAATTTATTTATAGTAACCTCCTATATTTTATTCCTTGATATGACAACAATAAATTTTCATGAGACTGTTATAGGTATACCTTTCCCAAGTTTAGAGGATACTGTAGGTTCTCCATTAATGGTATTTGATCCTTTGATCACCAATTATGTTAGTTATTTAATCAATCATGAGTTATGACTTTTGAAACTTGACCTTTTCCATCATTGACCATTCATTATAAAACTAGTTGTCAACCTTGGAAGGATGATTGTGTCCCTTAACATTTGTAGGTGCTACTATGTACGGACTATTGTACTTGAAAATTGAGCATGTAGGTACTATTAATTACTTGGTTGGGTCTTAAAACATTAAATAAATCACTTCTTGGAGTCTTTGAGGTCATCCTATAGTTCTTTGAAATCAGCTTTTAATCATGAACAAGGTATGAAAACCCCACTACACTAAACTCTATCTCACTTTTAACTCAGTTAACTCTAGCTACCTAATGATTGAATAAGAGGGGGACTATAGGTATAGTTTTTATCTTGAAATTTGTGCTTTTATTCCCTTTAAATCATTTAATGATCATGAAAATCACTCATAACACCTTGAAAGTTTCCTATACCACCACAGACTCATACTCACCCCTGCCCTATTTTCTCCTCAAACACAAGTTGGTTGTAGGTGGTTTCTCTCTTTTCAACCCCAACTCTTTTCAACCCCAAATTGAGGGTATAGACTATGTTTCTTGAGTTTATACACCTTTAAATATCCAATTCTTCTTAAATAAAACATTAAAACCATGTATTATTTTTTATAAGAGGGACTATTCAAGAACTTGTCAAAATAAGAATGTGTCTGCACCTATGTCTCAATGTGACTATGCTAATTCAACCTTGATTGAGTGATTGAAGGTTTGAAGAATTTTCCATGGTTTTTATCTCATCCTATAACTAAATTTTTTACATTAATCCTTTGCAATGATAGACCCCACCATGTCTCTATGATGGTATTTCAAACTTGACTATGTGTAACTTTAGACTATATATGTTCTTTGGATGTAGGTGTTATTGTTTATTTTAGGCCTCATTGAATTAATGTCATAGGCATGAATTTTTCAAGGATTTTAGAACATTAGCACTATGAATTTGTACCATACTATTCACAATCTCAACCAACATGCTTCTTGCTCAATTTGATCCTTAATCAAAGCTGAGCCAATGGAGATGGTTGTAGGTGTATGGCCTAGTTTACATGGGGTAGTGCTTAAAGTGAAGATGTGAGGTTGGTTGGTGATAGTTTTGCCTTGAAAGATTCTTTATCCAATAGAAACAAATCACTATCCTCGACCTATTGACTATAAATCTAGCTTGTACCTTGAAAACATAGTCACCAAGGATGAATATGCCATGTTGTATAGACAAGGATAGTCCAGGTATGAGACTTGAAGTCAATGTTACTTTGGATTCTTATGATGATAATTTTACATTGAGTATTTAAATATAACTCCTTATAAGTCCTCCTCTCTCTGAATTGAATTTAAATGGCCTTCTTAGTGTTGATATTTTGACATTGTTGTAGCATACCATATGAATGGCTCTACATCTCCATTCTCCATTAGGCCTATAGGTCACAATTTTGAAGGTTAATAAGTCTAATTTTCTAATTCCTCTTTAATGTGCTCATTGAATCACTAATGCATCTCATCTCATAATGATGAGGCTACTTTTCATGAACACATGTTAATGCAGATGTTACCTTTGAGTATAAGGTCATTTGGGGAACAATATTGAAGTGAATAGTGAAAATTTGTAGTGGACAAATGTACAACCTTGTAGCCTTGTCTTTCTAGTTTTTACCTTATATGAGGCCTTAAATATGGATCTATCATGAATGATCTAAACTTCAAGATGACCTAGCATGAAGATATCCAAAATACTACAGGGTCTATGTTAGCAAAGTTTAAGGTAATTGGTCGCTAAACCTCTTTTCTCCCATCATACACCATTGATCAACTTTTCTAAGACCTTATTGTGGATTGTTAAAATATCTTCAACTACCCAAAACATCATTCAAGCTCCTCAACCTATTTAGGTGCCTCATGTCAAATGTGTATATACATGTTACAACACCTATATGTGTACTTTATTATGTACATGGCAATGAATAGTGAGATATGGCAAAGTACATAGCATGTGGATCCAAAAACTAAAACCAATCTTCCTTAAGTCTTCTAATTGATCTTATCAACTTTGAAATATTTAAAACAAGCTACTGCTTCATTCCCATGTGACCTCTCATGTGAGGCTTGTATGTATTGATTGGTATTGGAGGCCAGGCAATGAAGTTAAGACATGAACCATTGCATGATGTATGTAGGATTACTTGAGAATTATATGAGTAAAACATTATACCAAAACCTTGATCACACTTCAAGAATAAAGATAAACTCTTAAAATGTCATCAAACCTCTGTAATCAATGCTCCATGTTTCTAAGAAAACTTCAATCAAGCTATGAACATGCTTATCAAGCCATAGAGGTTCCACCTCTTTCTATCATAGAGGAATTAGACCATGTCATGATTTAAAACATCCATTTATAACCTATGAATATGAAAAACCCATATTTTATGTCAAAACTGATCTAAGAGACTATTCAAAAGAATAGTGAAAGGGAAATAGGTTTTATGCCATAAATACCTTCTTGGGAAGAGTTATCAAATGAGACCAAGGTTAAAAGTAGCCTCATGACCCCTAAAAACACTCCCCAAAACTATTTCTCTCCATTGTTAATTGAGGTTGAGAAATAGGCCCAAGAATAAACCCTTCTTAGAAGCATAGGCTATAGTGACCTGTTGTCACTCTTAGTGATTGTTTATAAAGATGGGGGAACCAATCCATGAACAAATGATACTAATTTCAAGCTTACTCAGACCCATAATAATGGCTAAATTTTTAGATCCTAACTCTTGCTTCTCTTCACTTTTGCATTTTTTCACCTGGAACTTCCTTCAAACCACTGATATAATCTTGTAATGACCCAATTACAATGAACACCTCAAAAAGGCTTATTTTTTCACTAAAAATGTTATTTTCACCAAGGAGATCTAAATGGAATGCTATAAAATGTTTTATTGAGTCTCTCACATGTCTGATGAGGTGAACCAAGATGTAATAAAGTTTCTTCCTAACCATATACTATCAAAACCTTCTTTGAATGGCACAAAATGGTCATATTTTACATTAAAATGAGTCATAGAATGTGATCAACCTGATTATTAATTTTCTAGGGTTGTAATGACCTTAACACATGTTATGAAACTCAAAAAGACATTATATACTCTTTTTAATACTAAAAAATGACTCAAAAGTCCCAAAAATGAGTAGAAAGCACAAGACAAGTGAAGGAAAAGACCTTCAATCACCTAAAAACCGTAAGACCTATTACCCATGGATTATTCAAGGACATTTTAGGAGTGATTATTGACTCAAAAGGCAAACTGACATGGTATGCAATGTTTTGAATGGTAAGGGTGATAATTTGACCTGTAAGGTCAAAATTATCAACATTTTGGTGACTTAACTGGGAAGCATGCCTGCTAGTCTTGACAGCCAAACCATATACATGACATTTGGACTTTAGAAATAATGAAAAATCTAATTTATGACTACAAGTATAACTTTTGATTTTAAATAAGACAACTCCTTCCTCTAAAATAAGAAGGGAAACACATAAAATAGGAAAACTAACTAAACAAAGCAAATGTGCAAATAAATAACTTATTTGAGACAAAACATAAATAAAATAATGTGCTTAAATAAAACTTGGAGGAAAATAAATAAAATAACACTATGTACAAAGAACTTATCTCTTCAGTATCAATGTTTCATATGTATTAAAAATTCCTCACCGTCCATCTTTATAAGTTGGAAGGAATTGTGGGATTTGTAGTTGGAGATTGTGTATGGGCCACTCCAAAGAGAATCAAATTTTATGTGCCTTTCTAATTTAGCTCTATCCTCATCCCACTTGAGGACCAAGTCTCCTTCTTTGAAACTTTATGAAGAAGCTCCTTTGTCAAAAGCTCTCTTCACTTGTGCTCGGTGAATTTCAATGGCTAACATGGACTGATTTCTTATCTCTTCCAAATCTATAAACTCAAAAATATCCATAGGCTCATTTTCCAACAATTCAAGTTGATGCATTAGTTCTAAAGCAATAAACTCAAGAGAAATGGGTAACCTTACTTCCTTACCATATACCAGCTTGTATGGAGAGTTGGCTATTGATATATTGTAGGTGATCCTATCAACCCATATAAGTGACTTCAACTTGAGATTCCATGACCTCTGATTGTCTTCAATAGTCCTTATGATTTTCAATAAGTTCTTGTTTGTGGACCCAACAAAGCTATTGCCTTTTGGATAATAGTTTTAGGATGTGCTAAGATAAATTCCGTGTTGGACAGCTTATTGGCTGATCCTAGTTCCCACAAAATCCATTGAATTATTAGAAATAATAGTTAAAATAACTCCAAATCTAGTAATTAAACCTTCATATAAATCTAAAATATTGATTTCATTTGTTTCTTTCAATGCCACTACTTATATCTAATGTGTGAAGTAATCTATAGTAGTTAGAATCCATTTATGTTCTAAAATTAAAGGAGGATTTATGAGACCAATAAAGTCCAATCCCCATTGGATAAAGGGTTGATCCACTATAATTGGTTGGAGAAGTAAGGATGCAAGTTTTACTTTCCATACAAACATAGCACACTGTTTGTATTTCCTAACCCATGCACAATAATCACCAAATATACTAAGACAATAAACCCACATCTCATGATCTTAAGGGTTGTAGTTCTTATGTAAAAATGTCCTCCACCATATCCATCATGGATTATTCAAGCAATCTCTGAGTTTGGATTGGCTTGATACATCTTAGCAACATACCATTGATATATTTCTTGACAAAACACCATCAACAAATAAAAATGGAATTGATTGTAACCTAAAATATCTTATTTTTGAATAACTTAGATGAGAGGGATAAATACCATCTTGAAGATATCTTACCAAGTCATGAAACTAGCTGGAAGGTGAGGTATGACCAACTATAACCTCTTCATCATTTGACACCAAAACAACCTCATTAGTATTTTACAAGTCTTGAGCTAGATGATCACAAATTCCTTTGCCTCTAATCAACTTTGTGACTTTAATTTCCACATCATACTCCATTACTTTGGTTATCTAAATGGCTCTCTTCTCATTTATATTTTTTTTCAAAACGAATTCCTTGACGCTTGGATGGGAAACCATTAGGTGTATCTTATTTTTAGAAAACAAGTATCTAAACTTTTTGAGAGACCTTATACTAAAAGTGCATGGTTTTCAATGAAATAATACCTTGTTTCATACTCTTCCAAGACTTGACTAAACAACACTATTGGCTGCTCTAAAGCCTCATGATTTTGTTGCATAATAATGCTTGAAATGGTGTTTATGTTAGCATATGTGTACAAAATGAAATATTTTTATGCAATATGGATTTATAAGTGTAGCAACAATAGATATAGCCTTCTTAATCTCCTCAAAAATATTTAATCCTTTGGACTAGATAAAACTCTGATTCTTCTTTAGCATGGCTGTAAGTGGCTTTGCTAAAATGAAAAAATTTGAAATATATATCCTTATGAAATTAATTTTCCCTCAGAAGATTTGGAAATCCTTTTTGTATTTAGGCAAGGAGAGTGCAAGAATGAAATCAATAATTTTATAATCTATGCTTAAACCATACTTTGAAACCACATGTCCAAGGAGATTACCTTCATGAATCAATAAGACACACTTTTTGGGATTTAGAGATACCCCAAATTGCCTATATCTTTCAAACACTTGTTTGAGATGAACCATGTGCTCACTTGAACTATTTGAAAATACTATTATATAATCTAAATGAACAAGTACAAACCTATTAAGAAGGCCTTGGAATGCCACATACATGTCTTTTTCTAGAATTGGATAAACTAAAAAGCATATTTATGTATGAAAATCTTCCTCACTTGGTTGTGATGGTTGTCTTAAATTGGTCCTTTTCCTTGAACAAAATCTAATTGTAGCCACTAGATCCATCCAACAAGGAAAACCTTTCTAAACTTGCAACTAGCTATAAAATTTGTTCTATTTATGGAAATGGATAGTGATCTTTAAGTGAAGCCTTGTTCAAATCATAGAAGTCAACACATAGTCTAATCTCATCATTATTATTCCATACTAGAACAAGATTTGCCATCTAAGTTAAATGCCTAATTGGAAATATAATAAGTGAAACGATGAGCTTGTGAAGCTTAGCTCTCATTAAATGATCAAGCTTAGGATTAATGGGCCTTTTTCTTTGTCTCACTAGTTTAGTTTTAGCTTGTAACTCAATGGTGTGTTGAGCTAGACTTGGGTTAAATCCCTCAGTGAAAGCTTTCTTTTGTGAAGGAGTGCATACCTTACCTAAAGTCAAATTCTTACCAAATACTATCTCAACATTGGCATAGTGTAATCATATAAAATTCAAAATTGGATAACCTAGACATGGCTAATAGCACCCAACTTATAGGTCATCTTTCTTTCTCACTTAGCCCTTCTCAACTAGACTTTCACTGATTCCTAGTCACATGTAGCTTCTCAAACTTAGCTTTTTGAGACCCAAACAACCCTCTTGGACCTAGATCCATCCCCCCCCCCATGAGTCTCATCCTCCTAGGAAAATAGTACCCAATTTGGATATCAACATTGAAACTCAAGGGTGCCATGTTTTTGGTGTTATTATCCAACCTCACTTTAACCTTAAATGATCAAATTTTCTCAAATCCTTATCTTTCCCCTACCAGCCTAATGTAAGCTAATCTAATCTACAATCATTAGTTTCCTTATAAAAGGACATTCAATGTCCATTTAGAAGGGTTGACACTCATTCATAGGAAATAAGCAAGAACACAAGCAAGTACACTCAAGCACTCTTCCCTATTCTCTACATACAACCTTTCAAGAATAATTCAAGCCTATTCAAACACTCATACGAGTCCCTAGTCATTCAAAGTGCATTTTATTTTCACATTTAGTTTCATACATCACACAATTTCACCAAACACTCTAAATGGGAGAACTAAATTACCTTAATGCCTCTTCAGACTATTGATATGTAGGTAGCATGCCCACACATAGGGTGTGAAGTGCATCCAATATATCTTTTACACACTAACCCCTCCTCTCTTTCCCAAGTTTTATAATCAAGTTCAAGGACCAAGAGCTCCTAAAGGTTTTTAAGATTGAATCAGACACACAATGAGCTTTGCATAGACATAGGCTTCAATATTTCATTGTCAAGGTGTCACAAGGTTGCCAAGTAGAACCTAGAAAAGCCAGACCACTAGGAAAATAGTGTCAAAAGTGGACAATAGTGTCAGAAGTGGACTACAATACCAAGTAGCAAGGTGTCCTAAGTTTGGTGCTCCTATCCAATATAGATATAAATTTTTGGGTCCTATTTATGATAGTTTTTCATCCCTACACAATAATTTTTAGACCTTACATCCTCTGTTTCAACCTAGTATAAGCTAAGTTTGATTTCTTCACACTTTTACTATTTTTAGAAAAGGTAAAATACATATCTATTTACACAAATTAGTAGGCTAATTGAGACACATTAATTACTAATTTAAATTTACTTATACCTTTATTTTATTAGGAATTAAACATTTTAATTCCCTAAAATAATAAAACATATAGTGAACCCTACTTACTTTGAATTAGTAGGCTGATTATTTTTTATTTTTTTAATATTTTCTTGATTTTTATATAATTTAAAATAAAAATATATCAATTCATTATAAAAATCTCACATATTTTGTTCAAACCCTAGTTTACACATACTAGATCCTATTTGCATACAAACACTTTCAAACCACTAGGCAAAATATATTGCTAATTTTAGAAATAATTTCAGATTTTTACTAAATTTTTCAAGCTAAATTATACAAATTCTCAGATTATTTTAAAAATTTTCATACTAATTTTAAAAAAAATTCTTCTCAAACCCCAGTTTCATATACTAGTTCCTTTCTACTTCTTGAGGTGTCACCTTACATTTATAGCTAGATTGCAACAATGATGCTCAATTATTTACATCTTCTTCTTACATTTCTTGAAAATAACAAAGAAACCATAATGGGCCTTATCATGTACATGAATGATGAAGTCTATCATATGTTAGTAAAAAGTTTCATTATCTACATTTCATGCTTATTTGTCATTATATGGGATGATGTTAAACATTTTTTTCTTAAAAATATTAATCCATCTCTTGCATCACCTCCCTTGGAGTCTCTTCCCCATACCGACTCATGTTGTATGGTTTATTTTTATCTTCCCTAGGTCACTACCCATCACCAGAGAGGAAAATTACCTTTTGTTCCTCCACCTCCTCAACCCATCAATTATCTTTCACTCTCCTCCTGTAATAACTACAACTCCTATATGGATAGTAGATAATGTGGTTAGAGCTATTACTCAACATGTAGCTATGCCTCCTTCACCTACTCTTCCGACCCACCCCAGGCTTAACCAACCAACATAGGCAAAGTTTCACAAGGCATATGACATTATGGATCAATTGAGAAACACTCTAGCTAAAATTTTCATGTTAGAACTACTTCAAATAAATAATGTATTCAAAGACATTATTTATCAAGAAATCACATAGACTTTTATGCCTCTTGATTTGACAAATTCTTATTTTGCATCAGTGGTCAATACTCTAAAAACTATAGAAGATGTAATTTATTTTGATAGTGAGGACATGCCTTCTCAGTCGATTATTGATCAAAATTTACCATTATTCATACATGTACAAGACAAAACCAATGTAGTCAAGAGAGTTCTCATTAATAGTGGTTTTATAATAAATTTATGTAATATCACATTCTTACAGGCCATGGGTATATATTTGGCATCAATAAAAAAACATATAAAAACATTTGAGGGTTTGATGATATACCATGATAAACTTTGTGTATTATTACTTTGGATATCATGGTGAGACCAACAACCCTCTCCACACAATTCCAAGTCATGCCAAATCCTCTCCACTATAATATTTTACTCAAATGACCTTGGATACATATCATGGGTGCTATTCCTTCTACTCTCCATATTATGTTTCTCCACGAGGGATATTTATTCACATATCTGGTAGACAACCAACCATTTAGATATTATCAACTTACAGAGTCATCTTCAACTATTTCACCATATGGGACACCATATCTCACAGTATAGCCACCACTTCATAGCATTTCTCTTTAAACTACATATGAAGTTAGAGAGACTAGTACTCCCTACACTACCTCACTTATTGTTACATCATTAGAACTTACTCTTTTTCTAACCATGACAACTTCTACCTTTCCAACTACTCCATTGGTCATAGTTCAAACACCGATTACACATCTACCATCATCGACAACAACATCAATAGTTTTAATTGATTCCATAGTTACTCCACTAATTATATATATTTTGATAGAAATACCATCTTTTACTACTATAGCTAATGAGATTCCTATATCATAGCTACCCTTGCTGGTAAATTCTAAGTTACCATATGTACATGATGTTAATATAGATTCATAGGCTTCTTTGAATGATGATACATCACCCACACTTACAAATGATTATTTGTATGGATTGATATTTACACTAGTCAGCCTAAAAGAGTATCAAGATGACTCTAGAGCTCTCATACCACATCCTATAGTGTTTTTATCATCTCATACTACACTCTTAGGATATTTTTCACATTCATGACCATAATCAAATCTCTTAGCACATATAGTTCACATGGTTACCTCTATAGATATAGAGATAATTATTTAGATTCAGACAAGTAGCACACAACATCAACCACATTTTATGTTACAAATATTACTTTATTGTGGATTAATCACATTACCTATAGTATGACATAGATCTATTAGTACATTATCACATCAAGATCATCACCAATTTTGTACCTTTCATAAGATTATAGGCCATGATATAAACTCATTCACAACCTTATAAAAAAGATTGAATAAACTATAGGATTGAGGTATTATTTAGATTATAGCACTACCAATAGCACCAACTCCACCACTCCCATTGAAGTCACTTACTAGTAGGGCTAAACATCCAAGAGTAGAATCAACATCTCCACCACTAGAGCAACCCTTAGTTCACCTTCAACATGATGACATCACAAACACAACACTTACACAATATAATCATACTTATGATGATGATCTCAATTAATTTAATGATGGTTGAGATCCTTTCCTTCATTTCCATCCCCAATAGGCTCCATCTTTGGATACCTTCCCACCACTAGCATAGTCTTTTATATTATGATGTATATACTTATACATTACTTTTTTTTAAAACTAATTATACATATTATATCCTACTTGATTGTACATAGCTCAAATATCTTCAAAAATACAAAAGTAATAAAAAATATTCAAAACACACAAACATTCAAAAATGTCAGAAAATATTTCAATTATATGCATCATTCATGCTTTACATCACTACTATCATGTTAGGACTTACATTTGTTGTTTCATGCAATTATATGTCAATTTTATACATTAATATGCTTCACTTGATCTTCTTTGAGTGTGCCTAGTGACATCCAGCTACTTGATTACTTCATTCTACCCATAGAGGGGGCATTCCTACTTCTACATTGGAGACATACATTGTTATACACACCCATTGGGGGTCTCTTCTAAATAAATACACTATCCAGGTTATGTCATTCTTATACCACACACTTTGAGTTATCATGCTAATGTACATTACTTTATAGATTACATAGAATACTATATCAACATCTAACACTTGTGTATTTCTTAGCATATACCTAGTCTTGCACTACACATGTTTTACATACTCTCACATTTACTTTGATCAGTTAGATGTGATTTCTCTTTCCATTTATTGCATTCTTTCTATGCTTATTTTGAATAGCTTGTGTGATGACATTTTCAATTCCTGCTTATGCCTTTAGGACATTTGCCAATGTCCTTTTCTTCTTTTTCATGTGTGTGCCTTAGGACATTTGATAATGTCCTTTGTTTGTACTCCTCAATGTGCCTGTGGCCTATGTGCCAAATTTGCTTATTTCACTTGTATGTGTATGTGGCATTTGAACATGCTTTCCATGCTTGTTTCCAATTTGAGTGACATGTGCCTATGTCCCTTATTCACATAGACCCTTGGCCTATCTAGTAGGCTTCTTTCTTATTACTTGTTGTTTGTTTGCTTGTTTCTTGCTAAATGTGTGTAATGTCATGATCTATATCATACATTTTATTTTCTTTCTTGGATGCCATGATGGATATCATGCTTCATCCCTCCAACTAACAACTAATAATTAACATTTTCAATTTTAGTTCAGTACTTTGCTCATGCTTTCACATTATTATATCTATCTAGGCATACCCATATTGATCTAACAATATCTATCTATTCAAACATTTCTATATCTTGAAACATATTGTCAAATATCAAATTCTATATAATATATCTTTTCAAATTAACACACTTGTAGGACTCTTTTATTCTGAGGGTAGTCATTACAATGTTATCATTCCTACCCTTAGAAGAGGGGGCATCAAACAAGAGATTTTTCACAGAGATAAAACCTCCTATAAATCAAAATAATAATATTTAGAATAGTCAACATAGAATCCATATGTCAAACTGGTCAAATTAGATCAAAAAAACATGAACAGTCTTAGATCAATAATTAGTTTCATACCAGACAATAGTACTAGAAATAGATAGTAGCACTAGAAATAGATAGTATCACCAAAAATATGGGTGTCCATAGTTTTTCACTCTTTTATAAGCTGAAAAACACTCAATATTTCTAGAAATAAGCAAAAATTTTAGTCTAGGGATAATTTTTGCACTTCTAGATCCTTCAAATTTAGTAGTTTTAGCATAATTTTCTCATATATAAGGGGTTATCATGCATGGTATTGTCACTTTTAGTTCAGATTAGGTAGTTGGTAAACTTCAAGATTAGAATCCATATTCCAGACATCAGTGATTGTGGCCAATGTGCATGACACATTTATTTTCTTTTATTTTTGAGTTGAGTTTATTCCAAGCATTCTCAGTAGTTTCATGCCTTACTCCATTTGTAGGTGGTTAACATCACATTCAAGTTAAAATTTCATACAAATTTAGATTTTTGAGTACTTGAGTTGGATTTTATATAATCCTAGTACATTAGTTTCATAATGGTTTTCATACAAGCCTAATCTCCATCTTTCAAAATGGCCAAGAGTGGCCTAGTTTCTAGCACACATTTGACTATCCATGCCATAGTGTCAGATTTCTAGCACATTCAAGGGATCCATGAGCTATCTCATATGAAATATATTCTATACCAGTATCAATTAATAGCTTCACTTCATGGTGAAATAATGGAGCCAAAGGGCTAGCCTTTGTATTCTTGAACCACTTATTTAGAGGGATTGGATACATAGTCTAGAAATCGACTAGTACATGTATGATTTGATAATTTCATTTAGTTAGTGATGATGGAACCAAAGGGATAGTCTCTACATTATTTAACTACATTTTAGATAATTGAGTACTCATCTCCACTCATGATATTACTCTTGATTCAGCACATACTCAACACAATCCAATATCACAATAGGTTTTGTATTGGTTCATGTACTTGATGAGATGTATTCATTCCTCTCTCTTCCTTTACTTAGATTTTGTATGTTCTTATTTTAGATATAACATATATTGTAATAAATAATCTAATTTATGCTTTTATTTACAAATTCACATATCATAGTGTGCTCTTTCTATGCACATACAACATCACATAGCTTCATGAGTTTTTCCCTTATAGGTATGTTCATATATGCTTTATATTTTTCTTGTATCCTAGTATTTCACTTTGTTGCATCACTAGAATAAAGGGAAGGAAAATTTAATCATATAAAATGTGAAATTGGATGTTTTAGGTGTGGCTAATAACACCTAAACTATAGGTCCTCTTTCTTTCTCACTCAACCCTTCTTGGCTAGAATTTCACTAATTCCCAATCCCCCATAGATTTGCAAACTTAGATCTTTGAGACCAAAGTATCCCTCTCAAACCCATATCTATCCCCCTAGGTCTCATCCTCCTAGCAAAATATCATCCAATTTGGATAGGAGTGCCATAACTTAGGGGTGTCCCATTTCTGGCACTGTTCTTCAAGTTAGCTTTAGCCTCAAATAGTCAAATTTTCCTAAATCCTTATCTTTTACCCTATCAGCTTAATACAAGATCATCTAACCCATGATAATTATTTTCCCTATAAAAGGCCATTAAATTTACATTTATAAGGTTTGTCACTCATTTATATGAAAAAATCAAGAAGACAAGCAAGTACACTCAAGCACTTTTCCCTATTCTCTTCATATAGCCTTCTAAGACCAATTCAAGCCTATTCAGGCACTCATACCAATCCATATCCATTAAAAATACATTCTATTTTTTCATCTAGTTGCATACATCACACAATTACACAAAGCACTTCAAATGGGAGAACTACATTATCTTGATCCCTCTTCGGAGTATTGGTGTGAAGTGCATCTAGCATATCCTTTACACACTAAACCCTCATTTTTTTCCGAAGTTTAATACTCAAGTTTAAGTAATATAATCTCCTAAGGGTTTTGAATATTGAATCAGACACACAATGAACGTCACATAGATCCAAGCTTCAATATTTCATTGATAGGGTGTCACAGGCCTGCCAAGTAGAACCCAAAAAATTTAGAACACTAAGATATTAGAGCCAAAAGTGGATAACAATGATAGAAGTGGACTATAATGTCAAGTAGTAGGGTGTCTTGAGCCTAATAGCACTCCTATCCAATCTAGAAATAGAGTTTTGGGTCCTATTTATGATAGTTTGTCATCCCTGTACAATACTTTTTAGACCCTACATCATCCATTTCAACTCAAAATAAGTTAAGTTTGATTTCTTCACACTTATTACTATTTTCAAAAAATTTAAAATACATATCTATTTACACAAATTATTAGGATAATTGAGACACATTAATTATTGATTTACATTTATTCAAACCTTTATTTACTTAGGAATTAAACACCTAAATACCAAAAATAAATAAAATGCATAATGATCTTCATTTGTTGACAAAGATGACTTATCCTTCCTTAACTCATCATCACCACTAAAAATATTCTCAAGTGTAACCAATCCCTTGGGCAAATTATTTGTTTTTAGTTGCATAATTTGATCACCATACTATTGCAATTACTTTGATTGGTTTCTTGAAGAAAACTCAGCCTCTTCTTGCAAGAATATCATCGGTTCTCATGATTATCTAGAATAGAAGGCCTTAAAACCAACTTTATGTGTGACTAAATTTTTTCACTTTTTATATCAGTTAGGATAATAAATTGTGCCCTAATGGCAGCCAACATATATGCATGTTTATTCTTATCTCTTGGTATTGCCTGAATGTTAAAAGCTTGAAAAGATGCAATTAAGTCCCATATTATATGATTATAAGATATAAGAAATAAATTTTTGCATACATTTAAACTTCTTACTTAGTGGACTATGAGTTCACTATCCCCAAAAACTTGCAGGGTGTTAACTTTCATCTTCCTAGCCCATTGCAAACTATGAACTAATGCCTCATACTCTGTAACATTATTTGAACAACCAAAATAAAACTTAATAGAATAAAAATACATTTGTTTTTTATGGAGAAACCAACATCATTCCATCCTTTGTACCATGTTTATACCTTAATCTGCTAAATTACAATTACCACAAACCTTCACTAATTCATCATCTTTAACCATGCTAGAATTGGTGCATCATTCTCATGAAGGCAATATACACGAAGTCCTTCTTATTAAAATAGATTATAAGGATCATGATCATGAAAATTAGATGCCCACTCATAAAGAAACAAATCTGGAATTCCTTCCAAAGCTGATTCAATTTCTACTCCATTAGTTTTCAGCACCTCATCCGAGATGATACAGTTAGTGTTCACAACACTTGGCATATATAGATCTAAATGGAAACATGCAATAAGTTAATAATGTATTATTATCTTGGTAACATAATTGGTTTTTAACATAAAATAATTCTAATCAGCTAATAAATATCCCCTAATCTTTAAGGTGAAGTCCCTTGAAAGGCACATAGCAAAGTAAGGAGGCAAGTCTATCACAACAACATCCTGCTGAATAATAGCATTGAGATAAACATGTAGTGTCAATTTTATATATTTGATGATGCCTAAATTTTTTTTTTGAGACATCCAATTTAAATAATCCCTTAGTATTTGACTCATAAACAAGGCCAAGCTTATCTGCAACCTGCTTAGGCATAACTGTGCTATTAGCTCCACAATCCACCAAAGTGTTACCCACTATCAAAAAAATTTAGAAAGGAGAAATTTTATTTTATTTTAACTCAATTTTTTCCACATTTACCATATTATGTACCTATTTTATTGTTGCTTATTTGGTTGATCCAAATTGGTTAGGATAACACCTTCTTTCTCAACCGATTTTAGAGATAACTAAAGAGCTGAAAGCTCTTAGATGAGCATATATTTTTTCCTATAATGGAAAGAGACTCCCACAAGTTAATATTGATATTAGACTTTTTCATCTGATTCACTATACTAAAATGAGACCCACTAATCTTTGGCTTCACTTCTTGAAGCACTGGTTGCTCATAACTAGAGGTACTTGATGAACTTCACCAACCTCTATATTTTGATTTTTATATGTTATAGGGGAAACACGTTTCTATTTTATACTCTTGAAATAAAATTAAGAGTAATTGAATAATTTTTCACACTTGATCCTCATTAATGGCCCTTCTTTTAGCTCTAGTTATAACTGCAACATGACCACTTACATTGTTAGTTTCAACACCCTGATTAAAAGCAACATGATCATCTATTTTCCAATTCACATTAATAGCAGCAGGCTGCCCTTAAACTTGTTGAGTCTCTCTTTGTGATGCCAAAATTATGTTTTAGTACCGACTTCTTTGAAAATAAAACTCTTCTTGTGTCATTTGTGGCATAGTGATGTTTTGTGATACCAAGGTTTGGTTTTGAGCATCATTGAGATTTGAGGGTTGCCTACCTAAATCCTACATCAAATTTTTCTAAGGTGGGATGGGAAAAATGGATTTTAAATTGGAAAGAGTGTTAGGATCAAGGGAAACATATGTATTAACTAGAGTTATAGCTCCTTATGCTTGGTAAGGTGGTATATTCTCTCTAAAACCTTGATAAGGAGGCCTTTGATCTTTGAAGGGTTGATAGGTAGTATGATTTTGTTTTTGATAAGGCCTATTAGCTTGAAATTATTACCTCTTGATTTGTACTATTTCATTCCTAAAATATTGTATCAAGCCTTTCAACTCTCCTATCTCACTAGCTTGACTAGTAGGGGATGTAATTTGAGCTTGAGGTGATGGATTAAGAGATAAAGATGGAATTTGAGGAATTTGAGGGGCTAGTATAGACTTTAATTCTAGGAATATAGGCATTGAAGTCCTTGAAGAAAGCTTACCATTTTGTATCAAACTATTCTTTTCCCTTATTGTAGCCTCATAAGCATTTGGCAAGGTAGTACCACCCATTGACTATATCATCACACTAATGTTAGATTTAAGGGCTTTCAAATAGTATAAAGAATGCATATTCAAGGTATGGCCTAATCAACATAGGTATCTTGGTCCATGTGTTTTGGAATTTGAGCTTAAAATCAGACATGAACTCATGAGGAGCTCTCTTTATGGTAGTTAACTATTCAACCAAATATAGATGGTTAGATTTGTCCTTAAATTGACTGACTAAAGCTGAACCCAATTGATCTCAGGTAGTAATGGAGTTTAGTGGGAGATTTATATACCACTGTAGTGTTTTTACTTTGAAGGAATAAATAGTCAGTCTAAGAGGTACATTCTCTTGAATAATAGGGGTTGTTTGATTTTCACCTAAGAATAATGGGATAATCTTGAGAGAAGACACATGAATGTCATTAAACTAGGCTAAATTTATTGGGATACTTCTATTAAATGGAACAAACACCTAGTTTCTGATAGCCATTTAGATAGTGGGGATTGTAGTACTTAGAACAATAGGATAACCAGGAGACAAGTGTTGCTTTTGAGGATATAGATTTGTCATACTAAACCTTAATCTTTTATTTGAAGAGAAATTTTTTTGTTGGGAGATCATACAAATGTGAAACCTAAAAAAGTGTTTTATTATATTTTATCATACCACCAACATGATCCATGTCAATTTTTGTGGTCTGGAACCACTTGGAATTACCAAAACCATGAAATGGCCTTTGGAAGGCTTGTCCTTTGAAGGCATTTTCTGATTGGCCCAAAAGAATGGAATGGTTTGGGAAACTATGGATTATTTTTTATGAATTTATGATATTTTAAAGGTATAAAAAGTCACAATCTACCTTTTACATCTATTGGCATCTTTGGATGATCTATGCAACCCTTATTTTAGCTCAAAATCAAGAAAAAGTATAGTTTTTATACTTTTTTACAAGTGAATGTACAAAAAATAAATAAATTAATAACCCTATGATAGTCACCTATAACCTATGGTATGTTTAATTAAACAAATATGTGTTTTTTTCGGGTTTCCAATTCAAAACAGGGTTTTGGGAGGGTTTTTGGTAGTATCACCCTTAAGGATGATTCATAAAATTGGAATGTCCAATCTGAGAAAAAATTCAATAAATTTGAGTTATAATACTCCCTTAAACATCCCATAACTCGTTGATGTCCCATGATAGACCTCCTTGATGGGGTGATCAAATAAAGATGACCTCTCAAGTGAATTCCTTCATTTTGTGCACCCTGTCTTGCTTTTGAACCCAAAAATGGGTTATTTGTGACTTATTATGAAAAAAGAAAAATATTAAAATCATATTATATATACACATTAACATGTTTTAATTATTTTTAATGGTAATTATACCTTGGAAGTGGAAATGACTACCTGTTGGGCAAAAGGCCTAGTCTAGGCTAGTGGGGTTTAAGTGCAAATGGCCACCCACCAACACTTATGAGTGTTTTATTATAATTAATGAGATTAATTAATTATATTTCAAACTAATTAAAGATTAAAACAACATATTTAAGTGTTCCAAATGGTTCCCAATATAAATAACACCCCTTTTGGTCACTTTTTCACCATTCTTTGTTTTTGTGCATACCTGAAAGTGGCCTACTTCTGAGACAAAATAGTGAATATGTTACTTATTTATCCTTCAATTTTTAATATATTATGGGTCATTTTTTTTCACAAGGACCATATTTAAATTTTTTAAAGTCAAACTGATGCTTCTAACTCCTCTAAAACTCAAAAACTCCAAGGCAGACTTGTGTGTAAGGTTGGTGTGTGAGTTGCCATTTGTTTGTGTTTCCAACATTAATTATGGTCATTATGTATCAAAAAATTCATTAATACTCTTATAACCCCCACCCAGCCTTCAACAACATTCACCATGGCCTTATTAGCAAGGAACTCTCTTACCATACCTTACAAGCACTTTACCATGGCCTTGCCTTGGTGAGTATTTCATAGTTGAAGGTCACTGTAGGTGACTTGATAGTGTTTTAAACAAATATAAATCATTATTAACCACTTTTTTAACCCATATAACCATTTAAAACTGAATACCATCTCCTCAAGCTCTAAGAACACCTCACTCTCATTTAGATAACTAGTTTCCAATGCACTTAGGCATGATTGTATACATTGTAGGGTTCTAAAGACTATTGCAGGTATCATTTATTTTTGGAGAACATTTTGGATATTCATCAGGCTTTAAATAATTTTTTTGTATCTCTCATAGGGAACTCTCATCATGGATCTCAATTAGAGACTCACAAACTTACCAAACATGGCCCATGCCAAACCTTAGTTAGAATTTCCTTCACAAATCAAGTTTAGGCCACTTGGTGGCTGTAGGTCTCCATAATTATGATATTTATTGGTGTAAATTTTTATATTTCATGACTATATGTGTGTTTTTATAGAGGTCAAATTCATAAACCCTTGGATTCCATTATGATCGTCTATTCCATCTTTAGTCTAACCTAGATGTCAGTCTCAACACTTCAATAGCATACATAATCAAACCCTGATGAACCCTATACATAGCTATAGATGGCCATTATAGACATGATGGTGAATTTACCCATTCTTCATTAATTATCAAAACCTTACACCCTTCTTAACATATCAATAATTCTTGATGTAAGTTACATGAATGACAACCACCTATGTTAATGCAACTCTCTTTGTTTGTCTTAAGGTTGATTGTAATTTTATTGAAAGGACTAATATAGGTTACTTTTATTCTATGATAGGAATTATTGATACTTTAAATGACTATCCCTTATTAACCTTATGATATAACTAGTCCACTCACATGACTGGTCACTTGAAGATCAAAAAGCTTCTCTAGCATTACACAGTCATGTCATATTAAAGGTGGTCCTCATCTGAGCCTTAGGCCTAAAATAGGACTAACCATACCCTTTTTTGAAATTTTATTCATGATGATACTTGTATCAATCCATATTTTCTTCAAGGTCATCATTATCTATACTTTTTTTTTCTGTAACCTCCTATATTATGTCCCTTAATATGATAATAATAGGTTTTCATGAGACCGTTATAAGTGTACCTTTCCCAAGATTAGAGGCTACTGTAGGTACTCCATTAATGGTGTTTGATCCTTTTACCACCAATTTTATTATTGATTGAATCAATCATGAGTTATGAATTTTTAAACTTGACCTTTTCCATCATGGACCATTCATTATCAAACCAGTTGTCAACCCTGGAAGGATGACTATGTCCCTTAACAACTATAAGTGCTACTATGTACAGACTATTGTAGTTGAAAAGTGAGCCTATAGGTACTATTAATTTCCTTTTTAGGTATTAAAATATTGAATAAATACTTTATTGGAGTCCTTTAGGTCATCCTATAGTCATTTGAAATCAACTTTTAATCATGAACAAGGTATGACAACCCCATTACACGAAACTCTACCTCATTGTCAACTTAGTTGATTGTAGCTACCCAATGATTTAATAAGAGGAGGACTATAGGTATAGTGTTTATATTTAAATTTGTGATTGTATACCCTTGATATCATCTAATGATCATGAAAATCACTCATATCACCTTAAAAGTTTCCCATACCACCATAGACTCATACTCAGCCCTATCTTATTTTCTCCTCAAACACAGTTTAGCTGTAATGGTTTATCTCTTTTCAACCCCAAAAAGAGGATGTATAATGTGTTTCTTTAGTTTATACACCTTAAAATATCCAATTCTCTTTAAATAGTTCATGAAAACCATGTATTTTGTGTTATAAGTAGGACTATTCAAGAGCTTGTCAAAATAAGCATGTGTCTACACCTGTGTGTCTCAATGTGACTGTGTTGAGTTGACCTTAACTAAGTGCATGAAGGTTTTAATCCTTTTCCATGGTTTTTATCTCATCCTATAACTAACATGTTTACATGAATCCTTTTCATTGCTATAACCCACCATGTCCCTCCTTAGAACAATGTACCAACTATGATAATCTTTCAAACTTGAATGTGTGTAACTTTAGGATATATATGTTTTCTAGAGTAAGGTGATATTATTTGTGTTAGGCCTAATTGAATTAATGTGAAAGGAATTAATGTGTTAGGGATTTTATAAAATTATCATTATGAATTTGTACCATACTATTCACATTCTCAACCATCATGCTTCTTGCTCAATTTGATCCTCAATCAAACCTGAGCTAATGTAGATGGTATAGATGTATGGCCTAATTTACATTGAGTAGTTCTTGAAGTTAAGATGTGAGGTGGGTTGGTGATAGATTTTACATGAAGGATTCTTTATCCAATAGACAAAAATCACTGTCCTCATCCTATTAACTATAACTATAGCTTGTATCTTCAAAACACAGTCACTGAGGATGCATATGACCTATTGTATGGACAAGGGCAGTCCAGGTATGAGATTTGAAGTAGATATTGCTTTGGAGTCTTATGATGATCATTTTACATTGTGTCTTTGAATATAACCCCTTCTAAGTCCTCCTCTCTCTGACTTGAATTGAAAGGCCTTCTTAGTGTTGTTATTTTGACATTATTGTAGCAAACCATATATATGGATCTAGATCTCCATTCTCCATTAGGCATGTAGGTTATAATTTTGAAGGTTAAAAAGTCCCCTTTTGCTCTAATTCCTCTTGAATGTGATCATTGAATCACTAATGCATCTCATCTCACCATGATGAGGCCACTTGTCATGAACACATGTTAATGTAGATGTTACCTTTGAGTATAAGGTCATTTGAAGACCGATATTGAAGTGAACAGTGAAAATTTGTAGTAGACAAATGTACAACCTTATAACCTTCTAGCTCACTATCACATTGGCCAAAATGTCCACTTTATCTTGCTAGTTGTTACCCTATATGAATGCTTCAAGATGGAGCTATCAAGACTAATCTAAACTTCAAGATGACTTAGCATGAAGATATCTAAAATATTGTAGGGTTTCTATTAGGAAATCTTAAGGTAATTAGTCCCTAAACCTATTTTCTCCAATCATATACCATTGATCAACTTTGATAGATTATCCATGATGTTATTGTGGATTGTTAAGATATCTTCAACTGCCCAGAACCTCACTCAAACTCCTCAACCTGTTTAGGTGCCTCATGTCAAATTATATATCCTTGTTAGGACACTTTTAGGTGTACTTAATTATGCATAGGGTAGTGAATAGTGAGATATGGTAATGTGCAAAACATGTGGATCCAAAAACCAACTTGGAAGTATTTGAAACAAGCTACGATGCATTTTTCCCATGTGACCACTCATGTGAGGCACCTGTATGTATTAATTGGTACTGGAGGTAAGGTAATGAAGTTAAGACATGAACCATTTCATGATGTATGTAGGATTCCTTGAGAAGTAGATGAGTACAAAATTATACCAAAACCTTGATCACACTTTAAAAATAAAGATAAACTCTTAAAATGTCATTAAATCCTTGCAATTAGTGCTCAATGTTTCTAAGACAACTTCAATCAAGCTATGAACATGATTATCAAGACATAGAGGTTCCACCTCTTTATCTCATAGAGGAATTATACCATGTCATGATTTAGAACATCCATTTATAACCTATGAATATGAAATCAACTGATGAAAAACCCATATTTTACTTCAAAACTGATCTAAGAGACTGTTCAAAAGAATAGTGAAAGGGAAAGAGGTTTTATGCCATAAATACCTTCTTGGGAAGAGTTATCAAATTATACCAAGGTGAAAAGTAGCCTCATGACCCACAAAAACATTCCCCAAAACCATTTCTCTCCATTTTTAATTGAGGTTGAGAAACAGGGCCAAGAATAGATCCCTCTTAGATGCATAGGCTATAGTGACCTGCTGTCACTCTTAGTGATTGTTCATAAATATGGGGGCACCAATATGTGAACCAATTCCACTAATTTAAAGCTTACTTAGACCCATAATAATAGCTAAATTTTTAGATCCCAACTCTCTCTTCTCTTCATTTTTGCATTTTTATCACTTGGAACTTCCTCCAAATCACTGATATGACCCTGTAAGGACCCAATAAAACCTCTATGATGATTTTATCATAAAATTCCTTTGAAAACCAAAGTGAATGACTTAAAAAGGCCTATTTTTGCATTGGAAATTATATTTTCACCAAGGATATCTAAATGGAATGCTGTAAAATGTTTTCCTAAGTCTCTCACATGTTTGATGAGGTGAACCAAGATGGAGTAAAGTTTCCTCCTAATCATATACTATCAAAACCTTATCTGAATGGCATAAAATGGTTATATTTTGCATATAAATGAGTCATAGAGTTAGTATATAATGTGATCAACCTAATTATTTATTTTTTAGGGATGTAATGACCTTAACACATGCTATGAAACTTAAAAAGACATTATATACTCTTTTTACCACTGAAAAATGACTTAAAAGGCCCAAAAATTACCTGAAAACACAAGAAAAGTGAACGAAAAGACCTTGAATCACCTAAAAACCCTTAGGATCCATTAACCATGGAATCTTCAAGGACTTTTCAAGAGTGATTACTGACTCACAAGCTCTTTAACATGCCAAAATGACTGTCTCAAAAAGTTCATTGCTTCCCTAAGTGGAACTTTCTACTTAGAGGTGTTTTAAATATTTTTTGGAGCCAAACATGACTATTTGAGTGTCTGGAATTACAGTTTATTGATTTTTTTGGGATTTTTTTATATTTAGAAATTATATATTTTTATGACTAGACGTGAACTTCAATTGAAATTATTTAAGAAAATTATATATCCTTATGTATTTAAGGAGATTTTTAGAGGTGCATGCACTTGGATGTGAAACTTACTAAAAATAGTTACTACTAAAAATAGAAGTTTTTTTTTTAGATTTTAATTTTTTTAGAATTTTTACATGTCAACTATAATTCCAAGATCAAGATTACTTAATCATTGTTTGAGTTTGCAATTATTTCAATTCATTAAATATAAATCAATACAAGTTATTGTTTTAGAAGCTTTGCCTATTGATAAATTATTGTCTTGATAGTTTTTGGATTCATTATGCATGTTTCTTATAATTTTGAATTTTGAATAATGTAACACCAAAACCTAAATGGTTTTGCTCATTTTAAAATTTTGAACATGTAAAAATTCAAAATTTGTGCATATTTCTTATAATTTTGAATTTTGAATAATGTAACACCAAAATGTAAGTGATTTTACTCATTTTGAATGTGTTTAACATGTAAAAAATCAAAATTTATATGTGTTTCTTATAATTTTGAATTTTGAATAATGTAACACCAAAACATAAGTGGTTTGGCTCATTTTGAACATTTTTAACATGTAAAGATTTAAAATTTATGTGTTGTGTATAATTTTGAATTTTGAATAATGAAATACTAAAATATAGGCAATTTTAATTATTTTGAACATGATAACATGTAAAGATTCAAACTTTATGTTTCTTATAATTTTGAATTTTGAATAACACCAAAGCATAAGTGATTTTTGCTTGTTTTGAACATGTTTAACATGTAAAGATTCAAACTTTATGCACCTTTCTTATAATTTTAAATTTTGAATAACATAACACCAAAACATAAGTGGTTTTGCTCATTTTAAACATGTTTAAGATGTAAAGATTCAAACTTTATGCATGTTTCTTATAATTATAAATAACATAACAGAAAACGTAAGCATTTTTGCTCACTTTGACATGTTTAACTTGTAAAGATTCAAACTTTATGCATTTTTCTTATAAATTAGAATTTTGAATAATGTATCACCAAAACATAAGTGATTTTTCTCATTTTCAACATGTCTAACATGTAAAGATTCAAAAAAATTATGTGTTTCTTATAATTTCTAATTTTGAATAATTTAACACCAAAACGCAAGCGGTTTTGCTCATTTTGAATATGTTTAACGTGTAAAGATTCAAAATTTATGTGTGTTTCTTATAATTTTAAATTTTGAATAACGTAACACTAAAATGTAAGTAGTTTTGCTCATTTTGAACATGTTTAACATGTAAAGATTCAAACTTTATGCGCATTTCTTATAATTTGGAATAATGTAACACCAAAATAGAAATAGTTTTGCTCATTTAGAATATGTTTAACATGTAAAGAATCAAACATTATGCACATTTCTTATAATTTTGAATTTTAACTAATGTAACACCAAAATGTAAGTGGTTTTACTCATTTCAAACATGTTTAACATGTAAAGATATAAACTTTATGCACATTTCTTATAATTTTGAATTTTGAATAATGAAAGACCAACACGTAAGTGGTTTTGCTTGTTTCAAACATGTTTAACATGTAAAGATTCAAATTTTATGAATGTTTCTTATAATTTTGAATAATGTAACACCAAAATCTAATCAATTTTACTTGTTTTGAACATGTTTAACATGTAAAGATTCAAATATTATGTGTATTTATTATAATTTTGAATAACATAACACCAAAACATTTTTAAGAGGTTTTGCTCGTTCCAAATATGTTTAAAATGTAACATGGAAACATAAGCAATTTTGCTTGTTTCGAATACGTTTAACATGTAAAGATTCAAACTTTATGTGTGTTTCTTATAGTTTTGAAATTTAAATAACTTAACACAAAAATGCAATCGATTTTGCTCATTTTGAACATGTTTAACATGTAAAGACTTAAACTTTGTATGTGTTTTTTATAATTTTGAATTTTGAATAACGTAACACCAAAATGTAAGCATTTTTACTTATTTTGAACATGTTTAGCATGTAAATTTTTAAATTATATATATATATATATGTAGCTTCTCAAACTTAGCTTTTTGAGACCCAAACAACCCTCTTGGACCTAGATCCATCCCCCCCCATGAGTCTCATCCTCCTAGGAAAATAGTACCCAATTTGGATATCAACATTGAAACTCAAGGGTGCCATGTTTTTGGTGTTATTATCCAACCTCACTTTAACCTTAAATGATCAAATTTTCTCAAATCCTTATCTTTCCCCTACCAGCCTAATGTAAGCTAATCTAATCTACAATCATTAGTTTCCTTATAAAAGGACATTCAATGTCCATTTAGAAGGGTTGACACTCATTCATAGGAAATAAGCAAGAACACAAGCAAGTACACTCAAGCACTCTTCCCTATTCTCTACATACAACCTTTCAAGAATAATTCAAGCCTATTCAAACACTCATACGAGTCCCTAGTCATTCAAAGTGCATTTTATTTTCACATTTAGTTTCATACATCACACAATTTCACCAAACACTCTAAATGGGAGAACTAAATTACCTTAATGCCTCTTCAGACTATTGATATGTAGGTAGCATGCCCACACATAGGGTGTGAAGTGCATCCAATATATCTTTTACACACTAACCCCTCCTCTCTTTCCCAAGTTTTATAATCAAGTTCAAGGACCAAGAGCTCCTAAAGGTTTTTAAGATTGAATCAGACACACAATGAGCTTTGCATAGACATAGGCTTCAATATTTCATTGTCAAGGTGTCACAAGGTTGCCAAGTAGAACCTAGAAAAGCCAGACCACTAGGAAAATAGTGTCAGAAGTGGACAATAGTGTCAGAAGTGGACTACAATACCAAGTAGCAAGGTGTCCTAAGTTTGGTGCTCCTATCCAATATAGATATAAATTTTTGGGTCCTATTTATGATAGTTTTCCATCCCTACACAATAATTTTTAGACCTTACATCATCTGTTTCAACCTAGTATAAGCTAAGTTTGATTTCTTCACACTTTTACTATTTTTAGAAAAGGTAAAATACATATCTATTTACACAAATTAGTAGGCTAATTGAGACACATTAATTACTATTTAAAATTTACTTATACCTTTATTTTATTAGGAATTAAACATTTTAATTCCCTAAAATAATAAAACATATAGTGAACCCTACTTACTTTGAATTAGTAGGCTGATTATTTTTTATTTTTTTAATATTTTCTTGATTTTTATATAATTTAAAATAAAAATATATCAATTCATTATAAAAATCTCACATATTTTGTTCAAACCCTAGTTTACACATACTAGATCCTATTTGCATACAAACACTTTCAAACCACTAGGCAAAATATATTGCTAATTTTAGAAATAATTTCAGATTTTTACTAAATTTTTCAAGCTAAATTATACAAATTCTCAGATTATTTTAAAAAATTTCATACTAATTTTAAAAAAAAATCTTTTCAAACCCCAGTTTCATATACTAGTTCCTTTTTACTTCTTGAGGTGTCACCTTACATTTATAGCTAGATTGCAACAATGATGCTCAATTATTTACATCTTCTTCTTACATTTCTTGCAAATAACAAAGAAACCATAATGGGCCTTATCATGTACATGAATGATGAAGTCTATCATATGTTAGTAAAAAATTTCATTATCTACATTTCATGCTTATTTGTCATTATATGGGATGATGTTAAACATTTTTTTCTTAAAAATATTAATCCATCTATTGCATCACCTCTCTTGGAGCCTCTTCCCCATACCGACTCATGATGTATGGTTTATTTTTATCTTCCCTAGGTCACTACCCATCACCAGAGAGGAAAATTACCTTTTGTTCCTCCACCTCCTCAACCCATCAATTATCTTTCACTCTCCTCCTGTAATAACTACAACTCCTATATGGATAGTACATAATGTGGTTAGAGCTATTACTCAACATGTAGCTATGCCTCCTTCACCTACTCTTCCGACCCACCCCAGGCTTAACCAACCAACATAGGCAAAGTTTCACAAGGCATATGACATTATGGATCAATTGAGAAACACTCTAGCTAAAATTTTCATGTTAGAACTACTTCAAATAAATAATGTATTCAAAGACATTATTTATCAAGAAATCACATAGACTTTTATGCCTCTTGATTTGACAAATTCTTATTTTGCATCAGTGGTCAATACTCTAAAAACTATAGAAGATGTAATTTATTTTGATAGTGAGGGCATGCCTTCTCAGTCGATTATTGATCAAAATTTACCATTATTCATACATGTACAAGACAAAACCAATGTAGTCAAGAGAGTTCTCATTAATAGTGGTTTTATAATAAATTTATGTAATATCACATTCTTACAGGCCATGGGTATATATTTGGCATCAATAAAAAAACATATAAAAACATTTGAGGGTTTGATGATATACCATGATAAACTTTGTGTATTATTACTTTGGATATCATGGTGAGACCAACAACCCTCTCCACACAATTTCAAGTCATGCCAAATCCTCTCCACTATAATATTTTACTCAAATGACCTTGGATACATATCATGGGTGCTATTCCTTCTACTCTCCATATTATGTTTCTCCATGAGGGATATTTATACACATATCTGGTAGACAACCAACCATTTAGATATTATCAACTTACAGAGTCATCTTCAACTATTTCACCATATGGGACACCATATCTCATAGTATAGCCACCACTTCATAGCATTTCTCTTTAAACTACATATGAAGTTAGAGAGACTAGTACTCCCTACACTACCTCACTTATTGTTACATCATTAGAACTTACTCCCTACACTACTTCTACCTTTCCAACTACTCCATTGGTCATAGTTCAAACACCGATTACACATCTACCATCATCGACAACAACATCAATAGTTTTAATTGATTCCATAGTTACTCCACTAATTATAGATATTTTGATAGAAATACCATCTTTTACTACTATAGCTAATGAGATTCCTATATCATAGCTACCCTTGGTGGTAAATTCTAAGTTACCATATGTACATGATGTTAATATAGATTCATAGGCTTCTTTGAATGATGATACATCACCCACACTTACAAATGATTATTTGTATGGATTGATATTTACACTAGTCAGCCTAAAAGAGTATCAAGATGACTCTAGAGCTCTCATACCACATCCTATAGTGTTTTTATCATCTCATACTACACTCTTAGGATATTTTTCACATTCATGAACATAATCAAATCTCTTAGCACATATAGTTCACATGGTTACCTCTATAGATATAGAGATAATTATTTAGATTCAGACAAGTAGCACACAACATCAACCACATTTTATGTTACAAATATTACTTTATTGTGGATTAATCACATTACCTATAGTATCACATAGATCTATTAGTAGATTATCACATCAAGATCATCACCAATTTTGTACCTTTCATAAGATTATAGGCCATGATATAAACTCATTCACAACCTTATAAAAAAGATTGAATAAAATATAGGATTGAGGTATTATTTAGATTATAGCACTACCAATAGCACCAACTCCACCACTCCCATTGAAGTCACTTACTAGTAGGGCTAAACATCCAAGAGTAGAATCAACATCTCCACCACTAGAGCAACCCTTAGTTCACCTTCAACATGATGACATCACAAACACAACACTTACACAATATAATCATACTTATGATGATGATCTCAATTAATTTAATGATGGTTGAGATCCTTTCCTTCATTTCCATCCCCAATAGGCTCCATCTTTGGATACCTTCCCACCACTAGCATAGTCTTTTATATTATGATGTATATACTTATACATTACTTTTTTTTTAAACTAATTATACATATTATATCCTACTTGATTGTACATAGCTCAAATATCTTCAAAAATACAAAAGTAATAAAAAATATTCAAAACACACAAACATTCAAAAATGCCAGAAAATATTTCAATTATATGCATCATTCATGCTTTACATCACTAATATCATGTTAGGACTTACATTTGTTGTTTCATGCAATTATATGTCAATTTTATACATTAATATGCTTCACTTGATCTTCTTTGAGTGTGCCTAGTGACATCTAGCTACTTGATTACTTCATTCTACCCATAGAGGGGGCATTCCTACTTCTACATTGGAGACATACATTGTTATACACACCCATTGGGGGTCTCTTCTAAATAAATACACTATCCAGGTTATGTCATTCTTATACCACACACTTTGAGTTATCATGCTAATGTACATTACTTTATAGATTACATAGAATACTATATCAACATCTAACACTTGTGTATTTCTTAGCATATACCTAGTCTTGCACTACACATGTTTTACATACTCTCACATTTACTTTGATCAGTTAGATGTGATTTCTCTTTCCATTTATTGCATTCTTTCTATGCTTATTTTGAATAGCTTGTGTGATGACATTTTCAAATCCTGCTTATGCCTTTAGGACATTTGCCAATGTCCTTTTCTTCTTTTTCATGTGTGTGCCTTAGGACATTTGATAATGTCCTTTGTTTGTAATCCTCAATGTGCCTGTGGCCTATGTGCCAAATTTGCTTATTTCACTTGTATGTGTATGTGGCATTTGAACATGCTTTCCATGCTTGTTTCCAATTTGAGTGACATGTGCCTATGTCCCTTATTCACATAGACCCTTGGCCTATCTAGTAGGCTTCTTTCTTATTACTTGTTGTTTGTTTGCTTGTTTCTTGCTAAATGTGTGTAATGTCATGATCTATATCATACATTTTATTTTCTTTCTTGGATGCCATGATGGATATCATGCTTCATCCCTCCAACTAACAACTAATAATTAACATTTTTAATTTTAGTTCAGTACTTTGCTCATGCTTTCACATTATTATATCTATCTAGGCATACCCATATTGATCTAACAATATCTATCTATTCAAACATTTCTATATCTTGAAACATATTGTCAAATATCAAATTCTATATAATATATCTTTTCAAATTAACACACTTGTAGGACTCTTTTATTCTGAGGGTAGTCATTACAATGTTATCATTCCTACCCTTAGAAGAGGGGGCATCAAACAAGAGATTTTTCACAGAGATAAAACCTCCTATAAATCAAAATAATAATATTTAGAATAGTCAACATAGAATCCATATGTCAAACTGGTCAAATTAGATCAAAAAAACATGAACAGTCTTAGATCAATAATTAGTTTCATACCAGACAATAGTACTAGAAATAGATAGTAGCACTAGAAATAGATAGTATCACCAAAAATATGGGTGTCCATAGTTTTTCACTCTTTTATAAGCTGAAAAACACTCAATATTTCTAGAAATAAGTAAAAATTTTAGTCTAGGGATAATTTTTGCACTTCTAGATCCTTCAAATTTAGTAGTTTTAGCATAATTTTCTCATATATAAGGGGTTATCATGCATGGCATTGTCACTTTTAGTTCAGATTAGGTAAACTTCAAGATTATAATCCATATTCCAGACATCAGTTATTGTGGCCAATGTGCATGACACATTTATTTTCTTTTATTTTTGAGTTGAGTTTATTCCAAGAATTCTCAGTAGTTTCATGCCTTACTCCATTTGTAGGTGGTTAACATCACATTCAAGTTAAAATTTCATACAAATTTAGATTTTTGAGTACCTGAGTTGGATTTTATATAATCCTAGTACATTAGTTTCATAATGGTTTTCATACAAGCCTAATCTCCATCTTTCAAAATGGCCAAGAGTGGCCTAGTTTCTAGCACACATTTGACTATCCATGCCATAGTGTCAGATTTCTAGCACATTCAAGGGATCCATGAGCTATCTCATATGAAATATATTCTATACCAGTATCAATTAATAGCTTCACTTCATGGTGAAATAATGGAGCCAAAGGGCTAGCCTTTGTATTCTTGAACCACTTATTTAGAGGGATTGGATACATAGTCTAGAAATCGACTAGTACATGTATGATTTGATAATTTCATTTAGTTAGTGATGATGGAACCAAAGGGCTAGTCTCTACATTATTTAACTACATTTTAGATAATTGAGTACTCATCTCCACTCATGATATTACTCTTGATTCAGCACATACTCAACACAATCCAATATCACAATAGGTTTTGTATTGGTTCATGTACTTGATGAGATGTATTCATTCCTCTCTCTTCCTTTACTTAGATTTTGTATGTTCTTATTTTAGATATAACATATATTGTAATAAATAATCTAATTTATGCTTTTATTTACAAATTCACATATCATAGTGTGCTCTTTCTATGCACATACAACATCACATAGCTTCATGAGTTTTTCCCTTATAGGTATGTTCATATATGCTTTATATTTTTCTTGTATCCTAGTATTTCACTTTGTTGCATCACTAGAATAAAGGGGAGGAAAATTTAATCATATAAAATGTGAAATTGGATGTTTTAGGTGTGGCTAATAACACCTAAACTATAGGTCCTCTTTCTTTCTCACTCAACCCTTCTTGGCTAGAATTTCACTAATTTCCAATCCCCCATATATTTGCAAACTTAGATCTTTGAGACCCAAGTATCCCTCTCAAACCCATATCTATCCCCCTAGGTCTCATCCTCCTAGGAAAATATCATCCAATTTGGATAGGAGTGCCATAACTTAGGGGTGTCCCATTTCTGGCACTGTTCTTCAAGTTAGCTTTAGCCTCAAATAGTCAAATTTTCCTAAATCTTTATCTTTTACCCTATCAGCTTAATACAAGATCATCTAACCCATGATAATTATTTTCCCTATAAAAGGCCATTAAATTTACATTTATAAGGTTTGTCACTCATTTATATGAAAAAATCAAGAAGACAAGCAAGTACACTCAAGCACTTTTCCCTATTCTCTTCATATAGCCTTCTAAGACCAATTCAAGCCTATTCAGGCACTCATACCAATCCATATCCATTAAAAATAAATTCTATTTTTTCATCTAGTTGCATACATCACACAATTACACAAAGCACTTCAAATGGGAGAACTACATTATCTTGATCCCTCTTCGGAGTATTGGTGTGAAGTGCATCTAGCATATCCTTTACACACTAAACCCTCATTTTTTTCCGAAGTTTAATACTCAAGTTTAAGTAATATAATCTCCTAAGGGTTTTGAAGATTGAATCAGACACACAATGAGCTTCACATAGATCCAAGCTTCAATATTTCATTGATAGGGTGTCACAGGCCTGCCAAGTAGAACCCAAAAAATTTAGAACACTAAGATATTAGAGCCAAAAGTGGATAACAATGATAGAAGTGGACTATAATGTCAATTAGTAGGGTGTCTTGAGCCTAATAGCACTCCTATCCAATCTAGAAATAGAGTTTTGGGTCCTATTTATGATAGTTTGTCATCCCTGTACAATACTTTTTAGACCCTACATCATCCCTTTCAACTCAAAATAAGTTAAGTTTGATTTCTTCACACTTATTACTATTTTCAAAAAAATTAAAATACATATCTATTTACACAAATTATTAGGATAATTGAGACACATTAATTATTGATTTACATTTATTCAAACCTTTATTTACTTAGGAATTAAACACCTAAATACCAAAAAAAAATAAAATGCATAATGATCTTCATTTGTTGACAAAGATGACTTATCCTTCCTTAACTCATCATCACCACTAAAAATATTCTCAAGTGTAACCAATCCCTTTGGCAAATTATTTGTTTTTAGTTGCATAATTTGATCACCATACTATTGCAATTACTTTGATTGGTTTCTTGAAGAAAACTCAGCCTCTTCTTGCAAGAATATCATCGGTTCTCATGATTATCTAGAATAGAAGGCCTTAAAACCAACTTTATGTGTGACTAAATTTTTTCACTTTTTATATCAGTTAGGATAATAAATTGTGCCCTAATGGCAGCCAACATATATGCATGTTTATTCTTATCTCTTGGTATTGCCTGAATGTTAAAAGCTTGAAAATATTCAATTAAGTCCCATATTATATGATTATAAGATATAAGCAATAAATTTTTGCATACATTTAAACTTCTTACTTAGTGGACTATGAGTTCACTATCCCCAAAAACTTGCAGGGTGTTAACTTTCATCTTCCTAGCCCATTGCAAACTATGAACTAATGCCTCATACTCTGTAACATTATTTGAACAACCAAAATAAAACTTAATAGAATAAAAATACATTTGTTTTTTATGGAGAAACCAACATCATTCCATCCTTTGTACCATGTTTATACCTTAATCTGCTAAATTACAATTACCACAAACCTTCACTAATTCATCATCTTTAACCATGCTAGAATTGGTGCATCATTCTCATGAAGGCAATATACACGAAGTCCTTCTTATTAAAATAGATTATAAGGATCATGATCATGAAAATTAGATGCCCACTCATAAAGAAACAAATCTGGAATTCCTTCCAAAGCTGATTCAATTTCTACTCCATTAGTTTTCAGCACCTCATCCGAGATGATACAGTTAGTGTTTACAACACTTGGCATATATAGATCTAAATGGAAACATGCAATAAGTTAATAATGGAAACATGGCATATATTATCTTGGTAACATAATTGGTTTTTAACATAAAATAATTCTAATCAGCTAATAAATATCCCCTAATCTTTAAGGTGAAGTCCCTTGAAAGGCACATAGCAAAGTAAGGAGGCAAGTCTACCACAACAACATCCTGCTGAATAATAGCATTGAGATAAACATGTAGTGTCAATTTTATATATTTGATGATGCCTAAATTTTTTTTTTGAGACATCCAATTTAAATAATCCCTTAGTATTTGACTCATAAACAAGGCCAAGCTTATCTGCAACCTGCTTAGGCATAACTGTGCTATTAGCTCCACAATCCACCATATAGTTATGGACCAAAGTGTTACCCACTATCAAAAAAATTTAGAAAGGAGGAATTTTATTTTATTTTAACTCAATTTTTTCCACATTTACCATATTATGTACCTATTTTATTGTTGCTTATTTGGTTGATCCAAATTGGTTAGGATAACACCTTCTTTCTCAACCGATTTTAGAGATAACTAAAGAGCTGAAAGCTCTTAGATGAGCATATATTTTTTCCTATAATGGAAAGAGACTCCCACAAGTTAATATTGATATTAGACTTTTTCATCTGATTCACTATACTAAAATGAGACCCACTAATCTTTGGCTTCACTTCTTGAAGCACTGGTTGCTCATAACTAGAGGTACTTGATGAACTTCACCAACCTCTATATTTTGATTTTTATATGTTATAGGGGAAACACGTTTCTATTTTATACTCTTGAAATAAAATTAAGAGTAATTGAATAATTTTTCACACTTGATCCTCATTAATGGCCCTTCTTTTAGCTCTAGTTATAACTACAACATGACCACTTACATTGTTAGTTTCAACACCCTGATTAAAAGCAACATGATCATCTATTTTCCAATTCACATTAATAGCAGCAGGCTGCCCTTAAACTTGTTGAGTCTCTCTTTGTGATGCTAAAATTATGTTTTAGTACCGACTTCTTTGAAAATAAAACTCTTCTTGTGTCATTTGTGGCATAGTGATGTTTTGTGATACCAAGGTTTGGTTTTGAGCATCATTGAGATTTGAGGGTTGCCTACCTAAATCCTACATCAAATTTTTCTAAGGTGGGATGGAAAAAATGGATTTTAAATTGTAAAGAGTGTTAGGATCAAGGGAAACATATGTATTAACTAGAGTTATAGCTCCTTATGCTTGGTAAGGTGGTATATTCTCTCTAAAACCTTGATAAGGAGGCCTTTGATCTTTGAAGGGTTGATAGGTAGTATGATTTTGTTTTTGATAAGGCCTATTAGCTTGAAATTATTACCTCTTGATTTGTACTATTTCATTCCTAAAAGATTGTATCAAGCCTTTCAACTCTCCTATCTCACTAGCTTGACTAGTAGGGGATGTAATTTGAGCTTGAGGTGATGGATTAAGAGATAAAGATGGAATTTGAGGAATTTGAGGGGCTAGTATAGACTTTAATTCTAGGAATATAGGCATTGAAGTCCTTGAAGAAAGCTTACCATTTTGTATCAAACTATTCTTTTCCCTTATTGTAGCCTCATAAGCATTTGGCAAGGTAGTACCACCCATTGACTATATCATCACACTAATGTTAGATTTAAGGGCTTTCAAATAGTATAAAGAATGCATATTCAAGGTATGGCCTAATCAACATAGGTATCTTGGTCCATGTGTTTTGGAATTTGAGCTTAAAATCAGACATGAACTCATGAGGAGCTCTCTTTATGGTAGTTAACTATTCAACCAAAGATAGATGGTTAGATTTGTCCTTAAATTGACTGACTAAAGCTGAACCCAATTGATCTCAGGTAGTAATGGAGTTTAGTGGGAGATTTATATACCACTGTAGTGTTTTTACTTTGAAGGAATAAATAGTCAGTCTAAGAGGTACATTCTCTTGAATAATAGGGGTTGTTTGATTTTCACCTAAGAATAATGGGATAATCTTGAGAGAAGACACATGAATGTCATTAAACTAGGCTAAATTTATTGGGATACTTCTATTAAATGGAACAAACACCTAGTTTCTGATAGCCATTTAGATAGTGGGGATTGTAGTACTTAGAACAATAGGATAACCAGGAGACAAGTGTTGCTTTTGAGGATATAGATTTGTCATACTAAACCTTAATCTTTTATTTGAAGAGAAATTTTTTTGTTGGGAGATCATACAAATGTGAAACCTAAAAAAGTGTTTTATTATATTTTATCATACCACCAACATGATCCATGTCAATTTTTGTGGTCTGGAACCACTTGGAATTACCAAAACCATGAAATGGCCTTTGGAAGGCTTGTCCTTTGAAGGCATTTTCTGATTGGCCCAAAAGAATGGAATGGTTTGGGAAACTATGGATTATTTTTTATGAATTTATGATATTTTAAAGGTATAAAAAGTCACAATCTACCTTTTACATCTATTGGCATCTTTGGATGATCTATGCAACCCTTATTTTAGCTCAAAATCAAGAAAAAGTATAGTTTTTATACTTTTTTACAAGTGAATGTACAAAAAATAAATAAATTAATAACCCTATGATAGTCACCTATAACCTATGGTATGTTTAATTAAACAAATATGTGTTTTTTTCGGGTTTCCAATTCAAAACAGGGTTTTGGGAGGGTTTTTGGTAGTATCACCCTTAAGGATGATTCATAAAATTGGAATGTCCAATCTGAGAAAAAATTCAATAAATTTGAGTTATAATACTCCCTTAAACATCCCATAACTCGTTGATGTCCCATGATAGACCTCCTTGATGGGGTGATCAAATAAAGATGACCTCTCAAGTGAATTCCTTCATTTTGTGCACCCTGTCTTGCTTTTGAACCCAAAAATGGGTTATTTGTGACTTATTATGAAAAAAAAAAAAGATTAAAATCATATTATATATACACATTAACATGTTTTAATTATTTTTAATGGTAATTATACCTTGGAAGTGGAAATGACTACCTGTTGGGCAAAAGGCCTAGTCTAGGCTAGTGGGGTTTAAGTGCAAATGGCCACCCACCAACACTTATGAGTGTTTTATTATAATTAATGAGATTAATTAATTATATTTCACACTAATTAAAGATTAAAACAACATATTTAAGTGTTCCAAATGGTTCCCAATATAAATAACACCCCTTTTGGTCACTTTTTCACCATTCTTTGTTTTTGTGCATACCTGAAAGTGGCCTACTTCTGAGACAAAATAGTGAATATGTTACTTATTTATCCTTCAATTTTTAATATATTATGGGTCATTTTTTTTCACAAGGACCATATTTAAATTTTTTTAAGTCAAACTGATGCTTCTAACTCCTCTAAAACTCAAAAACTCCAAGGCAGACTTGTGTGTAAGGTTGGTGTGTGAGTTGCCATTTGTTTGTGTTTCCAACATTAATTATGGTCATTATGTATCAAAAAATTCATTAATACTCTTATAACCCCCACCCAGCCTTCAACAACATTCACCATGGCCTTATTAGCAAGGAACTCTCTTACCATACCTTAGAAGCACTTTACCATGGCCTTGCCTTGGTGAGTATTTCATAGTTGAAGGTCACTGTAGGTGACTTGATAGTGTTTTAAACAAATATAAATCATTATTAACCACTTTTTTAACCCATATAACCATTTAAAACTGAATACCATCTCCTCAAGCTCTAGGAACACCTCACTCTCATTTAGATAACTAGTTTCCAATGCACTTAGGCATGATTGTATACATTGTAGGGTTCTAAAGACTATTGCAGGTATCATTTATTTTTGGAGAACATTTTGGATATTCATCAGGCTTTAAATAATTTTTTTGTATCTCTCATAGGGAACTCTCATCATGGATCTCAATTAGAGACTCACAAACTTACCAAACATGGCCCATGCCAAACCTCAGTTAGACTTTCCTTCACAAATCAAGTTTAGGCCACTTGGTGGCTGTAGGTCTCCATAATTATGATATTTATTGGTGTAAATTTTTATATTTCATGACTATATGTGTGTTTTTATAGAGGTCAAATTCATAAACCCTTGGATTCCATTATGATCGTCTATTCCATCTTTAGTCTAACCTAGATGTCAGTCTCAACACTTCAATAGCATACATAATCAAACCCTGATGAACCCTATACATAGCTATAGATGGCCATTATAGACATGATGGTGAATTTACCCATTCTTCATTAATTATCAAAACCTTACACCCTTCTTAACATATCAATAATTCTTGATGTAAGTTACATGAATGACAACCACCTATGTTAATGCAACTCTCTTTGTTTGTCTTAAGGTTGATTGTAATTTTATTGAAAGGACTAATATAGGTTACTTTTATTCTATGATAGGAATTATTGATACTTTAAATGACTATCCCTTATTAACCTTATGATATTACTAGTCCACTCACATGACTGGTCACTTGAAGATCAAAAAGCTTCTCTAGCATTACACAGTCATGTCATATTAAAGGTGGTCCTCATCTGAGCCTTAGGCCTAAAATAGGACTAACCATACCCTTTTTTGAAATTTTATTCATGATGATACTTGTATCAATCCATATTTTCTTCAAGGTCATCATTATCTATACTTTTTTTTTCTGTAACCTCCTATATTATGTCCCTTAATATGATAATAATAGGTTTTCATGAGACCGTTATAAGTGTACCTTTCCCAAGATTAGAGGCTACTGTAGGTACTCCATTAATGGTGTTTGATCCTTTTACCACCAATTTTATTATTGATTGAATCAATCATGAGTTATGAATTTTTAAACTTGACCTTTTCCATCATGGACCATTCATTATCAAACCAGTTGTCAACCTTGGAAGGATGACTATGTCCCTTAACAACTATAAGTGCTACTATGTACAAACTATTGTAGTTGAAAAGTGAGCCTATAGGTACTATTAATTTCCTTTTTAGGTATTAAAATATTGAATAAATACTTTATTGGAGTCCTTTAGGTCATCCTATAGTCATTTGAAATCAACTTTTAATCATGAACAAGGTATGACAACCCCATTACACGAAACTCTACCTCATTGTCAACTTAGTTGATTGTAGCTACCCAATGATTTAATAAGAGGAGGACTATAGGTATAGTGTTTATATTTAAATTTGTGATTGTATACCCTTGATATCATCTAATGATCATGAAAATCACTCATATCACCTTAAAAGTTTCCCATACCACCATAGACTCATACTCAGCCCTATCTTATTTTCTCCTCAAACACAGTTTAGCTGTAATGGTTTATCTCTTTTCAACCCCAAAAAGAGGATGTATAATGTGTTTCTTTAGTTTATACACCTTAAAATATCCAATTCTCTTTAAATAGTTCATGAAAACCATGTATTTTGTGTTATAAGTAGGACTATTCAAGAGCTTGTCAAAATAAGCATGTGTCTACACCTGTGTGTCTCAATGTGACTGTGTTGAGTTGACCTTAACTAAGTGCATGAAGGTTTTAATCCTTTTCCATGGTTTTTATCTCATCCTATAACTAACATGTTTACATGAATCCTTTTCATTTCTATAACCCACCATGTCCCTCCTTAGAACAATGTACCAACTATGATAATCTTTCAAACTTGAATGTGTGTAACTTTAGGATATATATGTTTTCTAGAGTAAGGTGATATTATTTGTGTTAGGCCTAATTGAATTAATGTGAAAGGAATTAATGTGTTAGGGATTTTATAAAATTATCATTATGAATTTGTACCATACTATTCACATTCTCAACCATCATGCTTCTTGCTCAATTTGATCCTCAATCAAACCTGAGCTAATGGAGATGGTATAGATGTATGGCCTAATTTACATTGAGTAGTTCTTGAAGTTAAGATGTGAGGTGGGTTGGTGATAGATTTTACATGAAGGATTCTTTATCCAATAGACAAAAATCACTGTCCTCATCCTATTAACTATAACTATAGCTTGTATCTTCAAAACACAGTCACTGAGGATGCATATGACCTATTGTATGGACAAGGGCAGTCCAGGTATGAGATTTGAAGTAGATATTGCTTTGGAGTCTTATGATGATCATTTTACATTGTGTCTTTGAATATAACCCCTTCTAAGTTCTCCTCTCTCTAACTTGAATTGAAAGGCCTTCTTAGTGTTGTTATTTTGACATTATTGTAGCAAACCATATATATGGATCTAGATCTCCATTCTCCATTAGGCATGTAGGTTATAATTTTGAAGGTTAAAAAGTCCCCTTTTGCTCTAATAATTCCTCTTGAATGTGATCATTGAATCACTAATGCATCTCATCTCACCATGATGAGGCCACTTGTCATGAACACATGTTAATGTAGATGTTACCTTTGAGTATAAGGTCATTTGAAGACCGATATTGAAGTGAACAGTGAAAATTTGTAGTAGACAAATGTACAACCTTATAACCTTCTAGCTCACTATCACATTGGCCAAAATGTCCACTTTATCTTGCTAGTTGTTACCCTATATGAATGCTTCAAGATGGAGCTATCAAGACTAATCTAAACTTCAAGATGACTTAGCATGAAGATATCTAAAATATTGTAGGGTTTCTATTAGGAAATCTTAAGGTAATTAGTCCCTAAACCTATTTTCTCCAATCATATACCATTGATCAACTTTGATAGATTATCCATGATGTTATTGTGGATTGTTAAGATATCTTCAACTGCCCAGAACCTCACTCAAACTCCTCAACCTGTTTAGGTGCCTCATGTCAAATTATATATCCTTGTTAGGACACTTTTAGGTGTACTTAATTATGCATAGGGTAGTGAATAGTGAGATATGGTAATGTGCATAACATGTGGATCCAAAAACCAACTTGGAAGTATTTGAAACAAGCTACGATGCATTTTTCCCATGTGACCACTCATGTGAGGCACCTGTATGTATTAATTGGTACTGGAGGTAAGGTAATGAAGTTAAGACATGAACCATTTCATGATGTATGTAGGATTCCTTGAGAAGTAGATGAGTACAAAATTATACCAAAACCTTGATCACACTTTAAGAATAAAGATAAACTCTTAAAATGTCATTAAATCCTTGCAATTAGTGCTCAATGTTTCTAAGACAACTTCAATCAAGCTATGAACATGATTATCAAGACATAGAGGTTCCACCTCTTTATCTCATAGAGGAATTATACCATCTCATGATTTAGAACATCCATTTATAACCTATGAATATGAAATCAACTGATGAAAAACCCATATTTTACTTCAAAACTGATCTAAGAGACTGTTCAAAAGAATAGTGAAAGGGAAAGAGGTTTTATGCCATAAATACCTTCTTGGGAAGAGTTATCAAATTATACCAAGGTGAAAATTAGCGTCATGACCCATAAAAACATTCCCCAAAACCATTTCTCTCCATTTTTTATTGAGGTTGAGAAACAAGGCCAATAATAGATCCCTCTTAGATGCATAGGCTATAGTGACCTGCTGTCACTCTTAGTGATTGTTCATAAATATGGGGGCACCAATATGTGAACCAATTCCACTAATTTAAAGCTTACTTAGACCCATAATAATAGCTAAATTTTTAGATCCCAACTCTCTCTTCTCTTCATTTTTGCATTTTTATCACTTGGAACTTCCTCCAAATCACTGATATGACCCTGTAAGGACCCAATAAAACCTCTATGATGATTTTATCATAAAATTCCTTTGAAAACCAAAGTGAATGACTTAAAAAGGCCTATTTTTGCATTGGAAATTATATTTTCACCAAGGATATCTAAATGGAATGCTGTAAAATGTTTTCCTAAGTCTCTCACATGTTTGATGAGGTGAACCAAGATGGAGTAAAGTTTCCTCCTAATCATATACTATCAAAACCTTATCTGAATGGCATAAAATGGTTATATTTTGCATATAAATGAGTCATAGAGTTAGTATATAATGTGATCAACCTAATTATTTATTTTTTAGGGATGTAATGACCTTAACACATGCTATGAAACTTAAAAAGACATTATATACTCTTTTTACCACTGAAAAATGACTTAAAAGGCCCAAAAATTACCTGAAAACACAAGAAAAGTGAACGAAAAGACCTTGAATCACCTAAAAGCCCTTAGGATCCATTAACCATGGAATCTTCAAGGACTTTTCAAGAGTGATTACTGACTCACAAGCTCTTTAACATGCCAAAATGACTGTCTCAAAAAGTTCATTGCTTCCCTAAGTGGAACTTTCTACTTAGAGGTGTTTTAAATATTTTTTGGAGCCAAACATGACTATTTGAGTGTCTGGAATTACAGTTTATTGATTTTTTTGGGATTTTTTTATATTTAGAAATTATATATTTTTATGACTAGACGTGAACTTCAATTGAAATTATTTAAGAAAATTATATATCCTTATGTATTTAAGGAGATTTTTAGAGCTGCATGCACTTGGATGTGAAACTTACTAAAAATAGTTACTACTAAAAATAGAAGTTTTTTTTTTAGATTTTAATTTTTTTAGAATTTTTACATGTCAACTATAATTCCAAGATCAAGATTACTTAATTATTGTTTGAGTTTGCAATTATTTCAATTCATTAAATATAAATCAATACAAGTTATTGTTTTAGAAGCTTTGCCTATTGATAAATTATTGTCTTGATAGTTTTTGGATTCATTATGCATGTTTCTTATAATTTTGAATTTTGAATAATGTAACACCAAAACCTAAATGGTTTTGCTCATTTTAAAATTTTGAACATGTAAAAATTCAAAATTTGTGCATATTTCTTATAATTTTGAATTTTGAATAATGTAACACCAAAATGTAAGTGATTTTACTCATTTTGAATGTGTTTAACATGTAAAAAATCAAAATTTATATGTGTTTCTTATAATTTTGAATTTTGAATAATGTAACACCAAAACATAAGTGGTTTGGCTCATTTTGAACATTTTTAACATGTAAAGATTTAAAATTTATGTGTTGTGTATAATTTTGAATTTTGAATAATGAAATACTAAAATATAGGCAATTTTAATTATTTTGAACATGATAACATGTAAAGATTCAAACTTTATGTTTCTTATAATTTTGAATTTTGAATAACACCAAAGCATAAGTGATTTTTGCTTGTTTTGAACATGTTTAACATGTAAAGATTCAAACTTTATGCACCTTTCTTATAATTTTAAATTTTGAATAACATAACACCAAAACATAAGTGGTTTTGCTCATTTTAAACATGTTTAAGATGTAAAGATTCAAATTTTATGCATGTTTCTTATAATTATAAATAACATAACAGAAAACGTAAGCATTTTTGTTCACTTTGACATGTTTAACTTGTAAAGATTCAAACTTTATGCATTTTTCTTATAATTTAGAATTTTGAATAATGTATCACCAAAACATAAGTGATTTTTCTCATTTTCAACATGTCTAACATGTAAAGATTCAAAAAAATTATGTGTTTCTTATAATTTCTAATTTTGAATAATTTAACACCAAAAAGCAAGCGGTTTTGCTCATTTTGAATATGTTTAACGTGTAAAGATTCAAAATTTATGTGTGTTTCTTATAATTTTAAATTTTGAATAACGTAACACTAAAATGTAAGTAGTTTTGCTCATTTTGAACATGTTTAACATGTAAAGATTCAAACTTTATGCGCATTTCTTATAATTTGGAATAATGTAACACCAAAATAGAAATAGTTTTGCTCATTTAGAATATGTTTAACATGTAAAGAATCAAACATTATGCACATTTCTTATAATTTTGAATTTTAACTAATGTAACACCAAAATGTAAGTGGTTTTACTCATTTCAAACATGTTTAACATGTAAAGATATAAACTTTATGCACATTTCTTATAATTTTGAATTTTGAATAATGAAAGACCAACACGTAAGTGGTTTTGCTTGTTTCAAACATGTTTAACATGTAAAGATTCAAATTTTATGAATGTTTCTTATAATTTTGAATAATGTAACACCAAAATCTAATCAATTTTACTCGTTTTGAACATGTTTAACATGTAAAGATTCAAATATTATGTGTATTTATTATAATTTTGAATAACATAACACCAAAACATTTTTAAGAGGTTTTGCTCGTTCCAAATATGTTTAAAATGTAACATGGAAACATAAGCAATTTTGCTTGTTTCGAATACGTTTAACATGTAAAGATTCAAACTTTATGTGTGTTTCTTATAGTTTTGAAATTTAAATAACTTAACACAAAAATGTAATCGATTTTGCTCATTTTGAACATGTTTAACATGTAAAGACTTAAACTTTGTATGTGTTTTTTATAATTTTGAATTTTGAATAACGTAACACCAAAATGTAAGCATTTTTACTTATTTTGAACATGTTTACCATGTAAAGTTTTAAATTATATATATATATATATATATATATATATATATATATATATATATATATATATATATATATATATATATATATATATATATATATAATTTTGATTAATGCAATACGAAAACATTAGTGGTTTTGTTGATTTAAAACATTTTTAACATGTAAAGATTTAAACTTTATGCGTGTTTCTTATAATTTTGAATTTTGAATAATATAACACAACAATATAAATGATATTACTTATTTCGAACAAGTTTAATATGTAAAGATTCAAACTTTAACTTTATGCGTATTTCTTACAATTTTGAGTAGCATAACACCAATACATAAGCAGTTTTACAACATGTTTAAAATGTTAAGTTTCAAATTTTATGCACATTTCTTATAATTTTGAATTTTGAATAATGTAACACTAAAACGTAAGTGGTTTTGTTTGTTTCAAATATGGTTAACATCTAAATTTCTAAAGTTTAAGCACGTTTCTTATAATTTTGATTTTTGAATAATGTAAGACCAAAATTTAAGTAGTTTTGCCCATTTAAAACATGTTTAACATGTAAAGATTTAAACTTTATGCGTGTTTCTTATAATTTTGAATTTTGAATAATATAACACAACAATATAAATGATATTACTTATTTCGAACAAGTTTAATATGTAAAGATTCAAACTTTATGCATGTTTCTTATAATTTCAAATTTTGAATAATGGAACACCAAAGCATAAGCATTTTTGCTCATTTTAAACATGTTTAACATGGAAATATTCAAACTTTAATGCACATTTCTTATAATTTTGAAATTTAAATAAAGTGACACCAAAATATAAGTGGTTTTGATCATTTTAAATGTGTTTAACATGTAAAGATTCAAAATTTATGTGTTTCTTATAATTTTCAATTTCAAATAATGACAGACCAAAACATAAGTGGTTTTGCTCATTTCAAACATGTAAAATATGTAAACATTCAAACTTTATACATGTTTCTTATAATTATGATTTTTGAATAACATAACACCAAAATGTAAGCAGTTTTGATCATTTCAAACATATTTAACATGTAAAGATTCAAACATTATGCATATTTCTTATAATTCTAAAATTTGAAGAACATAACACCAAAACGTAAGTGATTTTGTTCATTCTGAACATGTTTAACATGTAAAGATTCAAATTTTATGTATGTTTCTTATAATTTTGAATTTTAAATAATGTAACACCAAAACAAAAGTGGGTTTGTTTGTTTCGAACATGTTTAATATGTAAAGATTCAGTCTTTATGCATGTTTCTTATAATTTTGAAATTTGAATAACGTAACACAAAAATGTAAGTGGTTTTGCTCATTTCAAACATGTTTAACATGTAAAGATATAAAATTTTTACGCATTTCTTATAATTTTAAATGTTGAATAACATAACACCAAAAAGTAAGTGTTTTACTTATTTTGAACATGTTTAACATGTAAAGAATTAAACTTTATGCATAACTTTTTGTAATTTTGAATAATGCAACACCAAAATGTAAGTGGTTTTACTCATTTTGAATATGTTTAACATGTAAAGATTCAAACTTTACGTGCATTTCTTTCAATTTTGAAGTTTGAATAACATAATACCAATACATAAGCTGTTTTTCTCATTTCAAAAATGTTTAACATGTAAAAATTCAAGCTTTATGTGCATTTCTTATAATTTTGAATTTTGAATAATGTAAAACCAAAACATAAGCTATTGTTCTTGTTTCAAACATGTTTAGCATGTAAATTTTTTAAGTTTATGCGTATTTCTTATAATTTTGAATTTTGAATAATGCATGACCAAAATGTAAGCGGTTTTCATCATTTTAAATATATTTAATATGTAAAGATTCAAACTTTATGCATATTTCTTATCATATTAAATTTTGAATAATGTAACACCAAAATATAAGTAGTTTTACTTGTTTTGAACAAATTTAACATGTAAATAATCAAACCTTATCTGTGTTTCTTATAATTTCAAATTTTGAATAATGTAACACCAAAACATAAGCATTTTTTCTCATTTTGAACATGTTTAACATTTAAAGATTAAAACTTTGTGTTTTATTTTTTATTTTTTATTTTGAATAATGTAACACCAAAATATAAGTAGTTTAACATGTAAAGATTCAAACTTCATGCATGTTTCTTATAATTTTGAATAACATAACACCAAATTGTAAGTGGTTATACTCATATCAAACATGTTTAACATGTAAAGATTCAAACTTTATGCACATTTATTATAATTTTAAATAACGAAACACCAAAATGTAAGTAGTTTTGATCATTCCAAACATGTTTAACATTTAAAGATTCAAATTTTATGTGCATTTTTTACAATTCTGAATTTTAAATAATGAAAAACCAAAATGTAACCAGTTTTGCTCATTTTGAACATGTTTAACATGTAAAGATTCACACTTTATGTATGTTTCTTAAAATAATGAGTAACTTAATACCAAAATGTAAGCATTTTTGCTCATTTTGAACATGTTTAACATCTAAAGATTCAAACTTTATGTGTGTTTCTTATAATTTTAAATTTTAAATAATGTAATAACAAAATGTAAGTTGTTTTCATCATTTCGAATGTGTTTAACATGTAAAGATTCATACTTTATGTGGGTTTCTTATTATTTTGTATTTTGAACAATGGAACACCAAAATGTAAGCAGTTTTGCTCATTTCAAACATGTTAACATGTAAAGATTTAAATTTTATTTGCATTTCTTATAGTTTTGAATTTTGAATAATGTAACACAAAAATGTAAGCATTTTTTATCATTTCAAACATGTTTAACATATAAATATTCAAAATTTATTCATGTTTATTATAATTTTGAACTTTAAACAATATATCACCAAAACATAAGTGGTTTTGATCATTTTGAACATGTTTAACATGTAAAGATTTAAAATTTATGCATATTTCTTGTAATTTTTAATTTTGAATAATGCAACACCAAAATCCAAGCATTTTTGCTCATTTTAAACATGTTTAGCATGTAAAAAATCAAATTTAATGCATGTTTTATATAATTTTGAATTTTGAATAGCATAACACCAAAAAATAAGTGGTTTTGCTCATTTCATAAATTTTTAACATGTAAAGATTCAAACTTTATGCGTATTTCTTATAATTTTGAATTTTGAAAAATGTAACACCAAAATATAAGCATTTTTGCTCATTTCAAAGATGTTTAACATGTAAAGATTCAAACTTTATGTAAATTTCATATAATTATGAATTTTGAATAGCGTAAGACTAAATGTAAGTAGTTTTACTTGTTTCAAACATGTTTAAAATGTAAAGGTTCAAACTCTATGCACATTTCTTATAATTTTGAATTTTGAATAATGTAACACCAAAACATAAGCATTTTTGCATGTTTTGAACATGTTTAACATGTAAAGATTCAAACTTTATGTGAGTTTCTTGCAATATTTAATTTGAAATAATGTAACACCAAAATATAAGTGGTTTTACTCATTTTGAACATGTTTAACTTGTAAATATTCAAAATTTTAAATTTTGAAAAATATAACACTAAAACTTAAGTGGTTTTGCTCGTTTTGAACATGTTTAACACATAAAGATTCAAACATTATGCGTGTTTCCTATAATTTCAAATTTTAAATAATTTGACACCAAAATGTAAGTGGTTTTTCTAATTTTAAACATGTTTAACATGTAAAGATTCAAAATTTATGTGTGTTTCTTATAATTTTAAATTTTAAATAATATATCACCAAAAGGTAAGTGGTTTTGCTCATTTCAAACATTATGTGAGTTTCTCGTAATTTTTAATTTTGTATATTACAACACCAAAATGTGAGAAATTTTGCTCATTTCAAACATGTTTAACATATATAAAATTCAAACATGTGTTTCTTATAATTTCAAATTTTAAATAATGTAACACCAAAACGTAAGCAATTTTGCCCATTTTGAACATGTTTAACATGTAAAGATTCAAACTTTATGTATGTTTCTTATAATTTTGAATTTTAAGTAACGTAACACCAAAACATAATCAATTTTGCTGATTTTGAACATGTTTGACATGTAAAGATTCAAACTTTATGCATGTTTTTTATAATTTTGAATTTTGGATAATGAAAGACCAAAACATAAATGGTTTGTCTCCTTTCGTAGATGTTTAACATTTAAATATATAAACTTTATGCACATTTTTTTTATAATTTATAATTTTGAATAACTTAAGACAAAAATGAAAGTAGTTTTGCTCATTTTGAACATGTTTAACATGCAAAGATTCAAAATTTATACTCATTTCTTATAATTTTGAATTTTGAATAACGTAAGACCAAAATGTAAGTAGTTTTGTTCATTTCAGAAAAGTTTAACATGTAAAGATTCAAACTTTATGTGTGTTTCTTATAATTTTGAATTTTGAATAATGTAACACCAAAATGTAAGTAATTTTTGTGTTTTTGAACATGTTTAACAGATAACGATTCAAACTTTATTTGTGTTTCTTATAATTTTGAATTTTTAATAATGTAACACTCAAACGTAAGCAATTTTGCTCATTTTGAATATTTTTAACATGTGAAGATTCAAAATTTATGCACAATTTTTTATAATTTTGAAGTTTGAATAATGTAACAATAAAACATAAGTGGTTTTGCTCATTTTAAACATGTTTAACATATAAAGATTCCAAATTTATGTGCATTTCTTACAATTTTGAATTTTAAATAATGTAACACCAAAACTTATGCGATTTTGCTCATTTTGAACATGTTTAACATGTAAACATTCAAAAATTATGTTATTTTCTTATCATTTTGAATTTTGGATAATTCAACATCAAAACATAAGTGGTTTTCTAGTTTTGAACATATTTAATGCATAAATATTCAAATTTTATTCACATTTCTTATTATTTTGAATAACGTAACACCAAAATTAAGCAATTTTGCTTAGTTTGAACATGTTTAAAATGTAAATATTCAATCTTTATGCATGTTTCTTATCATTTTAAATTTTGAATAACATAACACCAAAACGTAAGTAGTTTTGCTCATTTCAAACATGTTTACCATGTAAAGAGTCAAAGTTTAAGCATGTTTCTTATAATTTTGAATAATGTAACACCAAAATATAAGTAGTTTTGCTTATTTTGAACATGTTTAACATGTAAATATTTAAACATTTTATCTATTTTTTATAATTTTGAATTTTGAGTAATTATGTAACACTAAATAGTAAGTGGTTTTGATCATTTCAAACATGTTTAACATGTAACATTCAAACTTTTGCATATTTCTTATAATTTTGAATAGTGTAACACCAAAATGTAAGCAATTTTACTCGTTTTGAACATGTTTAACATGTAAATATTCAAATTCAAGTATGTTTCTTATAAGTTTGAAATTTGAATAATGTAACACCAAAAAATAAGTGTTTTTGCTCATTGCAAACATGTTTAACATGTAAAGATTCCAACTTTATATGGCCTTTTTTAATAATTTTGAATAATGTAACACCAAAATGTGAGCAGTTTTACTCATTTTCAACATGTTTAACATGTAAAGATTCATAATTTATATATGTTTCTTATAATTTTTAATTTTAAATAATGTAACAACAAAATGTAAGTAGTTTTACTCATTTCAATAATGCTTAACATTTAAAGATTCAATATTTATGTGTGTTTCTTATAATTTTGAATTTTGAATAATGTAACACCAAAACATAACTAAATTTGCTCATTTTGAACATGTTTAACATCTAAAATTTCAAATTTCATACTTATTTTTTATAACTTTGAGTTTTGAATAATGCAACACCAAAACATAATTATTTTTCCTCATTTTGAACATATTTAACATGTAATGATTCAAAATTTATACATGTTTCTTATAATTTTAAATTTTGAATAATGTAACACCAAAATGTACATCATTTTTCCCATTTCAAACATGTTTAACATGTAAGGATTTAAAATTTATGTGTGTTTCTTATAATTTTAAATTTTAAATAATGTAACACCAAAATATAAGTGGTTTTGCTCATTTTGAACATGTCTAAAATGTAAAGATTCAAACTCTATGCATGTTTCTTATAATTTTGAATTTTAAATAAAGTAACACTAAAACATAATTGGTTTTACTCATTTCAAACATGTTTAATATGTGAAGATTTAAACTTTATGCATGTTTCTTATAGTTTTGAATTTTAAATAATGTAACACCAAAATTTAAGTAGTTTTGCTCATTTCAAACATGTTTAACATGTAAAGATTCAAACTTTATGTGTCTTTCTTATAAATTTTAATTTTGAATAACGTAACACCAAAATGTAAGTAGTTTTGCTTATTTTGAACATGTTTAGATGTAAAGATTCAAAATTAATGTGTGTTTCTTACTTATAATTTCTAATTTTGAATTATGTAACACCATAACATAAGCAGTTTTATTTGTTTTAAACATGTTTAAAATGTGAAGATTCAAAATTTATGCACATTTCTTATAATATTAAATTTTAAATAACATAACACCAAAACTTAAGTGGTTTTATTCATTTTAAACATGTTGTACATGTAAAGATTCAAACTTTATATGCACTTCTTATAATCTTTAATTTTGAATAATGTAACACCAAAATGTAAGTGGTTTTACTTGTTTTGAACATGTTTAACATATAAAGATTTAGACTTTATGCACATTGCTTATAATTTTAAATAATGTAACAAGAAAACTTAAGCAATTTTATTCATTTTTAACATGTAAAGATTCAAAATTTATGCACGTTTCTTATAATTTTAAATTTTGAATAACTTAACACCAAAATGTAAGTGATTTTGCTTGTTTTGAACATGTTTAACATGTAAAGATTAAAAATTTATGCATGTTTCTTATAATTTTAAATTTTTAATACATAACACCAAAATGTAAATGGTTTTGTTCATTCCAAACATGTTTAACGAGTAAATATTATAATTTTATGTGTGTTTCTTATAATTTTAAATTTTGAATAACATAACATCAAAACTTAATCAATTTTGCTCATTTTGAACATGTTTAACATGTAAAGATTCAAGCTTTATGTGTGTTTCTTATAATTTTAAATAACTAAGGACCAAAATATAAGTGGTTTTGCTCATTTCAAACATGTTTAACATGGAAAGATTCAAACTTTATGCATATTTTTATTATTTTGAATAAAGAAAGACCAAAACATAAGTATTTTTGCTTGTTTCAAGTATGTTTAACCAATATTCAAACCTTTTGCAAGTTTCTTATATTTTTAATTTTGAATAATGTAATATCAAAATGTAAGTGGTTTTGCTCATTTCAAACATGTTTAATAGTAAACTATTATGATTCCATATTTTCATAATCTTTTCTACTATTATGATATTGATATTATGTTGTTAAATTAGATTTTGGATGTTATTTTACCTAGATTCTCTATGGTACTAATTGCAATAGTGTTGGGTTTCATGCTTGATTCTATACTTAATTATTTTATGAACTTGTTAATATTGTTAACAATCTTATAAATTTATATTAAATTATCAATTATTAATATGATGCAATTGATGTCCTTTTTGGTGGTTATAGGTTCTATCTATGAGTTAGGTAGATGTTGGGGGATATACTCCCAATACTGAATGAATTATGAGCACATTGGCATGTTTGATAGGTATACTTGTTGATTTTGTTTTGTCCTTTATATAGCTTGATTGGTCATTTTGATTATCGGATGTGGTCCTTGTATTTGTTATTTTACCTTGTCCAGTGTCATTACTTATCATTATTTGCCATTATTACCTTTTTTTTATGTTTTGTGACTGCAATATTTATTCTTCATGCTTAACTCCATTCTTTTTCTTCTGTGTAGGCTTATGATTCATTACTATATCTCTATGTTGACCCTATTAACCTATGTAGATATGTACCTAGACCTACCCTTGACACACCCCTCTTGGGAACCCTTGTCACCCTACTTCCTTGGTCTATCCCTTCAACCCTATAACCCCTTTATTAGAAGGTAATGGCATGCCATTTAATTTTCTTGGGTTTTATTGTGATGTCAACATAGTGTTACATGGTTATTTTAAAGGTTTATGTCTTTTATTTAATTGACTTATGTTTATTACCATCATACTAAGCACCATTTAATAATATAGGTAGTAAGGATAGTGAATACTATAATGTTAATCTATGGGTTTTTTGTTTAAACACTAAGGTTAAGCCCTGATCTCTTTTTCTATTGGTCAATGGTTGGTTAATATTTGAGTCTTCCTAACTCACCATTAATGGTGAGGTTTGTGGGGAATTGCCTTGGGATATGGAGGAGGGTTTATCTCTCCTCCCATTCATTGTAGAATTGAATAGGGTATGGGGAAAATGGATGGAAGGAATGGGAGTTAGATGGTGGATAAGAGAGTTAGGAAGTTGGAAAGGTGGAGGAAAAAATAGTGGAAAATGTTGGTTGGTTTTAATGGTGACCATGACAAACTTGGGGACACATAGTATTTGTTTGAAAGAAATTTAGAGGGTTTTAATCTGACTTGGCTTCTTGGAGTTTTTGCATTATCAAGTAAGTTGTTTTTGGGTTTAGATGATTGACTATGATATTTATAAATGATGCTAAAAGGCTTCTTATATAGCTAGAAGTCTTAGGACCTCTGGATTCATATGCAGACCCCTATAAAATTGATATATCATTATACATTTGCATATAAACTCATAAATGAATATATATGCTGGCATGCAAGGTCATTCTGGTGTAAATAAAATATATTATGTTTTATCATCTTTGTGTGTATGGAAACATTTGTATGTTTAACACCCCATAGGGTTTTTTGTTTCAAGATTAAACAATGTAATCATTATTTTAAACCCAATAAGGTATTCGTATCATTTTATTTTTGAATGAATCTCTCTATGTAAAATATGTTGGTGACCATGCATAAATAAAGTGATTGCATTCTATACAAATCTTTGTTTGTGTCTTATATAAATGTTGACAATTTTTTATATAAAGGTGACTCTATTCTATTTTGAATAGTGTCTACATTTTAATGGTGATTGATTGTGTCAAATCTTAGACTATGTAACCTACTCTGCGTTGGATGACTTGAACATTTACCAGGCTTGGTTAAATGGTTTTATCTTTGACTATGATATATTAGGTCAAGTAGTAGAGTTATGGATGAATGTGGAATATTTTATACTTGTCGACGTATAGGCCATAACCTTGAAATTATTAGACCAACTTATGGTCATTATCTTTAGATCATCTTTGTTTTTTTTATTTAGCATAAGGTTTAAAGATTATAATGGGTTGAGTTGATTTTATCAAGTTGTATTTGATATATCATTACATTTCTTGATTTTATCATGTTGTGTCTTTATGTCAAAGTCATCAGGTATCTATTTATGCATATATGTTTTGTTTGTATTGTTAGACTTTGGAGTCAAGACTATGCTTAAATGGTATGAATGGGCTGAAGCCCTAACTCTGATTGGATCTCTCCGTTATATATGGCTACGTTTTATGTTATGTCGTAACCCATTTTAACCTTTGACTATGTTATACTTGAATTATTAAGGACTGAATTTTATTTTATATTATGGATGTGTGATATTTTATTTGTGACTTAAAAAGGGAATTAGGTTGCTTGCCATTTATAATCATTAGTTGTTCATTTTTCATGGTTGATAGTTTTTCCTTTTGATTAACATTAAGTTTTAATTGGGTCTTGAATACTTTGTTTATATCATGGGTTGATTGTATTAATTATTTCACCTAAGTGTTGAATTGCACATTCATATGTATATATGCTTTATGGATTTGAGTCGTATTTGACTCAAGTGATTGTGTTATCAAATTTATACTAGGATGTATGAGTTGATGGTGTGTGCATCACTATGGTATTAAGTTTTGACCCTAGTAATTCATTTTATTGGGATATGATTATTAATATTTGGGTTTATGATTACATTATTTAGTTTGATAAGTATGATTGTTTCTTTTTATGGCTACATCATTGTTATACATTGTGTTTATCCTTATGTTATCAATCATGAGTGTGCCCTTATAATAAAGTGTACAATTCCTCACTCCTATTGGAACATGGAATATCTCTAAAGTTTGGGTGACTTCAGAAGGGAGAGAATATCTAGAGAGGGTTGGTTCCCTTGGTTCTCTCACTAAAACTTACTTTTAAGCTACTACTTATTGATTCTAACAAGGAAAAGGGTGTAAAAGATAATGAAAATGGATGAAACTAAATAAAACTTAAAATGTAAGGTGATGCATCAATTTTTTTGTGAAATCTTACACACACATCCACTACACCCAAGTAAGATTTCCACATCAATATTTCATAATAAGGACCTTACAAACTCAATTCATGCAATGAAGGACTAAACTCACATCTAATACATGAAATTATGCCTAATTTGGACACTTATAATTATGTGTATAACATAAAAAAGTCTCTCATTAAGGTAAAAAACTAGATTATAACTAAGAAAAACAAGTATTTCATGAAGTTATATCAATGGCAAACACATACACTTCACTAGAAAAAACCTAAAAGTAGAGTAATTTTGCTTTTTATTGCTCTCAAAAGTTGGATACAAATTTTTGAAGCCTTTAGGAAAAATACAAATAGAAAATATTCTTCTTACATTCTCAAAAAAATAATACACATAGTAAACAATTGCTTGGATAAAAATCAGCCCCAAAGTAGGGGACCTCAAACTTGGTCAAATGGCTCCTCAAAAAGTGCTACATAAAATTTTTAGCTTATCAAATATCATACCTTCATAAATTAGCGTAGAAAATAAGTTATAAATTTTTTATGGGTCTTAGGATACTCATCATTATGTTTGGTCAAAGTTAGAACACTTGGAGAGTGCCTATATTCTTCCACCAACCCCTAAATTTTAGCTTTCTTATCTCCCTTGATGAATGGGTTTCCTCCATGGATATAGGTATTTGATTAATTGAAATTATTTGATTTTAAACATTCTACAGGCTCATGAATTATTATCCTATAACACTTTTAAATATTTTTATAGAAGACTCCTTCAACCAATTGACTTTGTCTTGCACATGGGCTTTGGAAGAGAAAGAGTCCTATTTGCACTTATTGGAGACCTTTTCCAAAGCCTTATTTCATCATGAATCCTAAATTAATTATTTCTACCTTTAATATGGCGCTCCATATCCTTACTCAACTTTCCAAGTCTTTGTAATATGCTATATGCACCTATTTAGCTTTCAAACCCCTCAAAAGGCTCATTTTGCACTATGATATAGAGGGAAAAGGAGGATTTTTCTTTAAATTTTCATCAAAACTTAACTTTTACACCATTTATGGATTCTTGATGACACACAAGTCTTAGTTTAAGATTATTTAAATCACCATCGACTCTAAAAATCTTGATTTGACACTCAAATCATGTATTTTCCATGTATTCTTTATAGCCCTATTTTCCTGAAAAGCTCCTTGTCTGGGAGAAACTCTTAGTGAGGATTAAAAAAATAGTTTTATAGGTACCCATTATTCTCCCAAATCTCCATACAAAATTTCATGTCCAAACTCCAATATTTTATATGCTTTCTAGCCGATTTAAGCCTAGTTAGCCCTTAAAGCCCTAGAAGAGAAATTTTGTTGTTGGGAGATCATAAAGATGTGAAAAATAAAAAAAGTGTTTTATTAAATTTTATCATTCTCCCAAAATTATCCATGTCCATTTTTGTGGTTTGGAACCACCTAGAAGTACCAAAACCATGAAATGGCCTTTGGAAGGCTGGTCTTTTGAAGGCATTTTCTGACTGGCCTAAAAGAATGGAATGGTTTCGTCACATTTGGATTATTTTTTATGAAATTATGATATTTATAGGTATAAAAAGTCTCAATTTACCTTTTACATCAATTTTAATCTTTGGATGATCCTTGGAACCCTTATTTTAGCTTAAAAACAAGAAAAAGTATAGTTTTTATACTATTCTATATAAGTGAAGGCACATAATTTTTTTTTAAGGATCCTATAATATAAAAATACAACCTATGGTATGTTTTATTAATCAACTATGTGTTTCACTAGGGTTTCCAACTCAAAACTTGCAAACTGGTTCAAAACAGGGTTTTGTGAGGGTTTTTAGTAGTTTTCACCCTTAAGGATGATTCATAAAATTGGAACGTCCAACCTAAGAAAAATTTTCAAAAATTTGAGTTATAATACCCCCTTAAACATCCCATAACTCCTTTAGGTCACATACTAAACCTCATTGATGGGGTGATCATCCAAACAAGGCCTCTCAAGTGAATTCCTTCATTTTGTGCATCCTGTCTTGCTTTTGAACCCAAAAATGGTTTCTTTGTGACTTATTATGTAAAAAAATAGATTTAACACATATTATATATATCCATGAACATGTTTCAATAATTTATAATTTTAATTATACAATTGAAGTGGAAATGTCCCCTTATTGGGCAAAAGGCCTAGTGTAAACTAGTGGGGTTTGAGTGCAAATAGCCACACACCAACACTTGTGAGCATTTTATTACCATTAAATAGCTTCATTCATTCTATTTCACACCCAATAAATATTAAAAAAACATCTAAAATTGTCCCAAAGTGTTCCCAAGACAAATAACACTCCTTTTGGTCATTTTTTCACCATTCTTTATTTCTTTGCATGCCTGAAAGTGGCCTACTTCTGAGAAAAAATAGAGAATATGTGACCTATTTATACTTAAATTTTGAATATATTATGGTTTATTTTTGGTCACAAGTACCATCTATACAAAATTTCAAGTCAAATTGATGCTTTTATCTCCTCCAAAACTTAAAAACTCCAAGGCATACTTTTGCAACATTGATTGTGTGTAAGGTTGGTGTGTGAGCTACCATTTGTTTGTGTTAAAAACCTTAATGATGGTCATGATGTATAAAAAACATCATTAACACTCTTCTCATCTCCCACCCATCCTTCAACAACATTCACCATGGACTTAATAGTGAGGAACTCTCTTACCATACCTTGGAAGCACTTTACCATGGACTTAATAGTTGAAGGTCATTGTAGGTGACTTGATAGTGTTTTAAATATGTATCAATCATTAATAACCCCTTATATAACCCATAGAACCATTTCAAATTGAATTCCATCTCCTCAATCTTTGAGAACACCTCGCTCTCATTTAGACAACTAGTTTCCAATGCACTTGGGCATGATTGCATACGTTGCAGGGTTGTAAAGACTATTTTAGGTATCATTTATATTTGGAGAACCCTATGGATATTCATTAGGATTTAAATAAGTTTTTTTTCTCTCTCATATATAACTCTCATCATGGATATCAATTAGAGACTCACAAACTTACCAAACATGACCCATGCCAAACCTTAGTTAGACTTTCCTTCACAAATCAAGTTCAGGCCACTTAGTTGGTTGTAGGTCTCCATCATTATGCTAGATGTAGGTGTAAATTTTGAGAGCGAATTAATATAGGTTTGTTTTTATATATGGTTAATTAATAAACCCTTATATTCCATTATGATAACTATTCCATCTTCATGCTAACCTAGATGTCAGTCTCAACACTTCAATACCATACATAATCAAACCCTGATTAACCCTATACATAGTTGTAAATGGTCATTACATACCTGATGGTACATTTAACCATTGATCATGAATTCTCAAAACCTTACACCCTTCTTAACATATCAATAACTATTGATGTAAGTTACTTGAATGACAACCACCTATGTAACTGCAACTCTCTTTGTTTGTTTTAAGGTTGACTATATTGTAGGTTACTTTTATTATATTATAGGCTTTATTTATACTTTAAATGACTATCCCTTACTCACCTTATGAGATTAATAGTCCACTCACATGACTAGTCACTTGAAGATCAAAAAGCTTCTCTAGCATTACAGTCATTCCATATTGTAGGTGGTCCTCTCTAAGCCTTAGGCCTAAAATATGACCAACTAGACCCTTTTCTGAAATGTTATTCATGATGGTACTTGGATCATTCCACCATTTCTTCAATTTCATGGTGATCTCAAATTTATTTATAGTAACCTCCTATATTTTATTCCTTGATATGACAACAATAAATTTTCATGAGACTGTTATAGGTATACCTTTCCCAAGTTTAGAGGATACTGTAGGTTCTCCATTAATGGTATTTGATCCTTTGATCACCAATTATGTTAGTTATTTAATCAATCATGAGTTATGACTTTTGAAACTTGACCTTTTCCATCATTGACCATTCATTATAAAACTAGTTGTCAACCTTGGAAGGATGATTGTGTCCCTTAGCATTTGTAGGTGCTACTATGTACGGACTATTGTACTTGAAAATTGAGCATGTAGGTACTATTAATTACTTGGTTGGGTCTTAAACCATTAAATAAATCACTTCTTGGAGTCTTTGAGGTCATCCTATAGTTCTTTGAAATCAGCTTTTAATCATGAACAAGGTATGAAAACCCCATTACACTAAACTCTATCTCACTCTTAACTCAGTTAACTCTAGCTACCTAATGATTGAATAAGAGGGGGACTATAGGTATAGTTTTTATCTTGAAATTTGTGCTTTTATTCCCTTTAAATCATTTAATGATCATGAAAATCACTCATATCACCTTGAAAGTTTCCTATACCACCACAGACTCATACTCACCCCTGCCCTATTTTCTCCTCAAACACAAGTTGGTTGTAGGTGGTTTCTCTCTTTTCAACCCCAAATTGAGGGTATAGACTATGTTTCTTGAGTTTATACACCTTTAAATATCCAATTCTTCTTAAATAAAACATTAAAACCATGTATTATTTTTTATAAGAGGGACTATTCAAGAACTTGTCAAAATAAGAATGTGTCTGCACCTATGTCTCAATGTGACTATGCTAATTCAACCTTGATTGAGTGATTGAAGGTTTGAAGAATTTTCCATGGTTTTAATCTCATCCTATAACTAAAATTTTTACATTAATCCTTTGCAATGATAGACCCCACCATGTCTCTCTGTGAACAATGTGCCAACTATGATGGTATTTCAAACTTGACTATGTGCAACTTTAGACTATATATGTTCTTTGGATGTAGGTGTTATTGTTTATTTTAGGCCTCATTGAATTAATGTCATAGGCATGAATTTTTCAAGGATTTTAGAACATTAGCACTATGAATTTGTACCATACTATTCACAATCTCAACCAACATGCTTCTTGCTCAATTTGATCCTTAATCAAAGCTGAGCCAATGGAGATGGTTGTAGGTGTATGGCCTAGTTTACATGGGGTAGTGCTTAAAGTGAAGATGTGAGGTTGGTTGGCGATAGTTTTGCCTTGAAAGATTCTTTATCCAATAGAAACAAATCACTATCCTCAACCTATTGACTATAAATCTAGCTTGTACCTTGAAAACATAGTCACCAAGGATGAATATGCCATGTTGTATAGACAACGATAGTCCAGGTATGAGACTTGAAGTCAATGTTACTTTGGATGAATATAACTCCTTATAAGTCCTCCTCTCTCTGAATTGAATTTAAATGGCCTTCTTAGTGTTGATATTTTGACATTGTTGTAGCATACCATATGAATGGCTCTACATCTCCATTCTCCATTAGGCATATAGGTCACAATTTTGAAGGTTAATAAGTCTAATTTTCTAATTCCTCTTTAATGTGCTCATTGAATCACTAATGCATCTCATCTCATAATGATGAGGCTACTTTTCATGAACACATGTTAATGCAGATGTTACCTTTGAGTATAAGGTCATTTGGGGAACAATATTGAAGTGAATAGTGAAAATTTGTAGTGGACAAATGTACAACCTTGTAGCCTTGTCTTTCTAGTTTTTACCTTATATGAGGCCTTAAATATGGATCTATCATGAATGATCTAAACTTCAAGATGACCTAGCATGAAGATATCCAAAATACTACAGGGTCTATGTTAGCAAAGTTTAAGGTAATTGGTCGCTAAACCTCTTTTCTCCCATCATACACCATTGATCAACTTTTCTAAGACCTTATTGTGGATTGTTAAAATATCTTCAACTACCCAAAACATCATTCAAGCTCCTCAATCTATTTAGGTGCCTCATGTCAAATGTGTATATACATGTTACAACACCTATATGTGTACTTTATTATGTACATGGCAACGAATAGTGAGATATGGCAAAGTACATAGCATGTGGATCCAAAAACTAAAACCAATCTTCCTTAAGTCTTCTAATTGATCTTATCAACTTTAAATTATTTAAAACAAGCTACTGCTTCATTCCCATGTGACCTCTCATGTGAGGCTTGTATGTATTGATTGGTATTGGAGGCCAGGCAATGAAGTTAAGACATGAACCATTGCATGACGTATGTAGGATTACTTGAGAATTATATGAGTAAAACATTATACCAAAACCTTGATCACACTTCAAGAATAAAGATAAACTCTTAAAATGTCATCAAACCTCTGTAATCAATGCTCCATGTTTCTAAGACAACTTCAATCAAGCTATGAACATGCTTATCAAGCCATAGAGGTTCCACCTCTTTCTCTCATAGAGGAATTAGACCATGTCATGATTTAAAACATCCATTTATAACCTATGAATATGAAAAACCCATATTTAATGTCAAAACTGATCTAAGAGACTATTCAAAAGAATAGTGAAAGGGAAATAGGTTTTATGCCATAAATACCTTCTTGGGAAGAGTTATCAAATGAGACCAAGGTTAAAAGTAGCCTCATGACCCCTAAAAACACTCCCCAAAACTATTTCTCTCCATTGTTAATTGAGGTTGAGAAATAGGCCCAAGAATAAACCCTTCTTAGAAGCATAGGCTATAGTGACCTGTTGTCACTCTTAGTGATTGTTTATAAAGATGGGGGAACCAATCCATGAACAAATGATACTAATTTCAAGCTTACTCAGACCCATAATAATGGCTAAATTTTTAGATCCTAACTCTTGCTTCTCTTCACTTTTGCATTTTTTCACCTGGAACTTCCTTCAAACCACTGATATAATCTTGTAATGACCCAATTAAACCTATACAATGAACACCTCAAAAAGGCTTATTTTTTCACTAAAAATGTTATTTTCACCAAGGAGATCTAAATGGAATGCTATAAAATGTTTTCTTGAGTCTCTCACATGTCTGATGAGGTGAACCAAGATGTAATAAAGTTTCTTCCTAACCATATACTATCAAAACCTTCTTTGAATGGCACAAAATGGTCATATTTTACATTAAAATGAGTCATAGAATGTGATCAACATGATTATTAATTTTTTAGGGTTGTAATGACCTTAACACATGTTATGAAACTCAACAAGACATTATATACTCTTTTTAATACTAAAAAATGACTCAAAAGTCCCAAAAATGAGTAGAAAGCACAAGACAAGTGAAGGAAAAGACCTTCAATCACCTAAAAACCGTAAGACCTATTACCCATGGATTATTCAAGGACATTTTAGGAGTGATTATTGACTCAAAAGGCAAACTGACATGGTATGCAATGTTTTGAATGGTAAGGGTGATAATTTGACCTGTAAGGTCAAAATTATCAACATTTTGGTGACTTAACTGGGAAGCATGCCTGCTAGTCTTGACAGCCAAACCATATACATGACATTTGGACTTTAAAAATAATGAAAAATCTAATTTATGACTACAAGTATAACTTTTGATTTTAAATAAGACAACTCCTTCCTCTAAAATAAGAAGGGAAACACATAAAATAGGAAAACTAACTAAACAAAGCAAATGTGCAAATAAATAACTTATTTGAGACAAAACATAAATAAAATAATGTGCTTAAATAAAACTTGGAGGAAAATAAATAAAATAACACTATGTACAAAGAACTTATCTCTTCAGTATCAATGTTTCATATGTATCAAAAATTCCTCACCGTCCATCTTTGTAAGTTGGAAGGAATGATGGGATTTGTAGTTGGAGATTGTGTATGGGCCACTCCAAAGAGAATCAAATTTTATGTGCCTTTCTAATTTATCTCTATCCTCATCCCACTTGAGGACCAAGTCTCCTTCTTTGAAACTTTATGAAGAAGCTCCTTTGTCAAAAGCTCTCTTCACTTGTGCTCGGTGAATTTCAATGGCTAACATGGACTGATTTCTTATCTCTTCCAAATCTATAAGCTCAACAATATCCATAGGCTCATTTTCCAACAATTCAAGTTGATGCATTAGTTCTAAAGCAATAAACTCAAGAGAAATGGGTAACCTTACTTCCTTACCATATACCAGCTTGTATGGAGAGTTGGCTATTGATATATTGTAGGTGATCCTATCAACCCATATAAGTGACTTCAACTTGAGATTCCATGACCTCTGATTGTCTTCAATAGTCCTTATGATTTTCAATAAGTTCTTGTTTGTGGACTCAACAAAGCTATTGCCTTTTGGATAATAGTTTTAGGATGTGCTAAGATAAATTCCGTGTTGGACAGCTTATTGGCTGATCCTAGTTCCCACAAAATCCATTGAATTATTAGAAATAATAGTTAAAATAACTCCAAATCTAGTAATTAAACCTTCATATAAATCTAAAATATTGATTTCATTTGTTTCTTTCAATGCCACTACTTATATCTAATGTGTGAAGTAATCTATAGTAGTTAGAATCCATTTATGTTCTAAAATTAAAGGAGGATTTATGAGACCAATAAAGTCCAATCCCCATTGGATAAAGGGTTGATCCACTATAATTGGTTGGAGAAGTAAGGATGCAAGTTTTACTTTCCATACAAACATAGCACACTGTTTGTATTTCCTAACCCATGCACAATAATCACCAAATATACTAAGACAATAGTACCCACATCTCATGATCTTAAGGGTTGTAGTTCTTATGTAAAAATGTCCTCCACCATATCCATCATGGATTATTCAAGCAATCTCTGAGTTTGGATTGGCTTGATACATCTTAGCAACATACCATTGACACCATCAACAAATAAAAATGGAATTGATTGTAACCTAAAATATCTTATTTTTGAATAACTTAGATGAGAGGGATAAATACCATCTTGAAGATATCTTACCAAGTCATGAAACTAGCTGGAAGGTGAGGTATGACCAACTATAACCTCTTCATCATTTGACACCAAAACAACCTCATTAGTATTTTATAAGTCTTGAGCTAGATGATCACAAATTCCTTTGCCTCTAATCAACTTTGTGACTTTAATTTCCACATCATACTCCATTACTTTGGTTATCTAAATGGCTCTCTTCTCATTTATATTTTTTTTCAAAATGAATTCCTTGACGCTTGGATGGGAAACCATTAGGTGTATCTTATTTTTAGAAAACAAGTATCTAAACTTTTTGAGAGACCTTATACTAAAAGTGCATGGTTTTCAATGAAATAATACCTTGTTTCATACTCTTCCAAGACTTGACTAAACAACACTATTGGCTGCTCTAAAGCCTCATGATTTTGTTGCATAATAATGCTTGAAATGGTGTTTATGTTAGCATATGTGTACAAAATGAAATATTTTTATGCAATATGGATTTATAAGTGTAGCAACAATAGATATAGCCTTCTTAATCTCCTCAAAAATATTTAATCCTTTAGACTAGATAAAACTCTGATTCTTCTTTAGCATGGCTGTAAGTGGCTTTGCTAAAATGAAAAAATTTGAAATATATATCCTTATGAAATTAATTTTCCCTCAGAAGCTTTGCAAATCCTTTTTGTGTTTAGGCAAAGAGAGTGCAAGAATGAAATCAATAATTTTATAATCTATGCTTAAACCATACTTTGAAACCACATGTCCAAGGAGATTACCTTCATGAATCAATAAGACACACTTTTTGGGATTTAGAGATACCCCAAATTGCCTATATCTTTCAAACACTTGTTTGAGATGAACCATGTGCTCACTTGAACTATTTGAAAATACTATTATATAATCTAAATGAACAAGTACAAACCTATTAAGAAGGCCTTGGAATGCCACATACATGTCTTTTTCTAGAATTGGATAAACTAAAAAGCATATTTATGTATGAAAATCTTCCTCACTTGGTTGTGATGGTTGTCTTAAATTGGTCCTTTTCCTTGAACAAAATCTAATTGTAGCCACTAGATCCATCCAACAAGGAAAACCTTTCTAAACTTGCAACTAGCTATAAAATTTGTTCCATTTATGGAAATGGATAGTGATCTTTAAGTGAAGCCTTGTTCAAATCATAGAAGTCAACACATAGTCTAATCTCATCATTATTATTCCATACTAGAACAAGATTTGCCATCTAAGTTAAATGCCTAATTGGAAATATAATAAGTGAAACTATGAGCTTGTGAAGCTTAGCTCTCATTAAATGATCAAGCTTAGGATTAATGGGCCTTTTTCTTTGTCTCACTAGTTTAGATTTAGCCTGTAACTCAATGGTGTGTTGAGCTAGACTTGGGTTAAATCCCTCAGTGAAAGCTTCCTTTTGTGAAGGAGTGCATACCTTACCTAAATTCAAATTCTTACCAAATACTATCTCAACATTGGCATAGTGTAATCATATAAAATTCAAAATTGGATAACTTAGACATGGCTAATTAGCACCCAACTTATAGGTCATCTTTCTTTCTCACTTAGCCCTTCTCAACTAGACTTTCACTGATTCCTAGTCACCTGTAGCTTCTCAAACTTAGCTTTTTGAGACCCAAACAACCCTCTTGGACCTAGATCCATCCCCCCCTCATAAGTCTCATCCTCCTAGGAAAATAGTACCCAATTTGGATATCAACATTGAAACTCAAGGGTGCCATGTTTTTGGTGTTATTATCCAGCCTCACTTTAACCTTAAATGATCAAATTTTCTCAAATCCTTATCTTTCCCCTACCAGCCTAATGTAAGCTAATCTAATCTACAATCATTAGTTTCCTTATAAAAGGACATTCAATGTCCATTTAGAAGGGTTGACACTCATTCATAGGAAATAAGCAAGAACACAAGCAAGTACACTCAAGCACTCTTCCCTATTCTCTACATACAACCTTTCAAGAATAATTCAAGCCTATTCAAACACTCATACGAGTCCCTAGTCATTCAAAGTGCATTTTATTTTCACATTTAGTTTCATACATCACACAATTTCACCAAGCACTCTAAATGGGAGAACTAAATTACCTTAATGCCTCTTCAGACTATTGATATGTAGGTAGCATGCCCACACATAGGGTGTGAAGTGCATCCAATATATCTTTTACACACTAACCCCTCCTCTCTTTCCCAAGTTTTATAATCAAGTTCAAGGACCAAGAGCTCCTAAAGGTTTTTAAGATTGAATCAGACACACAATGAGCTTTGCATAGACATAGGCTTCAATATTTCATTGTCAAGGTGTCACAAGGTTGCCAAGTAGAACCTAGAAAAGCCAGACCACTAGGAAAATAGTGTCAGAAGTGGACAATAGTGTCAGAAGTGGACTACAATACCAAGTAGCAAGGTGTCCTAAGTTTGGTGCTCCTATCCAATATAGATATAAATTTTTGGGTCCTATTTATGATAGTTTTCCATCCCTACACAATAATTTTTAGACCTTACATCATCTATTTCAACCTAGTATAAGCTAAGTTTGATTTCTTCACACTTTTACTATTTTTAGAAAAGGTAAAATACATATCTATTTACACAAATTAGGAGGCTAATTGAGACACATTAATTACTAATTTAAATTTATTTATACCTTTATTTTATTAGGAATTAAACATTTTAATTCCCTAAAATAATAAAACATATAGTGAACCCTACTTACTTTGAATTAGTAGGCTGATTATTTTTTATTTTTTTAATATTTTCTTGATTTTTATATAATTTAAAATAAAAATATATCAATTCATTATAAAAATCTCACATATTTTGTTCAAACCCTAGTTTACACATACTAGATCCTATTTGCATACAAACACTTTCAAACCACTAGGCAAAATATATTGCTAATTTTAGAAATAATTTCAGATTTTTACTAAATTTTTCAAGCTAAATTATAACTTACTCTTTTTCTAACCATGACAACTTCTACCTTTCCAACTACTCCATTGGTCATAGTTCAAACACCGATTACACATCTACCATCATTGACAACAACATCAATAGTTTTAATTGATTCCATAGTTACTCCACTAATTATAGATATTTTGATAGAAATACCATCTTTTACTACTATAGCTAATGAGATTCCTATATCATAGCTACCCTTGGTGGTAAATTCTAAGTTACCATATGTACATGATGTTAATATAGATTCATAGGCTTCTTTGAATGATGATACATCACCCACACTTACAAATGATTATTTGTATGGATTGATATTTACACTAGTCAGCCTAAAAGAGTATCAAGATGACTCTAGAGCTCTCATACCACATCCTATAGTGTTTTTATCATCTCATACTACACTCTTAGGATATTTTTCACATTCATGACCATAATCAAATCTCTTAGCACATATAGTTCACATGGTTACCTCTATAGATATAGAGATAATTATTTAGATTCAGACAAGTAGCACACAACATCAACCACATTTTATGTTACAAATATTACTTTATTGTGGATTAATCACATTACCTATAGTATGACATAGATCTATTAGTAGATTATCACATCAAGATCATCACCAATTTTGTACCTTTCATAAGATTATAGGCCATGATATAAACTCATTCACAACCTTATAAAAAAGATTGAATAAACTATAGGATTGAGGTATTATTTAGATTATAGCACTACCAATAGCACCAACTCCACCACTCCCATTGAAGTCACTTACTAGTAGGGCTAAACATCCAAGAGTAGAATCAACATCTCCACCACTAGAGCAACCCTTAGTTCACCTTCAACATGATGACATCACAAACACAACACTTACACAATATAATCATACTTATGATGATGATCTCAATTAATTTAATGATGGTTGAGATCCTTTCCTTCATTTCCATCCCCAATAGGCTCCATCTTTGGATACCTTCCCACCACCAGCATAGTCTTTTATATTATGATGTATATACTTATACATTACTTTTTTTTAAAACTAATTATACATATTATATCCTACTTGATTGTACATAGCTCAAATATCTTCAAAAATACAAAAGTAATAAAAAATATTCAAAACACACAAACATTCAAAAATGCCAAAAAATATTTCAATTATATGCATCATTCATGCTTTACATCACTACTATCATGTTAGGACTTACATTTGTTATTTCATGCAATTATATGTCAATTTTATACATTAATATGCTTCACTTGATCTTCTTTGAGTGTGCCTAGTGACATCCAGCTACTTGATTACTTCATTCTACCCATAGAGGGGGCATTCCTACTTCTACATTGGAGACATACATTGTTATACACACCCATTGGGGGTCTCTTCTAAATAAATACACTATCCAGGTTATGTCATTCTTATACCACACACTTTGAGTTATCATGCTAATGTACATTACTTTATAGATTACATAGAATACTATATCAACATCTAACACTTGTGTATTTCTTAGCATATACCTAGTCTTGCACTACACATGTTTTACATACTCTCACATTTACTTTGATCAGTTAGATGTGATTTCTCTTTCCATTTATTGCATTCTTTCTATGCTTATTTTGAATAGCTTGTGTGATGACATTTTCAATTCCTGCTTATGCCTTTAGGACATTTGCCAATGTCCTTTTCTTCTTTTTCATGTGTGTGCCTTAGGACATTTGATAATGTCCTTTGTTTGTACTCCTCAATGTGCCTGTGGCCTATGTGCCAAATTTGCTTATTTCACTTGTATGTGTATGTGGCATTTGAACATGCTTTCCATGCTTGTTTCCAATTTGAGTGACATGTGCCTATGTCCCTTATTCACATAGACCCTTGGCCTATCTAGTAGGCTTCTTTCTTATTACTTGTTGTTTGTTTGCTTGTTTCTTGCTAAATGTGTGTAATGTTATGATCTATATCATACATTTTATTTTCTTTCTTGGATGCCATGATGGATATCATGCTTCATCCCTCCAACTAACAACTAATAATTAACATTTTCAATTTTAGTTCAGTACTTTGCTCATGCTTTCACATTATTATATCTATCTAGGCATACCCATATTGATCTAACAATATCTATCTATTCAAACGTTTCTATATCTTGAAACATATTGTCAAATATCAAATTCTATATAATATATATTTTCAAATTAACACACTTGTAGGACTCTTTTATTCTGAGGGTAGTCATTACAATGTTATCATTCCTACCCTTAGAAGAGGGGGCATCAAACAAGAGATTTTTCACAGAGATAAAACCTCCTATAAATCAAAATAATAATATTTAGAATAGTCAACATAGAATCCATATGTCAAACTGGTCAAATTAGATCAAAAAAACATGAACAGTCTTAGATCAATAATTAGTTTCATACCAGACAATAGTACTAGAAATAGATAGTAGCACTAGAAATAGGTAGTATCACCAAAAATATGGGTGTCCATAGTTTTTCACTCTTTTATAAGCTGAAAAACACTCAATATTTCTAGAAATAAGCAAAAATTTTAGTCTAGGGATAATTTTTGAATTTTGAATAAAGTAAAACCGAAAGGTAAGTAGTTTTGCATGTTTCAAACATGTTTAACATGTAAAGATTCAAACTTTATGTGTGTTTCTTATAATTTTCAATTTTAAATAATGTAACATCAAAATGTTAATGGTTTTACTTGTTTCATACATGTTAACATGTAAAGATTCAAAATTTACATGTGTTTCTTATCATTTTAAATTTTGAATAATGTAACACCAAAATGTAAATGGTTTTGCACGTTTTAAATGTGTTTAACATGTAAAGATTCAAACTTTAAGCAAATTTCTTATAATTTTGAATAATAAACACTAAAATGTAAGTGGTTTTACTTGTTTCAAATATGTTAAACATGTAAAGATTCAAACTTTATTTGCATTTCTTTAAAGTTTAAATAATGTCTCACCAAAACATAAGCAATTTTGTTCATTTCAAGCATGTTTTAAATGTAAAGATTCAAACTTTATGCACATTTTATATAATTTTAAATAATATAACACCAAAATGTAAACAATTTTGCTCATTTTGAACATGTTTAACATATTATGATTCCAACTTTATGCATATTTCTTATAATTTTGAATTTTTAATAACATAACACCAAAACATATATAGTTTGTTTATTTTGAACATGTTTAGCATGTAAAGATAGAAACTTTATGTGCATTTCTTATAATTTTGAATAATGTAACACCAAAACGTAAGTGGTTTCAATCATTTCAAACATGTTTAATATGTAAAGATTTAAATTTTATAAGCATTTCTTATAATTTTGAATAATATAACACCAAAACGTAATTGGTTTTGCTCATTTCCAACATGTTTAACATGTAAAAATTCAAAATTTATGCTTGTTTCATATAATTTTGAATTTTGAATAACGTAACACCAAACAATAAGTAGTTTTGTTCATTTCAAACATGTTTAACATGTAAAGATTTAAATTTTGTATGTTTCTTATAATTTTGAATTTTAAATAATGTGACACAAAAATGTAAGTGGTTTTACTATTTCAAACATGTTTAACGTGTAAATATTCAAGCTTTATGTGTGTTTATTATAATTTTGAATTTTTAATAATGTAACACAAAAACATAAGTGGTTTTTCCCATTTTGAACATGTTTAACATTTAAAGATTTAAACTATATGTGTGTTTCTTGTAATTTTTAATTTTGAATAACATAACACCAAAATATAAGCAGTTTTGCTCATTTTAAACATATTTAACATATAAAGATTCAAAATTTATGCACATTTCTTATAATTTTGTATTTTGAATAATGTAACACCAAAACATAAGCAATTTTTCTCCTTTTGAACATGTAAAGATTAAATTTTTTTATGTATTTCTTATCATTTTGTATTTTGAATAATATAACAAAAAGACATAAGTGATTTTGCTCATTTTGAACATGTTTAATATGTAAAAATTTAAAATTTATGCATGTTTCTTATAATTTTGAATTTTGAATAACGTAACACCAAAATGTAAGTAGTTTTGCTCATTTCAAATATATTTAACATGTAAATATTTAAACTTTATACACATTTCTTATCATTTTGAATAATGTAACATCAAAACTTAAGAGATTTTGCTTATTTAGAACATGTTAAACATGTAAAGATTCAAAATTTATTCATATTTATTATAATTTTAAATAATGTAACACCAAAACATAAGTGGTTTTCCTCATTTCAAAAAGTTTAACATGTTAAGATTCAAATTTTATGTGCATTTCTTATAATTTTAAATAATGTATCACCAAAATGTAAGTGGTTTTGCTCATTTCAAACATGAATAACAAGTAAAGATTCAAATTTTATACACACTTCTTATAATTTTGAGATTTGAATAATGTAATAGTAAAACATAAGTAGTTTTGCTCATTTCAAACATGTTTAACATGTAAAGATTCAAACTTTATGCACATTTCTTAAAATTTTGAATTTTTAATAACATAACACCAAAATTTAAGTAGTTTTACTTATTTTGAACATGTTTAACATGTAAATATTTAAACTTTATGTGTGATGTAAGAGCATCAAGAAAGTCAATGTTGTTATGTGTATTTTGATCATTTTGGTTTGATTTGAGTTTTAGAAGTCTAATAATGACATTAGGAGTTTGTTAGAATCATAAAATGTCCTTGGGTTAGATGTTCTTTGGCTTGGGAGAGTTTCTAACCAAAATTATAGTTTGAAAATTTGAATCATGTTCCTATATTTAGAATGTGTTTTGTGATGTTAGTAAATAAATATAATGTTTATATAAGATCATGCATGCGATTGATTTGAATCCTAGTGAGATCAAAAGAAGATTGAGAAGTAAAGGTTGCATGAGTTGATGTTTGCATGTATTAAAGTCATAGAGCAGAGAATGAGGGAGGCCTCTACATCATTTGGTATTAGAGAAACAAGTTATATGGGAGGAAGAGAAAGAAGGTCATCAATAAAAAAGGTACATATTTGTTTCAATTTTAATTATTTGTTTTGATATATTCATGCAAAGTGTGAGGTTTAAGTGAAGGTTGAGATAGTGGTAACTAGCCTTGAAGTTAGTGAGGCTTGATAGTATGAGAGAGTTGTTGGAAGCTCAAAAGAGTGAGCTCAAAGAGAGATTGAATAGAAATAAAGGAGTCCTATAAAAGGACAAGAGAATGAGATATTACTAGGTGAGGTCATAGAGAGAGAGACCAAGTGAGGTCATGAGAGATACGTAGAGAAAGATTGTTAAAGAGGATAGGTCCGTGTAATACCAAGAGATTGAGAGGTAGGTAAGATTAAGATAGATAGATAAAATAGAAAAAAAGGAAAGGTTGAGAATATCTATCACAAAGAGAGGAAGGTGCAAGAAGACACCAAGAGAATAGAGATGGAAAAAGAGATGATAGAAGTAAGGTAGTAATTAGATGAGTTGATGATCATAATGAAGCAAATGAAGGAAAATGAGAACCCATATATGGATGGGTCATGAGGAATAAAACCATAAAGTGGCTAATAAGGACACAAGTGAAGAAGAGAAAGATGAAAGTAGTGAGAGAAGAAAGAAAATAGAAGAGGTTGCTTTGCAAGAAAATCAAAAGAGAGATAATGAAGTATAGAATGAGTGAATAACTGGGTGAAGACAAATAGTACCTTGAAAAGGATGTGGAAAGTTTGAATGAGGAAAAAGAAATTAGTGGTAGCCAACTAGGCGATGGTAAAGACAAATTAGAAATAAATTAGTTTGTAGACCTCATGGAAGGTTTGGCAAAATAAGTGTTATTGATTGACAAAGGTAAGAAATATGATTATCAATTTGTATATGAAATTCAAAAGCAATTAGAGATAGAACTAGCATCCTTAGAAAGAGCCTTGAATGGTGAAACGGTGGTGAGTGAAGAGAAGGAATAGGTTACATTTTTTGATAATCACACGATGGAGAACAAATAACTTGAAGAGAAAGTATTGATGATAGCAGTATAACAAATTGAAGTAGGTAGACAAGAAATTGTCTTTATTTCTTTTGAAAGCATAGTGATAATAACATAGGAAGATGAGAGTATAGGTGTAGTAGTAGTATTTGGGGGTATATACAACCCATATGATAGAGGAAAAACTTTGGTTATGAAGTGTACATCAGATATTAGTTATTACAAGCAAGCAATAGAAATAATGAAGCATAATAGTCTTTGACAGAGGATAACATGAGAGCAAAGGTGAGCAGTTAAAGAATGGAGGAATAGTAATAGAGGAGGAAGATATAAGAGACATGAATTGGAAGACCAAGAAGAACATAAAAAATCTATTGGAGCTCAAATTCTTTCTTTTTTGGGAGTATGATGAAGGAGCATCAAGCAAGACAATGTAGTTAAGTTCTTTTAATCATTTAGGTTTGATTTGAGTTTTAGAAGTCTAATAGGGACCTTAGGAGGGTGTTATAATCATCATATGTTCTTGTGTTGGATGTTTTTTGCCTTGGGAGAGTTTCCTACCAAAACTCTAATTTGAAATTTTGAATAGTGTTCTTAGCTTTAGAAGGTGTTTTATGAAGTAAGAAATCCAATTTTTGTATAAGATCATGTATTGGATTGATCTGAAGCCTAGTGACATCAAAAGAATATAGATAAGTATAGGTTGCATAACTTGATGTTTACAAGTATCAAAGTCATAGAGCGGAGAATGAGGGATAGGTTGACTTTCCTCAAAGGAGGGCTCACAATTTAGGAAATTGGAGTAGTTAGTTTACATAGAAGGTTGCTCTAATCTCTTTTGGTATTGGATTGCCAAATGCAAGAGATTAATAGTAGGAGTAGTTTGCTTTGGTATAGGAGAGGATGCATTAGATGGGATAGTAGAATTAATCATTCTTATTTGATGAGCAAGTGTTGTTTGGAAAAAAGGATTTGGAATGAGAGAACCTTGATTAGGTGTAGAAAAGGATGCTTTGAGTGCACTAGAAGGTTGGTTCCTTTTATTTTGGTGAGCAAGTGTCATTTGATAAAAGGAATTTGGGGCATAAAGATGCTCACTTGGTGTAAGAGAAGGCTTATTAGGTAGATTATAAGATCCCTCTATTCTCTTTTGATTGATAATTTTCATTTTCAAGAGGTTTGGGACAAGAGAAGGTTCTTTTTGCGTGGGAGAAGGCTATCTTGGGATGGAAGAAGGCACACAAGGATCATTAAATTTGGTGTCTTGATTCTTCCATCTTAGTATTCTCTTTTCTATAGATTATATGGCTTGAGCTTGCCTAAACAAGCACTCCTCTTTGTACATTAGCTCTTGCTATTATCTATTGCACTCATTCAACTTATCTACTTCCATCATTTATTTCTCATACTCCAACCTTATCTCTCTAACACTCTTAGATTGACTAGAAGAAGGAAAATTAGTAGAGATACTTGAGGTGATTCCATGAAAAATGTGAGCTTGATCAAAGATATGTGAAGGAACATAATATTTATATTGCTCAAAAGTAGTATTATACATACCAAAGTCTGATCTTTTGATGCACTAGGGCTACTTGACCAACTTATTCAATTTGGAGTCACCATTGATGTTGATTAAGATGCCTCCAAAATATTGATTGGTTGAAGAACACACCAAGAATTCTCCAACTCCTTGGACAAATAGTCCCACCAGGTGTGCAAAAAACTATTTCCACTTGATCTTACACCCCTTGAGGAGATGATTCAGCTCTCCTCATTCAAATATCACAATGGAAATACCTCAGGGTTATGGGTGACTCAAATTTGAGGTGAGTCTCTAGATTAGGGCTAGTTCCCTTGATGTACCACTTTCACACATCACAACCACACTTACACTTATAAGGAAAAGGGTTAGGAAACCTACACAAAACCTAGATAAGGAGGTGATGCACCAAATTGATTCTCTACTCATACCACTTACAATGCACTTAAGTCCAAAGGGAAACCTGCACATACACTTCATCAAATTGAAATCTCCTCTTCATCAATGTTTCAAATATGGGGTATTGAAGATAGATTAGACTAGGAAGACTAAAAAAGGGTCTTATAGAAACACTAATGAATAAATGACTCACTATACTTGAAATCCACATTACACACTTCTTGCTGACCTATTAAAGATTTTTTAAACTACATAAGGCACTAGGAAGGATAACATGTCAAGGTAAGCCAACATACACCTAAACAAGACCAAAAACCATAGCATGCACTTAATGAAGTTATGAATGAGGTAAAAATAACATTCTCATTAGTTAAAGGCCACAAATGAGTAGGGATTCACCATACTCAGGAGGAGAGATACCTCTACAAATCCAATAGGCTAGTACATATAACAATTATGAGGGAAGAGAGAGAAAGTGAAGCTCAAGAGTCACAAGGAAACTTGTCAAGTAGGAAGAAGGAATTACAATAACATAGAATTAAGCATGAGATAGGTCATACAAGGAAAATAAGGACAAATGTCTATCAAAGCCATCCAACTCCTCCAAATGTATCATAGATGCTCTCTTGCTTTCATAAAAAACTACTCTGATGATTTGCCTTCATTAAACTACCTCAACATTGAATAGGGATAGGTCTGATGATTTATCTAAGAGGGAGGGGTTACTAAAAAGCCTCCACAAGCATTAGAGTGGTCCCTAATCATCTAGATACCTCTAGCCATGAACCATTATTCTTAGTATTTATGAATGACTCTCTCCTATGCACCCCTCACACTTGTCAGTCAAAATTCTTATAATTATTTAATTCAATCCATGCACAAGGGGGAATGTCACCATTGAAGAGATCCCATACTATCATAATCATCTAACAAGCCTCAAAAGGCTTCCCAATTTGAGCTTTCACTCCTTCACTAGGTGATCACCATGCTAAACTATGACTAGTTGAGATGAAAAAGATATCATGCTTAGGAGACTAGATATCTTAAAGAATGAACAAGGAGACCTATTAAACACACCTATCTACTAAGAGGGGGTGAATAATTAGATCTCAAAAATGAATTAATTATAACTTTCAAGATAAATTTTAAACAAATGCAATCTTAAACAAATAAATGAAAGATATCACATGCAAAAAAGCACAACACACAACACCAAATTTATACATGGAAACCCAAAGGAAAAAACCATGGTGAGAATGCTGCTAGAAGGTACTATTCTAATCCAACCTAACAAAGTTTGTCTCATTGACTGAACCTCACTGGTTACATTTAAGGACACTCATCCCAAGGAGACACCAATCCCCTATTTTAAGATCACCAACTCTAAGGAAACACCCACTCCCTATACTGAGCACCAACCTGGCTTAATTTTATGGGACTAACCAATCAAATATTTACACTTAAAATTCATGAATCAAATTCACAAATGAATCCAAGTCTCTATTCTTTATTGCATGTCTAATTTGCAATTGCTCATTTCTCATTCAACACACTCTTGTGTGATTTTCACTCTTCCTGCACCCTTTCTCTATGTCTAAATTTATCTATTTAACACTATTATTTATCCAATTTGACCATTATTCCTCTATGCTTAGATGAGTCTCATATTTATGTATCTATAGCTCAACTCCTATTGACTCCTCTCATTATAAAAATGAAAAGATGATAGATTTTTTTCACTACTCTTCATCACTTTGGAATATTGTATCAATCATAACTTAGATGAGTCTCTTTAATTTATACATTTTGCATTCATTGCTTGTCTCTTCTCATTCCAATAAAATGACTATTTGACTTTCATTCTTTGAGCCTCTTCAAAATTTTCCCTTGTCACATCAATTTCCACACTCACAAAATTATAATAATCATTTCAGTTCAATCATTACTATTTATATCCTTTAACCATCTCACTAGATTCTTGTAACTAACTCACTTTAGCAATTCTTAATTTTTTTAATTCAAAGTTTGAAACATGTCCATTGATCTTTCCATCTAAGCTTTACATGCCATTCAATCTCTTGAAGATACATGATCTTTATATTGAATGCTTAGTCATTAAACTTTGGCATGTTGACTTCATCTTATTTTCTTTGCCATTCATGTATTGCTTTTGCTCCTTTGATCTCTTCAAACTTGCTTGATCTTTAACATGCCTTGACCCTTTGGTATTTTGAAAATGCCCTACAAGATTCCATAGTTATCCTTCGACAATGTTGGAAGTGACCTATTCTTCTTCTGAAATATCCTTTGAAAACTTTTTAAGAGACCATTCCATCTAAAAGTATCCTTCAGGAATTTTGTAATTGTCCACTTGCCCTAAACAAATTCTCTAAAATAATTCATCTATTCCCTTCTCCTAAAAGTGTCCTTTTGAAATTTTTCAACATACCCTTCAATATTTTGTAAATGTCCACTTGCCTTAGATACATTCCCTAAAAGAATTCATCTATGCTCTTCTCTTGAAAATGTCCTTCGGATCTTTAGAACCAAGTGACCTATTCTAAACTTTTATTTGGGTCACATGCCCTTTGGAGCCTTAGCAAAGTATCCTTCAGGATTTTTGATTGGGTCTTTTTCATCTAAGGGGCTTCGAGACAATTTCCTTGATAAAATACCAAGTGTCTTTTTCTCTCATCATTTTATAATGTACCTTTCAAGGCTTCTCAAAATGTCCTTTTAGAAACTTTGTTTGGGTCATATGCCCTTTGGAAATTTTACAAAGTACCCTTTGGATTTTTTGAAAAGATTCCTTTGACTTTTTTGTAATGATCCCTTTGAAAATTTTGAATGGTACAGTTACCCTTCAGACTTTTTGCAAAGTACCATTCAAGATTTTTGTGAAGATCCTTTTAAAACTTTTGAATTATCAATTTACCCTTCAGCTTTTTTCAAACAAATACTTATCCAATTTTATTGAAAGAAATCATTGAACCACTTTCTCTAAAATAATTGCAATTTGCATTCATTTCCTTTGAAAACTTTGTTGTGGATAATTTATTTGACAAAGTCTAGACCATTTTTTCAAAGGAATTGCCCAAGTCACTTTCTTTGAAAGAATTCATCAAATAAATACTAAGGTACAAAATTGACTAAGTATGGAAACATTTGCACACACAACCTTATGCATTTGTAACATTTTCTCTACATATCCTTATGAATTAGAACTTAAAACATAAAGAGATACTTGTAAATGATAGTCATTCAAAGTACACACATAACTCCATAGGGCTCTGTAATCAAAGTAGACACACAACTTTATGGGGCTTTGAAAAAAGTTTGTTCAACTAAACACCTTTGTCATTAATATATAATAGTATTTGACATAAATGACAATCCTTCATACATCAATGACTATGTCCAACAATCTCTCCCTTTGTCATTGATGGAAATCACCTCATCAGAATGACTTAACTTCTATGTCTCCATTCTACTTTCTCCCCCTTTAACATTAATGACAGTCAGTCTCTGCCATAATATGTCAATAATCTACTCTTTTTTTGACATCTTGGTTTTTTTTATCCTTGGACCTATCAGTCTAGAACACTTTGTGAGGAACTCTCCCTCAGGTAATGGCACATTTGCCTAAACTCTACATAGACACATTTAAAACTGTCTCCTTTGGCTCCAATATTCTACAAATGATCATTTATATAGCATTGGTCTAAAAAACCAATCAATAATCTACATATCTCTATATATAGGCATAATGATATAGATCCAACACACCTTTGTCACCTCCTTTGTCATGAAATAGCAAAGGGATTGTAGCTTTCTCACCAGATTGCCTTTTATCTTAATCCAAGAGTTAATAATGCTCCTTTAATACTCCCCCTAGATTCATGCCCTATCACTAAAATATAGTGATGTGGTGTGGGATCCACTACTCCCAACCTCTCTCTTAGATACACAAATTACTCCTTGGGAAGAGGCTTGGTAAATATATCTATAATTTGGTCCTTTGTTGGCACATACTCAATTTTGACCTCTTGATTTACAGGCTTTTCTTTCAAAAAATGATATTTGATAGATATATGCTTGGTTTTGGAATGCATCACTAAATTCTTAGATATTTTTATGGCACTTGAGTTATCACAAAAGATAGAAATAGGTTCTTTATATTCTACCTTGTTGTCTCTAAGAGTTTGCTTCATCTAAAATACTTGGGTACAATATGTTGTTGCTACTACATACTCTATTTCTACTATAGAAAGCATAATCGACTCTTGATATTTGCTTAGCCATAACACAAGTCTATTTCTAAAGAAGAATGTACCACCACTAGTGCTTCTCCTATCATCCACACTTCCTACCTAGTCAGCATCTATGTATGCAATCAAAGTGATATCTTCATATGTAGGGTACCACAGACCTAGTCAATTATGCTCTTGATGTATCTGAAGATTCTTTTCATAATATTGACATGTCATTCCTTGGGAGCTACTTGAAGTCTTACAACCATGCACATAGATTGTATGATGTCTGGTCTTGATGTAGTTATGTATAATAGGCTACCTATCATTGATCTATACATAGTATTATTCACATAATGGTACTCATCTTCTTTTCTCAACTTGCATCTAGTTATCATGGGAGTGATAACTAGTCTGCCATCCTCCATATTGAATTAGTTGAGCATCTCCTTCACATACTTGATCTAAGATATATGAATATCCCTTCTTTGAATTGTGAAACCTATAGACCAAGAAAAATTAAAAGTTCTCCCAACATGGACATTTAAAACTCCTTTGGCATCTGATTTGAAAATTCTTTACATATATTATTGTTGCTACCACCAAAAATGATGTCATCAACATAGACAACTATGATCAGCATATGTCTAGTTTCAAACTTAACATACAAGATACCATCTACACATCCTTTGATAAATCCTTGTTGTTGTAAATATTGATCCAACCTTGAATAACATGCTCTAGGTGCTTGTTTTAGACCATATAATGCTTTCTTTAATTTTCACACATAGTCTTCTTCATCTATCAGCTGAAAACCTTCAATTTGTTTAATATAGACTTCTTTTTCCAAGGTTCCATTTAGGAAAGCTGACTTAACATCCATTTGATAGACTTTAAACTTCTTAAAGACTGAGAATGCTAAAAACATTCTGATGGATTCTAATCTTGCCATTGGAGAAAATGTCTCCTCAAAGTCTATTCCTTCTAATTGAGCATATCTTTTGCAAACAAGTCTAGCTTTATTTCTCACAACAGCTCCATCTTCATTCAACTTGTTTTAAAAAAATCCTTTTGTGCCTATGACATTTTTGTTTATGGGTCTTGGAACTAGCTTCCAAGTTGTGTTCTTTCCTAGTTGACTTAGTTCATCATCCATGGCTTTTTGTCAATTCTCATCTTTGCTAGCCTCAACATAACTTTTAAGATAAATTTTAGATAATAAAGCAAAAATTACATATTATTTGATCATTACTACCTTTCTCCTAATTTGGACTCCTTCATTCATGTTGCTAATGATCTGCTCCTTAAGATGATCCTTTTGAAAAAACCTTGAGGGTGCCTTTTCATTCCTCTTTATCTCTTCTTCATTATCTGATATTTCATCCTCACCTTCTTTTAGTTCCTCAATTCTAATCTCCTTTATAGGTTTAGTTTCTTCTTTGAGGATCTCCTCAAATTTAACATGGATGTTCTCCACTATCTTATGTAGTATTTTTCATAGCAAACATAGGCTTTGATATGAGTGGAATAACCAAGGAATATTCCCTCATCACATCTTGACTCAGAACTTCCTAGCTTTTTCTCCTTCCTTTGAATGTAGGATTTGCTTTCAAACACTCTCAAATACTTGACTAAAGCAAGCTTTCCATACCATAGTTCATATGGAGTCTTGTCATTGTTTACTCTCACTTAGACTCGAGTCAAGAGGTATATTATTGTCTATACTGCCTCTCTCTAATAACCATCTAACAAGTTGGATTCTTTCAACATTATTCTATCCATCTCCTTGATGGTCCTATTCTTCCTTTCAATAACTCCATTTTGTTGTGGAGTTCTTGTAGTAGAGTAATGTCTCTTAATTCCATGATTTTCATAGTAGTCTATGAATTCATTTGAATTGAATTCACCACCTTCATCAGATCTAAGGCACTTTATATTTCTACCAATTTCATTTTTAACCATGGCTCTAAAGATCTTAAATATTTCAAAGGCTTGAGACTTTTCCTCTAAGAAGGTTACCCATGTCATTCTAGTGTAGTCATCTATGAACAATATGAAATAATACACTCCTTTAGAACCTCTTGTCTTGGTTGGTCGACAAAGATCAGTATGAACTATCTGTAGATGTTTTTTAGTTGCATACTCTTTAGTTTGGATTGAAACCTTTGTCTATTTACCAAGCTGAGATTCTATACACATTGTGTTAGTAGGCTTGGTTATCTTAGGCATGTGTCTTACATACTTGTTAGAAATTACTTTGACTAAATTGTCAAAGTTAACATGACCCATCCTTCTGTGCCATAACCAAATCTCATCAATCTTTTCCATGAGACAATTTGTATCATTTACCTCAATCAGATTATATATGTTACTCTTAGTCCTTTTTACTTATGCAACAATTTTTATAGACCTTCTTAATTCATAACCTTCATCATCAAATATGAATTTATAGACATTGTCACACATCTGACTGACACTCAACAGATTATGTTTTAGTCCTTTAACATAAAAAACATCATGTGTAGGGAGCTTGACATCAATGTGCAAGGCTCCATTGCCTCTAATTTTGACTGTAGTATTGTCTCCCATACTTATAGTCCCTTCCTTACATCAGTTCAATTTGGTAAACTTAATCTTATCACCAATCATATGCTTTGAGCAGCCACTATCTATGACCCATAGATTTTTCTCTTTAGTATGCAGTGCTATTTGAGTGATCATAGACTGATTTTTATTTTTCCATATCTCCTTGAGTTTAGTAATTGTACTTTTCTTTGTTGTGTCATTGATTTGTGAGCTTTTGTTCACTTTATGAGTCTCAACCCTTTTTGCATTATTAGACTTTGATTTAAAAAGCTTTGTTCTACAATGCTTTGATATATTCCCAAAATTATTATAATTGTAGCATAAAACATCTAGATCTAGTAGAGGGGCAAATGAATTCTTACTTAAGAAACTTATCCTTCTCTTAGGTACAATCTTACAATCAATTACTTTATAGCCAAATTGATTATAGCTATAATAATAACCATAAAATGATGAGGAATATTTGGTTATTATTCTCTTTTGGGGATATAAAAGAGGTCACCTAAACTCTATCTTCATCACGTTCCTTACTATTATGTTATTTTCTGTAGTAAAAACCTTGGCATTTGTAGGAACATAGTTATTACTTTTCTTCTTTTTGCATTCCTGATTTTTCTCTTGCCTTAAAGTTTTCATATATATTCCCAGTTATACTCAACATGGGACTCTTGCCTTTCTGATACCCAAGACCTAATTTTTATTTGATGGGCTTTTGTGAGCTGATCATCTCATCCAATATTACAGATCCTATTTTCAGTTTTAGGCCTTTCTCAATTTGTTATTTAGCCTTTTTGAGCTTTTCTCTTAGGTCCATGATTTCTTTTTCCACCTTCAAGCATTCTAAGGATTTTTCTTGTAAATCAATATTGACCACATCCTCTATCCTCTTTGCCTCCTCAACTTGGGTCTTTAAAATCACTATCATCTGATCTGATTCCTCATTTTTTTATTTAATTTCTCAAACTCCTTTTGACTAAGCTTTTTTTTTTTAGAATTTTATTTTCTAAGCTTGTCAATTTGTTTTAAAGCATAGATGAGTTCGCATTCCAGATTTACTTCTCCTTCTTCTTCATCATCATTTAAGTCCTCTTCTTCTTGGTATAAATAAGTTGATTCATAAGTTATGAATAGAACTTCATTTTGTTTGGCCATAAAATCACTATCATGCTCATCACTTGAACTACTGATGTCATCAACTGAGTCAATATTTTATTTTGAGTATAGCCCCTTTTTATTCTTCAAGAAGCTTTTCTTCTTCTTGGGTTAATAAGATTTCTCCTTTTGATTATTCTCAGTTGAATCAGAGTCATCCTTCCTTTTCTGTGGACATTTAGTAGAAAAGTGACCTCTTCTATAATTAAAACATTTGAAGGGTAACTTACCTTTGTATTTTCCTAATCCCTTCTTAAAATTTCTAATGAAATTGGCCTCTACATCATCAACCTCCTTATATTCATAATTAAGAGCTTCTTCTTCTTCTTCTTCTTCTTCTTCTTCTTCTTTTGCTTGCTTATAAATTTTGAAAGCAACTTCTCTCTTAGATGACTCTTCATCTCCCGACCTCATCTCATATGTAGTGAAATTTCCATGTAACTCATCTAATATGAGCTTGTTCAATGATAGAAATTTTAGAATCATACTTTGTTTTCAGAGATATTAAAACCTTTTTGATAATGACTGATTTATGCATTGTCTCACCAAGTCCTCTGATTGCATTTATAATCTCTTTTACCCTACGGAGGTAGTCTATAATTTTATCTTCTTCACTCATCTTGAGACTCTTAAACTATCCCTTATGTATTTGAAGCTTGGATTATTTTACTCTATCATCTCTTTCATATATGCTCTTTAATTTGACCTATATGTCCTTTTCACTTTAACAATGCATGAATTTGACAAACTCATTGTTTGAAAATCCAAAAAGAATAACATTCTTTGCTTTGGCATTGTTTTCAAATGACTTCTTCAATGCCTAATCAATAGGATAAATAGCAAGGGGTGTGTATCCATTTTTAATAGACATCTAGACATCAAACCCCAAGGAGGTTAAATATGTTTCCATCCTTCTGCTCCAAAAGGCATAGTTAGACCCATCAAACAAAGGTGCCTTTTTTGATGAAGTTCCTTCATGACTAGCCATTTTGTGTTTAGACTCCAAGATCAACCTAAGCTAAGTAATCTTCTCTTTTGAAACCCTTGACTCTGATACCAATTGTTGAATAGACCTATCTACTGAGAGGGGGGTGAATCAGTAGATCTCAAAAATGAAGTACTTACAACTTTCAAGATGAATTTTAAACAAATGAAATATTAAAAAAATAAATGAAAGATATCACATGTAAAAAATCAAAACACACAACACCAGATTTATATGTGGAAACCTAAAGGGAAAAAACATGGTGAGAATCCTGCTATAAGTTACTATTCTAATGAAGTGTCACAAAGTTTGTCTCACTGAATGAACTTCATTGGTTACATTTAAGGACACCCATCCTAAGGAGACACCAATCCCCTATTTTAAGAGCACCAAATCTAAGGAAGCACCAACCCAACTTAATTTGATGACACTAACTACTTAGACATTTACATTTCAAATTCACAAAAGAATCCAAGTCTCTATTCTTTGTTGCATGTCTAACCTATAACTACTCATTTCTCATTCAACACACTCTTGTATGATCTTCACTCTCCTTCACCCTTTCTCTATGTCTAAATTTATCTATTTGACACTCTAGTATTCTTCAAATTTGACCATTATTCCTCTATGCTCAGACAAGTCTCATATTTTTGTATCTATGGCTTGACTCCTCTCGATTCCTCTCATTCCAAAAATGAAAATATGATAGATTTTATTCCCTACTCTTCATCGCTTTGGAATTTGCATCAATCAAAAATTAGACAAGTCTCTTTACTTTATATATTTTGCATTCATTTCTTGCCTCTTCCCATTCCAAACAAATGACTATTTGACTTCCATTCTCTGAGCCTCTTCAAATTTCCACACTCATAAAATTAGAATAATTGTTTCAATTGAATTGTTCCTATTTATATCCTTCAACCATCTCACTAGATTATTGTAACTAACTCTCCTCAATGTTCTTAATTTATTTTTTCATTTTAACTTTAAAATGTGTCCATTTATCTTTCTATTTGAGCTCCACATGCCATTCAATCTCTTGAAGATGCATGATCTTTATATTGGCTTGCTAATTAAATTTTGGCATGTTGACTTCATCTTATTTTCTTTAGAATTCATGTATTACTTTTTCTTATTTGATCTCTTCAGACTTGCTCGATCTTTAACACTCCTTGACCCTTCACAATTTTGAAAATGCCCTACAAGACTGCACAATTATCCTTTGACAATGTTGTAAGTGACCTATTCTTTTTCTAAAATATCCTTTGAAAACATTGTAAGAGACCATTCCTTTGAAAGTATCCTTTGGTAATTTTGTAATTATCCACTTGCCATAGACAAATTCTCTAAAATAATTCACCCATGCCCTTCTCCCAAAAGTGTCCTTCAAAAAACTTCTGTAACACCCTTTGGGATTTTATAAATGTCTGCTTGCCTTAGACAAATTCTTTTAAAGAATTCATTTATGCCCTTTTTCCAAAAGTGTCCTTTGGATATTCAAAACCAAAAAAACTATTCTAAACTTTTGTTTGGGTCACATGCCCTTCATAGCCTTAGTAAAGTATCCTTCAGGGTTTTTGTTTGGGTCCTTTTCATCTATGGGTCTTCGGGACAATTTCCCTGACAAAATACCAAGTGTCTTTTTATTTTGGCATTTTTTAATGTACCTTTTAGGGATTCTTAAAATGTTCTCTCAAAAAATTTGTTTGGGTCACATGCCCTTTAAAAAATTTGCAATGTACCCTTTAACTTTTTTGAAAAGATCCCTTTGGAAGCTTTGAATGGTCCACTTACCCTTTGAAATTTTTGTAATGATCCCTTTAAAAGAATTTAATGGTCAACTTGCCCTTCAAATATTTTGAAAACTACCCTTCGATAATTTTTCAAGGATCCCTTCAAAACTTTTGGAAAGTCCGCTTACCCTTTGGATTTTTTCAAACAAAGACTTAGCTAATTTTCCCAAAAGAAATCACTGAATCACTTTCTCTAAAAGAATTCTATCTTGCATAATTTCCTTTAGAAACTTTGTTATGGACAATTTGTCCAACAAAGTCTAAACCATTTTCTTGAAGCAATTGCCTGAGTCACTTTCTCCAAAAGAATTCCCTAGTTAAATACAAAGGTGAAAAATCAACTAAACATGAATTTTTTTGTAAAAACAACCTTATGCATTTGTAACATTTTATTTATGTATCCTTATAAATTATAACTTAGCACACAAAGAGATACTTTCAAATGATAGTCATTCAAAGTACACACACAACTCCATAGGGCTGTGTAATCAAAGTACATACACAACTCCATGGGGCTCTATAACAAGTTTTTCAACTCAACACCTTTTTCATTAATACATAATAGAATTTGACATCAATTAAAATCTTTCATACATCAATTTCTATATCCAATAATACCTAGAACAAGTCCTATACTATCTCCCAAAGTTGGTGGCATCATTTGAAGCTTCTCAACACATACAAAACACTCAAATTTGTCAAATAAGATCCTATTACACACCATATGTACAAGTTTAGTATAAATATAGTCATTTTCATGGTCACTTTACCCCTTTTGGATGCCACATTTGTAATATCTTTCTAATCGGGTCCTCAGAGAGGGTTTGTGAGGGGTTTTAGAGTAGTTTATGTTCTTAGCCATTATTTATAAAAGTGGCACATTGTAATTATAAATAAATTACATTGATTTCTTCTTGGGGACCCTCTCTAACATATCTAAACACCTTGATTACCCATGTAGAACTTCCAAAAAGATATGAACATTCAAACATCCTCTATCAAGCTTTTCCTTCCACTTGCACAAGCTAGATTTTGGTCCCAAGCCCAAATTGGGTTCCCTTGCAACGTATTTTCCTCTCCAAAGGCTTTAACATTTCTATTAGGGTCCCAAAAATGTGTCTCCATAGGATATAAAGTTTAATTCAAAGTGAAAATGACAATGCTTCCTTATTTGAGCCTTAGGCTTGCACTTTGCCTAGTAGGCCTATCTTACAACCTTGGTGTGTTAGATGGTCCTATTAGGCTCCATAATAATATGAGGTGATCCTATATTATTTTATGTATGTAAAAATCCAAACACTTTTTCTCAAGCTTCAAACATCTTTTGATCCATCCATTTTCCCATCTTTTCCAAGACTGTTAGTCTCATGTGTAAAAGGAGTGCCCCCTATCTAAGACAAAATAGGGGCACTCCCTTATTTTCCTAGGAAAAAATGAAAAATTGAAGATTTTAATTAAGTAATAAAGTTTAAATGTACCAAATTTGATCTTATTATAATGTGATTTAACCTCTCAATTTGGCAAAATCTAAGACTACACTTTCCTAGGTAGATTGTGTATGGTTCCCCTCACATAGACTATGCTTTGCATGATTTAAGCCCTCTCTTATATTACATATTAATTTTAAAAGGCCCATGTTAATTTTAATGGACATGATATAGTGAATATACACCTCATTATAATCATCTAATCCTTCAAAGTCATGAAAGATGAAGCCAATCCTGTTAGGGTATATGCAGGGGTTTTCAATGGACTGTGTGTGCTTTATAAAAATTCTATTCTTCCCCTATTGCCCATATGGAAGGCTTATTTAGTCTTAAATGGTCATGATATATATATATATATATATATATATATATATATATATATATATATATATATATATATATATATATATATATATATATATATATATATATAATCTCCCTTTCATTTTTCATGCTAAACTCTCACTCACCCTTCAACACCTTACATTCTTAGGGTTAATGCCCTTCTTGACTATGTTTCTACTATTAAGCCTAACTGTAGGTGAAAATGGGGTTTCATGGGGTTTATTTAATCATGATAGGGTTTAAGGATTCATCCTAAATTTGAGAAATGTAATTTCAGTATCATTTTCTCTTTCAAACTCTCTCTTATCCCTTTCTATATACCTTAACTCATAAATGAGCTTCTCCACTACCTGGCAGACTGAAACAAACATGCATGTAGGTTACCTTGCTTTTAGGTCAACATTACCTTCTAGAGCCTTAGCCATGATGTTTGAAAGATCCTATATAAACCCCCTTAGGTCACTATGTACATTCCTAAAATATTATTCACCTTGGATGTCTCAAGACACCATATAACCTCAAACTTGAGATCACTATGCTACTTTGTTGTAGGTGCCTATTCATGACCTAAGTATAGACTGTAAGAGTGTTTGGGGAATAAGAGATCACCTATATATTGATTTGATTATATTTATCCTCATCATAAATGTTGACTTAACCATTTTGACACACCCACACCATGATGGAAATTTCAGGTTACATCCTTGGGTGGCAAAAGTCTACCTAAACTTATAATTGTAGAATAAACTCCCTATATTCAATGTTTTTATAGGAACCTTTGGGTCTCCCAACACTTGTCTTCCATTACCTCTTTACTATTAAAAATTTACCAAGTCAATGCCTATGCTAGAGGCTATAAAACCAAGAAATTAGGAAACATCAAAGGTCTTTAAAACTATGTTATGTGATATTTCCAGAACCTACAGGGCCTCTAGTTTGCTCTTTTAGGGATCAATCTAAAACTTAGTCCTTTGATCTTCAATTGGTTCCATGCCTCATTTTTCCTTCTAGAAAATTTGCATAGGTCTGTCAAAGCTTTCATGCTACATCAAGACCTAAAAGAGGTGTCATAATGCTTATCCCTACTATACAAAACTCTAACCCCCTGTTCAATACACCTATAGGTGTGTATTTCTAAGTGTGAGGTAGATTTCTTGCCACCTAAGTAAGTTTTAGGCCTAATAGGCCATTAGGATATTAGGATCCCTATATCACTTGTGTAGAATCACTTGCATTTTACACAAATTCAAAGTCTTTCTACACCTACAATCAAATTCTTTAGATGACCTTAAAATACAATAGAGTTCTTTATAAAGAAAAGAACTAGTTTGCAAGCACAAACAAGCCTAAAAGAGGCTTCTTAAGTTCATGAAACCTCCAAGGCCAAGAAGACAATTTAAAAACTATGGAGAGACCTTAGACAACCCTAAGAAACACATGAAATAGAAAAACCTATCAAACTAAAGCAAAAGCTTCAAAAACAAGCTCATATAGGGGCCCCTCATGGATGTAAAAGCATAAGAAGCTACCTAGATTCTTAACAATCATTCATAAATGAGGAGCCATTAAAATCTAACTTATTTCCATGTACTTTAAGTTGAATAAGACCCCTCTCAACTCCCTCTAATTCCAGCTATATGCCTTGCACCAAGCATCTAAAGATGACCCTTCTTAACTTTTGAAGTCAAGAAAGAAAGAAAGAAGAGAAGCAAAATTTGATCTTTCTGACTTTTTATCTACACAGCAAGCATGGGGAAGGATTTAGGAAGCTCAAGAGACACTATGCCCATGTTTTTATGTGAAGATGGACTCTCCAAGTTCGTACAAGTACCATTAAGAGCCCATTTTTTAGGATATTCCCTTATTTTAGTGCATGAAACTACTTATTTTCTACCTCTAACCATTTCTTGAAATTCTCTAACCTCATAAACATTGTAATCCTCCTTGGTGACAATTTCTTCTCTAAAAAATGTCTGTACAAGTCATTTAATGAGCCCAAAAAGTGACCAAAAGACAATTTTGGCATATGAAACATAGCAAAGGACAAAGACATGACTTAGGGACACCTTATATTACTTCAAAAACACTATTATAACATTTATAAAATAATTTGAGCCTTCGACCATGTTTGACCATAGTTGACTATGGTTGACTTTTCAAGACTAAGTAAAGACAAGGGAGCTAGGCTTACACCAAGGCTAGAACAAGGATAGGTGAGATGTTTAGACCAACATGAGACCCCTATAAGATATATGGAAACCTTAAAAAAGTTTTAATATGTAGGTTTTGACCCAATTTGACTAAAATTCAAATTTGGTCAATAGGTACCACTCCCCACTTCAGAGCCATCTTCTACTTTGCAATCATTAGTTTTAATTTTTCCATGAGTTTTAATTTCTCCACTAGTTTTAGTTCTTCCTCTAGCTCATATAAAAAGTTCATACATTTCCATAGAGACCTTTTTTAGAGCATCCATAGTTTTAGGATTCTAGATAACTTCTAGCTATAGTATTCACATCTAGGGGAGTATCATTAAGGTCTCATACCTCTACTCATAGAGCACATATTTAGAGAGATTCTCCTACTCCTAGATGGGTACCTAAAATCCCTAAAGTTGTATCCACTTCTCAGAGTTATAGGGGGACCCCACAGTTGGTTTCTACTTAATAGATTTTAGAGCATTTACAACATACATAGATTTTATAGCCATAGTCTCAACCCTTCCATCGTGCTTCATGATCATGCACGATTCCTCTCCTTGATATAGGACACCATGATAAGGAGTCTCTCATGAGACTCATCGGATAGTATTGTTTCTTCCCAGTCTTTATTTTATATAGCTTCCTTTAAAATTACTTGTACATAATTTCTTAATTTTTCTTGTACATAGTCTTCTTATGCTTGATTATACATAGCTTATTCCAAAATATAAAAACATGCAAATATTTCAAAATACCAAAAACATTCAAATAATTTAAAAAAACAAAAATATTTCAATTGTATGCATTCTCCATGCTTTACATTTCTACTATCATGCTAGACTTACATTATGTTGTTTTATGCTATTGTTTGTCAATTTATCTACATTACCATGCTTCACTTGATCTTCTTTGAATGTGTGTAGTGACATTCATATCCTTGATTACTTTAATCTACCCATTGAGGGGGGGATCCTACTTCTATATTCAAGACATACATCAATATATTTACCTACTGAGCCATCTTCTACATGACTACACCATCTAGGTTATGTCATTCCTACACCACACACTCTAGTTATCATGTTGATGTACATTACTTACTAGTTTACATAGATTACTCTATCGACATTTCACTAGTATATAACACTTATGTATTTCTTATCATATACCTAGTCTTGTACTACATGTCTTTCATACTTTCACTTCTTGCTTTGATTAGTTAGATGTGATTATTTTTATAGTATATTACAATTTTTCCTTTTTTACTTTGTGTAGCTAGATGTGATTGCATTTATCAATTCCTATTTTGTCTCTTATATGTATCTTAGGACATTTGTCAATGTACTTTCCTTCTATTATTGTGTGTGCCTTAGGACATTTACCAATGTCCTTTACTTGTACTCTTTTATGTGCTTATGGCCCTTGTGCCAACCTTTCTTATTTCAATTGTATGTGTATATGTAATTTGAACATGCCTTGTATGCTTGATTTCTAGTTTGAGTGGCATGTACCCATGTCCCTTGTTTGCTTGGCCCCTAGGCCACTCTTGTATGCTTCTTGTTTCTTGCCTTGTGTGCTTGTTGCTTGTTTACTTCTCACTGTTTGCAATGCCATGATCCCTATCATGTATTATCTCGATTTTTTGGATGCCATGATGGACATCATGCTCCATCCTTACATGAAAACTAACAACTAATAACTAAAAACTAATCAAACTTCTGGTTATATCTTATTATATTGCATATGTTATTACATTATTATATCTATCTAGGCTTACCCCTATTGATCTAACAATCTCCATTACAAACCATGTTATATCTTGAGATATCTTGTCAATTATCATTGCTATATAATATATTCTTGTAGCATAACACACTTACAAGGCTCTTTATTCTAAGGGAAGTCATTATAGAGTCTTTATTCCTACCCTCAATAGAGGGGGAAATAAAAAAAGGGTTTTATCATAGAGATTAAAACTCCTAACAATTGAAAAATCATATTTCACAACACCTAGAACAACAATTAGACTTCAAACCAGGTGGACATTGAAAATTATAAAATAGTCACCAAAATTAGCCTAGGATAATAGCACAAAAATTGGACTACAATGCTAGAGAGTAGGGTGTCCATTTTCAGTGCTCTTGTTCAAACAGTAAAAAAATCAGATTTTACAAAAATAGATAGAAAAGTAGGTTCACCTATAGTTTTGTCACATACAAACCAGCTCAAATTCAATAGTTTTGATATAGTTTTTTTGAAAGAATATAGATATAGGGGGCATCATGCACGACATGATGGCTCTTGATTTTATTTTTAGATTCAACAATTGGTATAACTTCCGGATCATAATCCATGTTTTAGACACCAGTGATTAGGGGCAATGTGCATGGCATATTTGACTTCTTTTCTTTCTAAGTTCAATACATTACCCATGTATTCTCAATAGTTGCATGCCTTATTCCATCTATAGGTGGTTGGCATCATTTCTAAGTGGCTTTCACATAGACTTATAGCCCAATTTTAGAGTGGCTTTCATACAAGCCTAATCTCCACCTTTTCTGAGTTGTCCAAGATTGGCCTAGTTTCTAGTATACATTCAACTATCCATGAAAACATTATTAGATTCATGAGCTTCAAGATCCATCTCATATGACATAAATTCATACCAATATTAGTTTATAGTTTCACTTCATGGGGTGATGAAGAAGCCAAAGGACCACCTAGCCTTTATATTCTTGAGCCACTTACTCAGAGAGATTAGACACACAGTCCAAACATAAATTACCACATACATGATCACCTAGCTTCACTTAGTGTGTGATGATGTAGCCAAAGGGATATCCTTTGTATTCTTAAGCCACCTACTTAGAGGGAGTGGACACATAGTCCAAACATCAATTAATACGTGCATGATCACTTAGCCTCACTTAGTGGGTGATGATGGAGCTAAAGGGCCAGCCTTTGCATTATTGATCCACTCTCAGGGCATTGAGCACTCACCTTTGTTCATAATATTACTCAACATAATTTAGCATCACTCAACCATAATAGGTTTTGTATTAGTTCACATACCTAGTGAGGTGTACTTGTTTCTTTCTCTCCCTCTCTCTCTTATTCAACTTTGTACATTCTTATTTTAGATATAACGTATCTAGTAAGAACTGATCTACTCTTTATTTTATCTTGTAGATTTACAATTCATAACATGTTCTATCTATAGACACCCAACATTACATAGCTTCATGAGCTTCACCCTTGCATGTACGTTTAGGTACGCTATCTATTTTTCCTTTATCCTAGTATTTCACTTTGTTGCATAAATAGAATAAAGGGGAGGAAAATGTAGTCATATAAAATGTGAAAATTGGTAACTTGAGTGTGGCTTATGACACATAACCCATAGGTCCCTCTTTCTTGCTCTCATGACCCTCTTAGGCACCTTTTCATTGATTCAAAGTCATCTGTAGACTTCCAAACAGTGATTTCACTTCCTTCAAGTAGATTTTCCCATGACAAATCCATCTCCCCAGGTCCCATTCCTTTAAGATAATAACACCCAACTTGGAATATAGTGTCGGACCCTAGGATGTCCATTTTTAGTGCTCTTGTCCAAGTGTTTTGTACCTCCAAAGATCATTTCCTTCTGGTTCTTATCAACCTAACATAAATACATTCAACCCATGACCAACAAATCCCTATAAAATCCCATTCAAAGTTCATTTAGAAAGGGTTGGAAATTATCATAAAGCAATCAAGAATACAAGGAAAACCACTAAGGTAATATTCCCTATTCTTTGCATATAGCCAACCAATACAGCTACAAGCTTATTTAAATCCTTACACCAATCCCTAGCCACCTCAAGTACACCTATTTTATCATTTTGAATATTCATACACACTATTACACAAAACACATCAAGTGGAAGAAATACATATGGCCTTGATCCCCCTTTAGAGTATTGGTATGTACGCAGCGTGCCTACACAAGTGGTGTGGATACATGTTTAATGCACAATGGATACACACACTAACCCTCCCCCTCTTCCTCAAAATTGGTTAAAACATAATAGAGTCTAGGGTTTAAAGACTAAATTATCTCTATATGGAGTTCTATGAACATATACCAATCAAAATTTTATAGGTAGCCTCACACATACATAATGAACAAAACCTAGAAAGCTCAGGTCTCCTAAACAACAATGGTAGAAGAGGACTATAGTGCTAGACCCCAAGGTGTCCTATTTTGGTGCTTCTGTCCTTTCATAAAATGATTGCCATAAATTGATTTATGATAGTGTTCTGGTCCTACACAGTGAATTTCATACTTTGTCTTAACCATATCAATTAGTTTCCAACTAAGTCTTAGTGAATTTTGAATAGTGTAACACCAAAATGTAAGTGGTTTTGATTGTTTTAAACATATTTAACATGTAAAGATTGAAAATTTACTCGTGTTTTTTATAATTTTGAATTTTGAATAAGATAACATGAAAATCTAAGCAATTTTACTCATTTTAAACATGTTTAATATGTAAAGATTCAAACTTTATGTGCATTTCTTATATTTTTTAATTTTGAATAACGTAAGACCAAAACAAAAGTGATTTTGCTTGTTTTGGACATGTTTAACATGTAAATATTCAAAATTTATGCTCATTTCTTATAATTTTGAATTTTTAATAATGTAAGACCAAATTGTAAGAGGTTTTGTTCATTTTGAACATGTTTAACATGTAAAGATTCAAACTTTATACACGTTACTTATAATTTTGAATTTTGAATAATGTAAGATGAAAACATAAGTGGTTTTGCTCATTTTAAACATGTTTAATGTAGTCATATAAAATTGGAATTTTTGTAACTTGAGTGTAGCTTATGACATCCAACCCATAGGTCCCTCTTTCTTTCTCTCATGACCCTTTTAGGCACCTTTTCACTAATTCCTAGTCATTTGTAGGCCTCTAAAACTTGATTCCAACTCAACCAAGCTTCTTTTCACATGATAGATTCATCCCCCTGGTTTTGTACCCTCAAGATAATAGCACCCAACTTGGACTATAGTGTTTGGGCCCTAGAGTGTTCGAGTTTGGTGCTCTTGTCCAATCATATTTTGAGCCCAAGTAGTCATTTTCTCCTGATTCCTCTTCCTGATTATGTCAATCTAGTGCAAATACATTCAACCCATGACCAATAAAGCTCTACAAAAACCTTTTTAATTTTTATTTAGAAGGGGTTGGTAAATTATCACAAAGCAAGCAAGAATATAAACAAGACTACTCAGGTATATTTCTTTATTCTCTACATACATCCATCCAATATAGCCACAAGCTTATTCAAACACTTACACCAGTCCTTAACCACCTTAACACACATTTTTAACATTTTGCATTATTTTAGCATTATTTTCTCCACATTTTTAGCATTTTTAGCATTATTTTGCATCAGTTTGTTTCCAGCTAAGTATTATTTTCTCCACATTTATTACTATTTTTAAAAAGGTTCAAATCATAGTTAAATTATACAAATTAGTAGCTTAATTATTGAAATATTATTTACTAATTTAATTAACTCAGACAATTAACTAAATTAGGAATAGGACTCCAATATTCTAAAAATAGTTAAATCATTTAACATGTAAAGATTCAAACTTTATGCATGTTTCTTATAGTTTTGAATTTTGAATAATGTAAGACTAAAACATAAGCATTTTTGCTTGTGTCAAACATGTTTAACATTAAAAATTCAAACTTTTTACGTGTTTATTATATTTTTGAATATTTAATAATGCTAAACCAAAACATAAGAGGTTTTGCTCGTTTCAAACATGTTTAACATGTAAAGATTCAAACTTTATGCACGTTTCTTATAATTATGAATTTTCAATAATGTAAGACCAAAACACAAGTGCTTTTCCTCTTTTTGAACATGTTTAACATGTAAAGATTCAAACTTTATGTGTGTTTCTTATAATTTTTAATTTTGAATAATGTAAGACCAAAACTTAAGTGGTTTTGCTCATTTCAAACATGTTTAACATGTAAATATTCAAAATTTATGCATGTTTCTTATAATTTTGAATTTTGAATAATGCAAGACCAAAACTTAAGCAATTTTTGATCATTTTGAACATGTTTAACATGTAGAGATTCAAACTTTATGCACATTTCTCATAATTTTTAATTTTGAATAATGAAAGACTAAAAGATAAGCATTTTTGCTTATTTCAAACATATTTAACATGTAAATATTCAAACTTTATGTGTGTTTCTTATAATTTTGAATAACGTAACACTAAAACATAAGCAAATTTACTCATTTCAAACATGTTTAACATATAAAGATTGAAACTTTATGCACATTTATTATAATTTTGAATAACATAACACCAAAACATAAGTGGTTTTGCTAGTTTCGAACATGATTAACATGTAAAGACTCAAACTTTATGTGTGTTTGTTATAATTTTGGATTTTGAATAATGTAACACCAAAATGTAATCAATTTTGCTCATTTTGAACATTTTTAACTTGTACAGATTTAAACTTTATGTGTGTTTATTATAGTTTTGAATAGTGTAATACCAAAACATAAGCAATTTTGTATGCTTTGAATGTGTTTAACATATAAAGATTCAAAATTTATGTGCGTTTCATATAATTGTTAAAAATGTAAAACCAAAACATAAGCAATTTCTCTCATTTTGAACATGTTTAACATGAAAAGATTCAAAATTTAAGCAAATTTCTTATAATTTTGAATTTTGAATATTTAAAACATGTTTAACATGTAAATATTCACACTTTATGCACATTTTATATAATTTAAATAATGTAACAAGAAAATGTAAGTGGTTTTTCTTGTTTCAAACATGTTTAACATGTAAACATCCAAATTTTATGCACATTTAATTTAATTGTGAATTTTGAATAACATAATACCAAATTGTAAGTTGTTTTGCTCATTTTGAACATGTTTAGCATTGAAAGATTCAAACTTTATGCATTTTTATTATAATTTTGGATAATGTATCACCAAAATATAAATAGTTTTACTCATATCGAACATGTTTAACATGTAAAGATGCAAACCTCATATGTTTTTCTTATAATTTTGAATTTTTAATAAGGTAACTCCAAAATGTAAGCAATTTTCCTCATTTCAAACATGTTTAACATGTAAAGCTTCAAACTTTATGTACATTTCTTATAATTTTGAATAATTTAACACCAAAATGTAAGTGGTTTCATTCATTTTGAACATGTTTAACATCTAAAGATATAAAATTTATGTGTATTTCTTATAATTCTGAATTTTAAATAATGTAACACACAAACATAAGAGGGTTTACTCATTTTGAATATGTTTAACACGTGCAGATTCAAATTTTATGCACGCTTCTTATAATTTTGAATTTTGAATAACATAACACCAAAATCGATTTAGCTTTTTTTAAACATATCTAACATATAAAGATTTAAACTTTATGCACATTTCTTATAATTTTTAATTTTTAATAACATAACACCAAAGTGTAAGCAGTTTTATTCGTTCCAAACATGTTTAACATGTAAAGATTCAAACTTCATGTGTGTTTATTATAATTTTGAATATTAAATAATATAACACTAAAATGCAAGTGTTTTTGATCATTTTAAAAATGTTTAACATGTAAAGATTCAAACTTTAAGTGTATTTATTATAATTTTGAATTTTGAATAACGTAACACCAAAATGTAAGCAATTTTGCTCATTTTGAACATGTTTGACATGTAAAGATTCAAACTTTATGCACATTTCTTATAGTTTTCAATTTTGAATAATGTAACACTGAAAAGTAAGTGGTTTTTCTCATTTTGAACATGTTTAACATATAAAGAATCAAACTTTATGCTCATTTCTTATAATTTTGAAAGTTTAATAATATAACGCCAAAATATATGTAATTCTCCTCATTTTAATTTTTTTTAATATGTAAAGATTCAAACTTTATGCACATTTCTTATAATTTTAAATTTTACATAATGTAACACCAAAATATAACTAGTTTTTCTCATTTCTAACATGTTTAACATGTAAAGATTCAAAATTTATGCATGTTTCTTATAATTTTTATTTTTATATAATGTAACACAAAAATGTAAGTAGCTTTTCTTGTTTCGAATATGTTTAACATGTAAATATTCAAAATTTATGCATAATTCTTATAATTTTCAATTTTGAATAAAATCACACCAAAACATAATCAGGTTTGTTTGTTTTGAACATGTTTAACATGTAAACATTCAAATTTTATATGTGTTTCTTATAATTTTGAATTTTGAATAATGTAACACCAAAATGTAAGCAATTTTGCTCATTTTGAATGTGTTTAACATGTAAAGACTCAAACTTTATGCATATTTCTTATAATTTTGAATAAAATAACACCACAAGGTTAGCTATTTTACTCATTTTGAACATGTTTAACATGTAAAGATTTAATATATATGCACATTTATTATAATTTTAAATAATGAAAGACCAAAAATAAGTGGTTTTGATCATATCAAACATGCTTAACATGTAAAAGTTCAAACTTTTTTTTGTTTTCTTATAATTTTGAATAATGAAAGACCAAAACATAAGCGGTTTTGATCATTTCAAACATGTTTAACATGTAAAAATTCAAAATTTATGTGCATTTCTTATAATTTTGAATTTTGAATAATGAAAGATAAAATGTAAGCCATTTTGCTCATTTCAAACATGTTTAACATGTAAAGATTCAAAATTTATGCACATTTCTTATAATTTTGAATTATGATTAATAAAAGACCAAAATGTAAGTGATTTTGCTCATTTTGGACATGTTTAACATGTAAAGATTCAATATATATGCATGTTTCTTATAATTTTGAATTTTGAATAATGAAAGACTAAAATGTAAGTGATTTTGCTTGTTTCAAACATGTTTAACATCTAAAGATTCAAACTTTATTCATGTTTATTATAAATTTTTATTTTGAATAATGTACGACCAAAACATATGTGGTTTTTCTCATTTTGAACAAGTTTAACATGTGAAGATTCAACTTTTAAATGTGTTTTTTATAATTTCAAATTTTAAATAATGTTAGAGCAAAACATAATAATTTTTCCTCCTTTCAAACATGTTTAACATGTAAAGATTCAAATTTTATGCATGTTTCTTATAATTTTGAATTCTAATGTCAGAGCAAAACATAATCATTTTTCTTCATTTCAAACATGTTTAACATGTAAAGATTCAAATTTTATGCATGTTTCTTATAATGTAAGACCAAAACTTAAGTTGTTTTGCTCATTTTGAACATGTTTAACATGAAAGGATTCAAATTTATGTCTGTTTCTTATAATTTTGAATTTTTAATAATGCAAGACCAAAACTTAAGTAATTTTGCTCATTTAAAACATGTTTAACATGTAAAGATTCAAAATTTATGTCTGCATCTTATATTTTTTAATTTTTAATAATGAAAGACCAAAACGTAAGTAATTTTTCTCATTTTGAACATGTTTAACATGTAAAGATTCAAACTTTATGCATGTTTCTTATCATTTTGAATTATGAGTAATGAAAGACCAAAATGTAAGCATTTTTTCTCATTTCAAACATGTTTACATGTAAATATTCAAATTTTATGTGTATTTCTTATGCTGAATTTTTAATCACGTAACATCAAAACATAAGAGGATTTGTTCATTTCAAACATGTTTAACATGTAAAGATTAAAACTTTATGGGTGTTTTTTATAATTTTGAATATTGAATAATGTATCACCAAAATATAAGTGATTTTACTCATTTTGAACATGTTTAACATGTAAAGATTCAAAATTTATGTGTGTTTGTTATAATTTTTAATTTTTAACAATGTATTTTAATTTTTAACAATGTAACACAAAAATATAAGTGGTTTTATTTGTTTCGAACATGATTAACATGTAAAGATTCAAAATTTATGTATGTTTTTTATAATTTTGAATTTTAAATAATTTAATGTCAAAATGTAATTGGTTTTGACCATTTATAATGTGTTTAACATGTAAAGTTTCAAAATTTACATGCATTTATTATAATTTTGAATAAAATAACACCAAAACATAAGCAATTTTGGTCATCTCAAACATGTTTAACATGTAAATATTTTAACTTTATGTGCATTTCTTATAATTTTGAATTATGTAATAGTAAAACACAAGTAGTTTTTCTTATTTTGATCATGTTTATCATGTAAAGATTCAAACTTTATGCACAATTCTTATAATTTTGAATAATTTAACACCAAAATGTAAGCAGTTTTGCTCATTTTGAACATGTTTAACATGTAACGCTTCAAACTTTATGTGAATTTCATAATTTTGAATAATGTAACACCAAAATAAAATTAGTTTTGCTCATTTTGAACATGTTTAGCATGTAAAGATTCAAACTTTATGTACGTTTCTTACAATTTTGAATAACATAACACCAAAATGTAAGAGGTTTTATTCATTTCAAGCATGTTGAACATCTAAAGATTCAAACTTTAGTAGCGTTTCTTATAATTTTGAATTTTAAATAACTTAACTGAAAAACATAAGTGGTTTTGCTTATTTCAAATATGTTAACATTTAAAGATTCAAAATTTATTCACGTTTATTATAATTTTGAATTTTGAATAATGTAATAAGAAAATGTAAGTAGTTTTTCTCATTTCAAACATATTTAACATGTAAAGATTCAAACTCTATGTGCATTTATTATAATTTTGAATTTTGAATAACATAACACAAAAACGTAAGTGGTTTTGTTCATTTCAAACATGTTTAACATGTAAAGATTCACATTTTAAGTGTGTTTCTTATAATTTTGAATTTTAAATAATGTAACACCAAAACATAAGCAATTTTTCTCATTTCAAACATGTTTAATATGTAACGTTTCAAATTTAATGTGCATTACTTATAATTTTGAATTTTGAACAACATAACATGAAAACATAAGTAGTTTCGCTCGTTTTGAACATGTTTAACATGTAAAGATTTAAACTTTATGTAATTTTCTTATAATTTTGAGTTTTGAATAATGTAACACCAAAATATAAGCAGTATTTTTTATTTCAAACATATATAACATGTACAGTTTCAAACTTTATGCACATTTCTTAAATTTTTTAATTAGGAATAATGTAACACCAAAATGTAAGTGGATTTGCTCATTTCAAACATTTTTAACATCTAAAGTTTCAAAATTTATAAATGTTTATTCTAATTTTGAATAATGTAACACCAAAAATGTAAGTGATTTTGCTCATTTGGAACATGTTTAACATGTAAAGATTTGAAATTTATGTGTATTTCTTATAATTTTGAATTTTGTTTAATGAAAGAAAAAATGTAATCCATTTTGATCATTTCAATCATGTTTAACATGTAAATATTCAAACTTTATGTGCATTTATTATAATTTTGAATTTTGAATAATGAAAGATCTAAATGTAAGTAATTTTGCTCATTTTGGACATGTTTAGCATGTAAAGATTCAAATTTTATGCATGTCTCTTATAATTTTAAATTTTGAATAACAAAATACCAAAATGTAAGTGGTTTTGCTCATTTAGAACGTGTTTTACATATAAATATTTAAACTTTATTTGCATTTCTTTCAATTTTGAATTTTAAATATTGTAAGACCAAAATGTTAGTGTTTTTTCTCATTTTAAACATGTTTAACATGTAAAGATTCAAACTTTATGTCTGCATTTTATAATTTTTAATTTTCAATAACGAAAGCATAGGTGATTTTGCTTATTTGAACATGTTTAATGTGTAAAGATTCAAAATTTATGCACTTTTTTTTATAACATTGAATTTTGAATAATGAAAAACCAAAACATAAGTGGTTTTGCTCATTTCAAACATGTTTACATGTAAATATTCAAAATTTATTTGCATTTCTTATAACTTTGAATTTTAAATAACTTAACATCAAAATATAAGAGATTTTGCTCATTCCAAACATGTTTAACATGCAAAGATTCAAATTTTATACATGTTTCTTATAATTTTGAATTTTGAATAATGTAACACCAAAATGTAAGTGGTTTTTCTTTTTTTGAACATATTTAACATGTAAAGATTCAAAATTTATGGGCATTTCTTATAATTTTCAAATTTTAATAACATAACACCAAAATGTAAGTGGTTTTGCTTGTTTCAAACATGTTTAACATGTAAAGATTCAAACTTTATATATGTTTTTTATAATTTTAAATTTTGAATAATGTAACACCAAAATGAAATCAATTTTATGAATTTTGAAATTCTTTAACATGTAAAAATTCAAACTTTATGCAAATTTCTTATAATTTTGAATAAATTAACATAAAAATACAAGTGGTTTTGCTTATTTTGAACATGTTTAACATGTAAATATTTAATCTTTATGTGTGTTTCTTATAATTTAAAATTTTGAATAACATAACACCAAAATGTAAGTAATGTTTCTCATTTAAAACATGTTTAACATGTAAAGATTCAAAATTTATCTCCAGTTCTTATAATTTTGAATAATCTAACACCAAAATGTAACTAGTTTTGTTCATTTCAAATAGGTTTAACATATAAAGATTCAAAATTTATGCGCATTTCTTATAATTTTGAATTTTCAATAATTTAATACTAAAATGTAAGAAATTTTACTTGTTTCAAACATCTTTAACATCTAAATATTCAAACTTTATAAGCATTTATTATAATTTTAAATTTTTAATAATGTAACACCAAAATATAAGTGGTTCCACTCATTTTGAACATGTTTAACATGTAAAGATTCAAATTATATGCTCATTTTGTTATAATTTTAAATAATGTAACACCAAAATATAACCAATTTTGCTCATTTTGAACATATTTCATATGTAAAGATTCAAACTTTATGTGCATTTCTTATAATTTTAAATTTTAAATAATCTAACAACAAAATATAAGTAGTTTTGCTCATTTCAAACATGTTTAACATGTAAATATTCAAACTTTATGTGTGTTTCTTATGATTTTTAATTTTCAATAACGTAACACCAAAACCTAAGTAGTTTTGCTCATTTTAAACATATTTAACTTGTAAAGAATCAAAATTTATGCATGTTTCTTATAATTTTAAATTTTGAATAATGTAACACTAAAGCATAAGAAATTTTGGTCATTTTAGACATATTTAACATGTAAAGCTTAAAAATTTATGTGCATTTCTTATAATTTTATATTTTGAATAATGTAACAATAAAACATAAGCAATTTTGCTCATTTTGAACATGTTTAAAATGTAAAGATTCAAATTTTATGTGCATTTCTTATAATTTTTAATTTTGAATAATGTAACACCAAAATGTAAGTGGTTTTATTCATTTTAAACATATTTAACATGTAAGGATTTAAACTTTAGGTGCATTTATTATAATTTTGAATAATGTAACACCTAAGTTTAAGTGGTTTTGCTCATTTTAAACATGTTTAACATTTAACAACTCAACCTTTATGCACATTTATTATATTTTTAAATAATGTAACACCAAAATAAAAGTAATTTTGCTCATTTTGAAGATGTTTAACATGCAAAGATTCAAACTTTATGTACGTTTGTTATAATTTTGAATTTCTAATAACATAACACTAAAACATAAGGTGTTTTGATCATTTAAAACATGTTTAACATGTAAACATTATAAATTTATACACATTTCTTATAATTTTGAATTGTGTAACACCAAAACATAAGTAGGTTTGCTTGTTTTGGACATGTTTAAGATGTAAAAATTCAAACTTTATGGGTGTTTCTTATAATTTTTAATTTTGAATAATGTGACAGCAAAATGTAAGTGGTTTTACTCATTTTGAACATGTTTAACATGCAAAGATTCAAACTTTTGGTGCTCAAATTTACACCAAGTATTTATGCCCTTTTCTAAAGAATGAAAGCCTAGGAATTATAAGCCCACATGACACTAGTGCTAGAAACTCAACATATAAAAACTCATGCCTATTAATGAAGGGTCCACATGGAGATGTCAAAGAATTAAGACAATTTTTTAAAAGAGTGGGCCCCAACAAGAGGATAATAATGGTGGGGAAAGTAATATGTAAAATAAAATTTTGAAAAAAAATAACTTGTAAATTATGCCTAGGTTTCCGAAATCCACATCACACCATGTATAGCTTTATCGATAGAGAATGGTAAGTGAGATGCAACTTGGCAAGTTTCTAACTTGCAAAATGCAAGCAAAGTTCTGGATCTTGCAAAGAGAAAAGGACAATGGGAACACATGGTAGAGAAGACATTTTCAAAACATAGTTTTAGAGAATACATAATGCAAACTATTGATATAGTTCCCATTTGTCATAGATTTGAAATGAATGTTTAAATAATTCAAGAAAGTTTTTCCCTATGTCCTTTGTAGTTCATGCAATGCTAAAGATGAACATACTAGGTGTTATTTTAATTGTTTAATGTGTACCAAAAGAGGAATACACTACTAAGAATTATGGTTTTATGCCTCTCCATGTGTAATTTTGAGGTAGCATAAATGGGTCTCCAAAGAGTAGGTTATAGTTCATTGTTGTTATCCTCATTAGTTGATTAATTGTATGATTCAATCCTAGGGCCCAAATTGGCATGTCATTCTCTCAATTTGTTCTATCACTATTGTGGACAATGTGGACCATCAACATGATCAAGATGAGGTTGTGGTTTTGATTTTCATCACATAAAAAGTTACATCGAGCCTTGATCAATATAAATAGTTGAAATTTCAACTGTGACAACTTGTAAAGTCTAAGAAACTTCAAAGCAAACCACAAATGCAATTACAAAGGAATATTAATAAGTCAACTTATTTTGATGGGTTTTTTTGTAGTCATATAAATCTAGATTTAGACTTGAATTTCACTGATGAAATTCTTAGAAATGGATTGATCAAAATACTTCTTAAAATATGTGTTGAAGTTTTCCAATCTAATTCAAACACTAGCTCTAGTAGATTGCCCCATTCAGCATGACATGTTCAAAGACATTTTGACCTAAATGATGGACCATGTCTTGAAGATACAGGGGATTGATTTATGGTACACAATTTTATTAACAAGGGCACTTATAGCTACTATCCCACATCTTATACTGGTATGAGAATGAATAGTGAGGGGTTAAATTTGTCATCATGGTCCTCCAAAAATGGTGTTTAGACATTTTTAATGGCTTCCTATCCTTTTGCCAGGGTAGAACATCTAGTTGTTGCTACAACTATACCTCATTCTAATTTGAAGTTCATTGAGTGGTCTTAATTTTTTTGGTGGTGGGGATATATACAAAGGAAGGAAGGTATAAATCTCATCAGATCCTAGTGTTTCTTTCTTAAACATCATAGTATCCACTTGTTCATTTGTTGGATTTCATTTGGGTCAAATATTATTGAAAGGTTGTAAAGAAATGTAAGAAGAAAATCTTCTAAGATTGTACTTGGTAGCTTGGCATTCTCATTTGGACTATGAGATCAATAGTTATAGATATGGATTAAATGGAGAATCAAATAATGGTTAAGGAAAGGGTTGGCTTCTATAAAGAACTTTTCTACAAGGTAATTTGATAAACCAGGTTAAATGGTTGACTAGGTGGAGTTCCCAAGTAGGAAAATAACATCCAAATTATAAGTCTTCAAACTATAAGTCTAACTTCCCAAATTTGTTGATCATCTTAGCATAGGAAAAAGTTAACTCAAATGAAGCTTCATGGAGATTTCAAGAACGAATGTAGTTTTGCATATTTGCAAAAGTGCAAATTACAAGTTGCACTTAGATATCCTAAACCTGTCAATCAACATCAATCAAACATGAGGTCCTAGTTCAAAGTGTAAATTTCAAGGCCAATTGCAATTTTATATTTTTACAAATTGTAATTTACACTTAGAGTTCTTAGTTCTCTGTGGGAACTTTTGAGGGAAACTATAACTATAATTTACAAGTTACAAATTTGTAAGTTGTAATTTGCACTTGGATTTCCCAGTTCCCTGTGGGAACTTTTGAGGGGAACAACAACTATAGATTACAAGTTGCAAATGTGTTTTTGAGTTCTAGATTTCTACCATATAAAGGAGGTACAAAATTATGAATTTGACATAGAGTTCCAAATAAGGATAAAAAATGAAAAGTATTGAATTAATGCATTTAAAAAGTTGGTGGCAACCCTAAAATTCAAAAAAGGAAAAAAAAAGTGTGGAAAAGGAAATTGAAGAAAAAGATAAAAATATATTAAGTCTTGAATTTTTCATGTCTTGCTTGTTTGAACACCTCTGTGGGAGAAATGTTGCTAGTTTTTAAGGTCAAGGTGGGCCATTACAAATAGGAACATTCAAATGGCCATGTATTTCGAGTGTTCTAATGCCATCATTACAAGGCTAGGGGTGTTTTTTTGTGTGCATAAGAAGGATAACTGTCCAAGAGATTCTAACTATGCAAATGAGTGGTCAAAGGCATGTCTAGGAAGTTACACAAGAAGACATAGGGATTGTTTGGCTCCAAAATGAATATTATCCTTCAAGATCAAATGAAATGAATTTATAACTAATCATAACAAGAGTTTTTTGTATATATTCATCATTACATGTAGAGGCAATTATAAGAATCATTTTCCTTACAAAGGCATGAAGATTCTAGGTGTGGAAAAGAGCATGTTCCAGTTGAAAGCATCTTGGTATAAATTTAATGGATGATAAAAGTTCACAATATTATAAATTACAACACATATTACTAGATTAAAAATGGGTGAGAAATTATATAAAAGAGGGCTTGTCTTCTTTTCTAAGGTTGTTGTTTGTTCTCTCTAGGTCTAGGCTCTTTCAAAATCTGGGATGCATTGTTGTGTGCATTTTGTATCTCTTGATAATGTGGTTATATTTGTATAGATATTAACAAGATTTGAGAGAATTATAATATTCTCCCCTATCCAATAAAGAGAAAACTCACTATGTGTATCCCCATGGCAGCATTCTAAAACACTGATGTATGTAAGATTTTCTTGCATGATAATGGAAAATACTTATAGTTTTTACTTTTTCCTATTGATGAAATGAAATAATATGTTTTAAAAACTCTACTAATTGGATATCTAGTGTAATGCTTATGAATGGTTATCATCTTAGGCATAGATCTAGGTTATAAACCCCTTTCTATATTATGATTTGGAAATACCTTGTTGAATACCTCTTAAGGGCACCCTGGGTTTATGTATTTATTATGAAAAAGTATTTGAAATTCTATTTGTAGTGTATGTTGTAGGGTTTCAAGAATCATTTGGGTATTTAAATTGTATTGGCACCAATGGATGTAAATCACTCCTGATAGTTCCCCTTAGCTTGTATTTTAGTTTTTTTACTTCTTTACAAATGGGTGATGTCATGAATGTTGACATAAATCCTACTATTTTAAGATCACCAGCCCACCACTCTCTTTTGTAACTATCTAACTCATCCTACCCTATTCTACTCTACAAATAATACACTTTGTTACATATGGTAACTGTATTTTTCCTGTAAATGCATAAATGTTGTGTATATAAAATGTGTTTGTGTTTTTTGGTTTTGAAGCATAGCATTATAGTCTTCCATTTGATCCCATGTTATTGAGAAAATATTTATAATTAAGGTTTAAATCATATCCTTATCAATATTTAGTAGGTTATGTATACCCTAGTGCATTTATTTATTTTATGTGACAATGCTTCCTGGGTGGAATATGCAAACTTGGTTATGCCCTGGTCAGATTTACATTTTGTGATAATAATCCCCATAGAGATTAAATTGCAATATCCCTCCATGTGAGCAAGTTACCCCTTAGGTCCTCTCACCTTAGTTTAGGTAGACCCATTAGTAGTAGGGAGTTGACCATACCCTCTATCAGTACTTTTCAGTCATTGTCTATGCTTGATCCATCCTGATGATAAACCCTTCCTTGGATATAATGACATATCAACAAGTTTTTCATCCACATTTAAATTTTTTATCAAGTATACAAAGCTAAGCACAAAAGGTGTACATATGGGAACCAACACTCTACTGGCACCATTGCCAGGGACAATCCTTATCACCCATGTTGTCAGGGACTCTTACAAATGGATATATTTTTTATTTTTCTCAAGTTATCTATCAAGAAATATTTATCGCACTAACCTCAACTACATAATTTTAGACATGTTTATCCATATCATCTCATGTGTTTGATATTTGAGGTTATTATTTGTTGCTTCACTACTTTAGGCCATCAACTATGTAGCACTCCCTTGAGACATGCTAGGAATTGAGAGATTTGATATTTTGACATTTGCTTAATTTATTGCAAGGAATTATAAATTTGTCATGTTTTGAGGTGGTTTCCCCTTTTGAACATGAATCTATGATTTTTAGTGTCTTTTATTTCACATATCATCACTAATTTCAGCAAAGTATGGTTTTATTATGTATCACAACCTATTCATAAACTATTATATTATAGAAGTTTGATTTAGTGGTGACTCTAACTATATCATCTAGTTTCAAAGAAAGATCAGTGCCTATTTTCAGCAGTTTTAGTTATGAGTGATCTTTTTCTTGAAAATATAGAAGGACTGAGGTCATCCTTCAAAGGTGACTCATCAAAATAACTTGTCTCCCCCTAAGTGTTCATAAAAGAAGGAGACAAGTTTAGAGGTTGATTGAAAGATAAAGTTCAGTTGTAAAGGAGTGTTTGGGTTGTCAAGATATTGGTACACCTAAAATTTTGTTTGTTTAAATTCATATTATTAAGGATTATCATATTTTTTCTAATCATTTAGAGCATTATATCCTAATTACCCAACACCTTCTTAACTAGCTGAATCTCCTCCTAAGTTTGATCCCCCAAGTCCACCTCACTCACCCCCTCACAACCCTTTTCCATTTGATATTAAACCCACCATTAAACAAATAATGAGGCATAGGGATCAAAATGAGAATGATCATCCTACATTCAAGATCCTAGGTTTAGACCAATTAACTTTGATGAAATGGAGGGTTATCAAAATGAATTCCTAAATGAAGCAAGGAACTATCTTCCCAAGTTTCAAGGGAATAATGCATTGATGAGTGATCAACACTTGAGGGATTTTCACATTATCATTGAGGATTACGATTTTGAGAATCAAGATGTTTGCATCAAGTTATTTTTTCACGCACTCAAAGAATATGCTCATGAGTGGTTCATTTCCCTTCCTCGTGGATGCATTGATTCATGGGAAGAGATGAAGAATGTTTTCAAAATTTAGTATGGTGATAGGATTGATCGTAGGTTTCTTTTGGTAGAAAATTAAAACATCAAAAAGAACCCTAATAAGTGTGTGCAAGATTTTAATACAAGTTTTAATAAGATTTTTTTAAGGTTTCCTAAAAACATTAAGCCCAATGATACAACGTGTTTGATTAAATATTGTGATGCCTTTGATAAGAAGGTTGTTTCCTACTTAAGGGACAAGGCTCCCATGAACCTAAGATTGGAATTCAATATGGCCATCTAAATTGAAAAAAACATAAAATATGTGGGAAAAACTTTAAATAAGTGGGTTAATGTGAAATTAGTTAATCCAAAAAAAATGTAATCCACTAAGACAACCAACCTTAAAGAAACCATGAAAAATTTGGCATCTATAGTCAAAGAGATGTCCTACAAGCTGGCTAGAGCTAATAAGGGGATGCCTCATGGGTCTAAAAGTTAGGAGATAGCCCTGAATATGAATCAAGCACAAGGGAGGCCTACTTTTCACATTAGGGATAAGGAAAGAGGGAAGAGGCCTACACGTGATGAAAGGAATGATAGAAATCAAAATTGAGGGGATGGAAAGGAAGTACCTGATCTATTTAATCCCAAAGTGAATGTTGTAAATTGTGACATTAACATTAATTTGTGTGATAAATGCTTCCTTCCACATCCTCCATGTGATACTAATAAATAAATTGATTAAGACGTAGAGGAACCTGAGTCTGTATCTAAAGATGATGAGATTTTGACGGTTGATTTTCAAGTATCTAGAAGCAAGTTATCTGCCTCCACAAAATTGCTAAGTGTTATGATTGTTGATCAATTTTGGAGTGTAGTAAAAGAGGTATGTATCCCAAATCTCAAATTTGCTTATGATGTTAACATGACATAAGCATATGAATTACCTAATCATGATTTTGATTTTTTACATTCCATGATGATTAAGAAATATGATAGGGGAATTCCTTCAGTTGAGGATAGGTAGCTACTAATTAATGCAGTAGTTGTCTAAGTGAAAGAATATAGCCTAAGAATTAGGCAACAAGGTGTTGTTCTTCAAGACACTAGCCCTATAAATCTAAGGGTAGGGGATGTAAGTATGGAAATAAAGAAAACTATAGTAGTCCCTATTCTTTGAAATCATAACCTATTTTCCAAATTTCCAAACCAAGAGGTGCTCTAGCCAAGAATAGAGTGCCATTTCTATCTATTATCCCTAAGGGTGTGAATGATGTTATAAATAATCTACCCTTGAAGACTATTGTTAATAGTGCAAATTCCCCCTAGCCTATTCCACTTCAGACTTTAAGTGATTGTATCCCAACTAAAGGTGTTGTCACCCTTCATCCTAATATAGCATGTGTGATATGGACCAAGTGTTGAGCCAACTAAAAATCACCATGATAGTTGTTGAATTATTGTGGATACCTACCTAAACATAAAAAAGGGCATTTGAATACTTGGAATTTGGTGAAAGTTTAGTTATAAATGAAATGACTTCACTCCAAATACTACCAAAAGATGATTAAGAATTAGAATAGGTTGTTGAACCTATTATGAAAGTCTATTTTGGGACTGCATTAGTAGAGAGTTAACTGAACATGGATCCATTTTACATAACCCTACTAACCAATGGATTAATTTTCCATAAATGCATGTTTCATTATAGAGTGTTTTGTAATGTGATTCCCTTGGGTGTCCTAAATGAGCTCAGAGTGAAAATAACATCAGCCTTTGGCAAGTTTTATGCCATGGATTCATGAGAGGTACTAGTTGTGGGACATGTCAAAAGGTTGTTAGTATAACTGTTGGTATTACATCCAGGTAAATATTTGAATATGGACATGGTAGTTGTGGACTGCCCTCCTAAGTGGGGGATGTTGATATCACAAAAATGGTCTACTAGCATGGGTGAAAGTATAGTATAAATGGACATGTCTTACACCACCATTCCTTTGGAGGGTAATAAGGTCAGACTTCATATGGAGCCTAAGATGCTACATGTAATTGAAGATCTAAAACATGCTCTAAATCAAGTGTTGTACATGGATGTGGAGCTAGGTAACTTCATTGGAAATGTATATGTTATTGAACAACCTATAATTCTTGATGTTGAGTTTGAAAATAGTGGTGATCTTTTGAAAATGTCATTTGATGGGGCTTGATCCAATCTTAGAAATGGAGTTGGGGTTGTCTTCTATGCCCCTAACAATAAATGTTTTTAGTTTTTTTCAATCCATATTTTGAGTGCATGAATTACATTACTAAGTATGAGTCACTCTTAATTCATACTCACTTGAATGTATAATAAAAACAAGTTTACTTATAGCTAATGAATAAGTACCAAGATTGTTTGGCTTGGTCATATCCAGATTTGAGATCATATAGGGAGGATTTGTTTCAACACATCATCCTATCACAACCTAGAAACAAACCTTTTAGGAAAGTGTAGAGATTGATTAACTTCATCTTGGACACCAAGCTACTGGAAAAGTTAAATAAATTAATGGATCATGAGATACCAAAGTCACCAATTGATGGTAGACATTTAAAACACTTCCTTGACTGAGTCCATAACTATGTAAAATAATTGTATAGTCTATAGTTTTGTTACCCCTTTGAATTGGGCCTTGTTTGTATAGTTCCATTCATCATTTTTGTCATGTGTTCATTTTCAGATACTCCTAATATATTTTTGTTCGTTTAACCTTTTTTTTTTGAGCTTCCATGAATGTTTATTGATAAATTGTCAAGTATTGACTCTGTGGTCCAAGGGATTAGCACCTAATCTTGTTTTCTAGGGTTATTTGCACACCCATAAGGGGTGTACATCCCTAGACAAGAGCCAGCATTGGTGTTTAAATTTGAATCAAGTATCTATTCCATTTTATGATGAAAGATGGCCTAGGAATTATAAGCCCATATGGCACCAATGCTATAAATTTAATAGATAAAAACTCATGCCCATTGATGAAGGGCCCGTGTGGAGATGTCAAATAATTAAGACAAAATTTTAAAAGTGTAGGCCCAAAAATGAGGATGGAAAGGTAGATATTTAGAGAACAAATGCAATTTTTTGAAAATTGTAAGTGCAGCCTAAAATTCCATGGGGTATGTAAGCAGGGAAAGAAATATGAAAAAGAAAAATTTGAAAAAAAACTTTTTAATTATGCTCAGGTTTCCCAAACCCACAAGACACCATGTAGAAGTTGATTGGTAAAGAATGGGAAGCTAGACACAACTTGGCAAGTTGTTATATTTCAAAATGCAAGCAAACTTCTAGATCCCATGGAAAGAAAAGAAGGATGGTATGAACACATGGTGGAGAAGAAATTTACAAAACACAGTTTTTGAGAATACATAATGCAAACTAGAGACATAGTTCCCATTTGTCATGGATTTGAAATGAATGTTCAAATAATTCAATAAACTTCTACCCCATGTCCTCTACAGGTCAAGTAGTACTAAAGCTGAATGTATCAGGTGCTTTTATAATTGTTTGACTTATACCAAAAGAGGAATACACTATAGAGAAGTATGATTATATGCCTCTCCACATGGACTTTTAAGGTAGCCTAAATGGGGTGTCCAAGGATTAGGTTACAATCCATTATTTTTATCCTCATTAGTTAGGTTATTATATGATTCAATACTAGGGCTCAATCGACATGCCAAAATCTTAATTTATTCTATCACTATTGTGGAGAATGTGGACCATCAACATGATCAAGAAAAGGTCGTGGTTTTGAGTCTCACCACATATAAAGTTACAATGAGCCTTGATCAATCTAACTAGTTGAAATTCTAACCCTAGTAACCTATACAGTCTAAACAAATTCAAATTAGACCACAAATGCAATTAAAAAGGAATGCTAGTAAGTCAGTTGCTTCTAATAGGGTTTCTTGTAGTCATATAAAGCTAGATTTAGACTTGAACTGCACTGATAAAAGTCTTGGGAATGGATTGATCAAAATTCCTCTTGGAATATGTGTTGAAGGTTTCCAATCTACTTCAAAGACTAGCACTAGTGGATTACCCCATTAAAATTCACATGTTCAAAGAAATTTTGACCTGAATGATGGACCATGTCTTGAAGATGCAAGGGCTTGATTTATGGCACACAACTCTATTAACAAGGGCACTTATATCTCTTATCCCACATCTATTACTGGTATGAGAATGAGTGGTGAGGGGTTAAATTTGTCATCATGGTCTTCTAGAAATGGATTCCTATCCTTTTACTAAGTTAAAACATATAGTTGTTGCTATAACTATACCTCATTCTAATTTATAGTTCATTGAGTGATTTTAATTTTTTCAGTAGTGGGGATATATACAAAGAAAGGAAGGAACCACTTTCATTAGATCCTAGTGTTTATTTTTTAAACACCATAGTATCCACTTGTTCATTTGTTGGATTTCCTTTTGGGTCAAATATTATTGCAAGGTTGTAAAGAAATGCAAGAAGAAAATATTCTAAGATTACACTTGATAGCTTGGCATTCTTGTTTAGTCAATGAGATTGATAGATGTAGAGATGGATTAAATGGATAATCAAATAATGGCTAAGGAAAGGGTTGGCTTCTAGAAAGAACTTTTCAAGAAGGTGCTTTGCTAATATAGGTTAAATGGTTAATTAGGTGGAGTTCCCAAGTGGGAAAATAACTTACAAATTACAAGTCTTCAAACTGCAAGTTACAATATGCAGTCCAACTTCCCAAATCCATTGGTCAACTTAGCATATTAAAAAGTCAACTCAAATGGAGCTCTAGGGAGATTTCAAGGAAGAATGAAATTTTACAAATATGTAAATGTGCAAATTTCAAGTTGCACTCAAATATCCCAAACTTGCTAGTCAACACCAGTCAAACATGAGGTCCTAGTTCAAAGCAAAACTTTCAAGGCTAATTGTAATTTTGAAATTTTGCAAATTACAATTTGCACTTGGAGTTCCCAGTTCCCTACAAGACTTTTGAGGGCAACTAAAACTACAAATTGTAAGTTGTAATTTACACTTGGATCCATTGTTGTGTGTGCATTTTATCTCTCTTTCTAAGGTGGTTGCAGCTATACAACCATTAGAAAGATCTGAGAATATTGTAATATGTCTCCCCTATCCAACAAGGAGCAAACTGACCATGCTTGTCCCCATGGTAACATTCTGAAACACTGATGTATATAAGATTTTCTTTTAAGATAATGGAAAATAATTGTAGTTTTTACTCTTTCTTATTGATGAAATGCAATAATACATTTTACAAGCTCTATTGATTGGATATATGGTTTAATGCTTATGAATGGTTATCATATTGGGCATAGATCTAGGTTATAAACCCCTTTCTGTATTATGATTTGGAAAAATGTTATTGAATACCTCTTAAGGGCACCCTGGGTTTATGTATTTAATAGGAAAAATATTTAAAATTCTAGTTACAATGTATGTTGTAGGGTTTTAGGAGTCATTTGGGTATTTGCATTGTATTAGCACCAATGGATGCAAATCACTCCTGATAGTTCCCCTTAGCATGTATTTTGGTTTTTCTACATCTTTTCAAATGATTGATATCATGCATGTTTAAATAATTCTTATTGTTGGAAGTCCACCAACACACCACTCTCTTTGATAACTATTCTAACTTGTCCTAACCTATTCTGCTTATAAATAATACACCTTGTTGCATAAGTTAAGTATTATTTGCCTATAGATGCATAAATGTTGCTTATATAAAATATGTCTATGTTTTTTCTTTGAAGCCTAGCATTATAGTGTTCTATTTGACCCCCTATTATTGAAAAAATATTTAGAATGAAGGTTGCAAGCATATCCTTATCTATCTTCAGTAGCTTGTGTATGTCCTATTGCATTTGTTCATTCCTTTGCTAGGTGGAGAGTGCAAACTTGGTTATGTCTTGGCCAAATTTGCATTTTGTGCCAATAATCCCCATATATATTGAATTGCAGTATCCCTTCATTTGAGCAAGCTACCTCTTAGGTCCTCTCACCTTGATTCAAGCAGAGCTAGTAGTAGGGAGCTGACCATATCCTTTGTTGGTGCTTTCCATTCATTGTCTATGCTTGGTCCATCCTGATGTTAAACCCTTCCTCAATTATAATGACATATATGTGGGTTTTTTATCCACCTTTGTCATTTTTATCAAGTGTACAACACTGAGCACAAGAGGTGTACAACTGGGAACTAGCACAAACATTATGCATGTTTCTTATAATTTAGAATTTTGAATAATGTAAAACCACAATGTAACCAATTTTGCTCATTTTGAACATATTTAACATGTAAAGATTCAAACATTATACACATTTCTTATAATTTTAAATTTTGAATAATGAAGACCAAAACATAAGTGGTTTTGCTTGTTTTGAATATGTTTAACATGTAAAGATTCAAAATTTATGGTCATTTATTATAATTTTGAATAATATAACACAAAAATGTGAAGGATTTTACTCATTTCAAACTTGTTTAACATATATAGATTCAAACTTTATGCATGTTTCTTATAATTTTGAAATTTGAATAACGTAAGACCCAAACGTAAGCAATTTTGCTCATTTTGAACATGTTTAACATGTAAAGATTCAAACTTTATGTGTGTTTATTATAATTTTAAATAGTTTAACACCAAAACATAATTGATTTTACTCATTTCAAACATGTTTAACATTTAAAGATTCAAACTTTATGTGCATTTTTTATAATTTTTAATTTTGATTAATGTAACACCAAAATGTAAGTGGTTTTGCTTGTTTTTAAAATGTTTAATGTTGTAAAGATTCAAACCTTATGTACGTTTCTTATAAGTTTGAATTTTAAATAATGAAAGAGCAAAATGTAAAAGGTTTTGCTCATTTCAAACATGTTTAACATTTAAAAATTCAAACTTTATGCACATTGCTTATAATTTTTAATTTTGAATAACAAAAGATAAAATGTAAGTCATTTTGCTCATTTTCAACATGTTTAACATGTAAATATTCAAACTTTATGCACGTTTCTAATAATTTTTAATTTCGAGTATTGACAGACCAAAATGTAAATGATTTTTCTCATTTTGGACATGTTTAACATGTAAAGGTTTAATCTTTATGTGTGTTTCTTATAATTTTGAATTTTAAATAATGAAAGACCAAAATGTAAGTGGTTTTGCTTATTTCACACATGTTTAACATGTGGAGATTGAAACTTTATGTGCATTTCTTATAATTTTGAATTTTGAATAATGTAAGAGCAAAACATATGCAATTTTGCTCATTTTGAACATGTTTAACATGTAAAGATTCAAAATTTATGCATGTTTCTTATAATTTTGAATAACCTAAAACCAAAACTTAAGCAATTTTGCTCGTTTGAAATTTGTTTGACATGTAAAGATTCAAATTTTATGTATTTTTATTATAATTTTGAATTTTAAATAATGTAAGACCAAAACTTAAGTGGTTTTTCTCATTTTGAACATGTTAACATGTAAGGATTCAAACTTTATGCCTATTTCTTATAGTTTTGAATTTTGAATAATGTACGACCAAAGCTTAAGTGGTTTTGCTCATTTAGAACATGGTTAACATGTAAAGATTCAAACTTGATGTCCGCATCTTATATTTTTTAATTTGTAATAATGAAAGAAGAAAACATAGGTGGTTTTGATCGTTTTGAATATCTTTAACATGTAAAGATTCAAACTTTGTTAACATTTCTTATCAATTTGAATTTTGAATAATGAAAGACCAAAATATAAGTGGTTTTGCTCATTTTGAATATAATTAACATGCAAATATTCAAAGTTTATGTGAGTTTCTTATAGTTTTGAATTTTGAATAATGCAACATCAAAATGTAATAGGTTTTGCTCATTTCAAACATGTTTAACATGTAAAGATTCAAACTTTATGCGAGTTTCTTATAATTTTGATTTTTGAATAATGTAACCCCAAAATGTAAATAATTTTATTCATTTCGAACATGTTTAACATGCAAAGATTCAAAATTTATGTGCCTTTCTTATAATTTTCAGTTTTGAATAATGTAACACCAAAAACATATGTGGTTTTACTTATTTCAAACACGATTAACTTGTAAAAATTCAAACTTTGTGTGTTTTTTATAATTTATAATTTTGAATAATGTAACACCAAAATGTAAGTGGTTTCGCTCGTTTTGAACATGTTTAACATGTAAAGATTCAAACTTTAAGTTCATCTCTTATGCATTTGAATGAAGTAACTACAAAACGTAAGCGGTTTTGCTCGTTTCAAACATGTTTAACATGTAAAAAATCAAACTTTATGTGTGTTTCTTATAATTTTAAATTTTGAATAACGTAACACCAAAATGTAAGTTAACATGTAAAGATTCAAACTTTATGCATAATTTTTATAATTTTGAATAATGTAACACCAAAATGTAAGCAGTTTTGCTACTTTTGAAAATGTTTAACATGTAAAGATTCAAACTTGATGCACATTTCATATAATTTTGAATTTTGAATAACGTAACACAAAAATGTAAGTAGTTTTGCTCATTTCAAACATGTTTTTAACATGTAAAGATTCAAACTTTATGTGTGTTTCTTATAATTTTGAATTTTGAATAACTTAACACCAAAACCTAAGCTGTTTTGCTTGTTTTGACCAACTTAATATGTAAATATTCAAACTTGATGTGTGTTTCTTATAATTTTGAATTTTAAATAATGTAATACTAAAACATAAGTAGTTTTTCTTTTTTTCAAACATGTTTAATATGTAAAGATTCAACTTTATGCATGTTTCTTATAATTTTTAATTTTAAATAATGTAACACCAAAATGTAAATGGTTTTGCTTATTTTAAACATATTTAACATGTAAATATTCAAACTTTATGTATGTTTCTTATAATTTTGTACTTTGAATAATGTAACAACAAAACATAAGTGGTCTTGCTCGTTTTGAAAATGTTTAATATGTAAATATTCAAACATTATGCGTGTTTCTTGTAATTTTGAATTTTGAATATGTAACACTAAAACATACAAGTAGTTTTGCTCGTTTTGAACATATTTAACATGTAAAGGTTTTTAATTTCTGCACATTTTTTATAATTTTGAATAATGTAACACCAAAATGTAAGTGGTTTTGCTCGTTTTGAAAATGTTTAACATGTAAAGATTCAAACTTTATATGTGTTTCTTATAATTTTGAGTATTGAATAATGAAAGACCAAAACATAAGCAATTTTGTTCATTTCAAAAATATTTAATATGTAAAGATTCAAACTTTATGCGCATTTCTTATAATTTTGAACAACAAAAGACAAAATGAAAGCCATTTTACTCCTTTTGAACATGTTTAACATTTAAAGATTCAAAATCTATATGCATTTCCTATAATTTTGAATTTCGAATAATGAAAAACCAAAATGCAAGTGATTTTGATCATTTTGGACATGTTTAACATGTAAATATTCAAACTTTATGCATGTTTATTATAATTTTGAATAATGAAAGACCAAAATGTAAGGGGTTTTGCTCATTTTGAGCATGTTTAACATGTGAAGATTTAAACTTTATTCATGTTTCTTATAATTTTGAATAATTTAAGACTAAATGTAAGTGGTTTTCCTCATTTCAAACATGTTTAATAGGTAAAGATTCAAAATTTATGCACATTTCTTATAATTTTAAATAACATAAGATAAAAACTTAAGTGGTTTTGCTCATTTTGAACATGTTTAACATGTAATAATGCAAACTTTATGTCTATTTTTTATAATTTTGAATAACGTAAGACCAACACTTATGTATTTTTACTCATTTCCAACATGTTTAACATGTAAGGATTCAAAATTTATATTCGTATCTTATAATTTTTAATAATGAAAGACCAAAATGTAAATGGTTTTACTTGTTTCAAACATTTTTAATATTAGATTCAAACTTTATGCATGTTTCTTTTAATTTTTTATTTTGAATAATGAAAAAATAAAATGTAAGTGGTTTTGCTTGTTTCGAACATGTTTAACATGTAATTATTCAAACTTTATGTGTATTTCTTATAATTCTGAATTTTGAATAATGTAACACCAAAATGTTAGAGGTTTTTCTCATTTCAAACATGTTTAGCATGCAAAAATTCAAACTTTATGTACATTTCTTATAATTTTGAATTTTGAATAACATAATACCAAAATGTAAGCAATGTTACTCATTCTGAACATGTTTAATATGTACAGATTCAAACTTTATGTGTTTCTTATAATTTTGAATTATGAATAATGTAACACTAAAATGTAAGTGGTTTTGCTCATTTCGAGCATGTTTAATATGTATAGATTTAAACCTGATGTGTGTTTCTTAAAATGTAAGCAATTTTGCTCTTTTTAAACATGTTTAACATGTAAATATTCAAAATTTATGTGCATTTCTTATAATTTTGAATTTTGAATAATGTAACATCAAAATATAAGAGGTTTTGCTCATTTCAAATATGTTTAATATAAAAAGATTCAAACTTTATGCACATTTCTTATAATTTTGAATTTTGAGTAATGTAACACCAAAACGTAAGTGGTTTTACTAGTTTCAAATATGTTTAACATGTAAAAATTCAAACTTTATGTGTGTTTCTTGTATTTTGTATTTTGAATAACATAACACCAAAATGTAAGTAGTTTTACTAGTTTCAAATATGTTTAAAATTTCTTATAATTTTGAATTTTGAGTAATGTAACACCAAAACGTAAGTGGTTTTACTAGTTTCAAATATGTTTAACATGTAAATATTCAAACTTTATGTGCATTTCTTATAATTTTGAATTTTGAATAATGTAACATCAAAATATAAGAGGTTTTGCTCATTTCAAATATGTTTAATATAAAAAGATTCAAACTTTATGCACATTTCTTATAATTTTGAATTTTGAGTAATGTAACACTAAAACGTAAGTGGTTTTACTAGTTTCAAATATGTTTAACATGTAAAGATTCAAACTTTATGTGTGTTTCTTGTATTTTGTATTTTAAATAACATAACACCAAAATGTAAGCAGTTTTGGTCATTTCAAACATGTTTAATATGTAAAGACTTAAACTTTATGCACATTTTTTATAATTTTGAATAATGTAACATCAAAATATAAGTGGTTTTGCTCATTTCGAATATGTTTAACATATAAAGATTCAAAATTTATGCATGTTTCTTATAATTTTGAATAATGTAACACCAAAATGTAAGCAATTTTGCTCATTTTGAACATGTTTAACATGTAAATATTTAAACTTTATGCTTGTTTAATATATATTTTAATTTCTAATAATGTAACACCAAAATGTAAGTAGTTTTGCTAGTTTTGAACATTTTTAATATGTAAAGATTTAAATTTTATACATGTTTCTTATAATTTGAATAACATAACAACCAAATGTAAGAGGTTTTACTCATTTCAAATATGTTTAACATGTAAAGATTCAATCCTTATGCATGTTTCTTATAATTTTGAATAATGTAACACTAAAACATAAATGGGTTTGCTCATTTCAAACATTTTTAACATGTAAAGATTCAAACGTTATGCGTATTTTCTTTAATTTTGAATAATGTAACACCAAAACATAAGAGGTTTTGCTCATTTCAAACATGTTTAACATGTAAATATTCAAATTTTATGTGCATTTCTTATAATTTTAAATAATGTAAAACCAAAATGTAAGTGGTTTTGCTCATTTTGAACATGTTTAAAATGTAAAGATTCAAACTTTATATGTATTTCTTATAATTTTAAATTTTGATTAATTCAACACCAAAACATAAGTGGTTTTACTCATTTCACACGTGTTTAATATGTAAAGATTCAAACTTTATGTGTATTTTTTATAATTTTTAATTTTAAATAATGGAACACCAAAATGTATGTGGTTTTGCACATTTCTAACATGTTTAACATGTAAAGATTCAAATTTTATGCATTTTTCTTATAATTTTGAATTTGAATAATTAAAGACCAAAACATAAATGGTTTTCCTCATTTCAAACATGTTTAACATATAAAGATTCAAACTTTATCCATAGTTCTTATAATTTTGAATCACTTAAGGCCACAATGTAAGCCATTTTGCTTGTTTTGAACATGTTTAACATTTAAAAAATCAAATTTTATGCTTATTTCTTATAATTTTGAATTTTGAATCACGTAAGACCAAAATGTAAGCAATTTTGCTCATTTTAAAAATGATTAACATGTAAAGATTTAAACATTATGTCTATTTCCTATAATTTTGAATAATGTAAGATCAAAACATAAGTGATTTTTCTCATTTCGAACATGTTTAACATGTAAATATTTAACTATTATACACGATTCTTATAATTTTGAATTTTGAATAATGTAAGATAAAAATTTAAGTGATTTTGCTCATTTCAAACATGTTTAACATGTAAAGACTCAAATATTATGCACGTTTTCTATAATTTTGAATTTTGAATAACAAAGGACCAAAATGTAAGTGGTTTTGTTTGTTTCAAACATGTTTAACATGTAAATATATGCATGTTTCTTATAATTTTGAATTTTGAATAATAAAATCTTAAAATGTAAGATATTTTGCTCATTTTGAACATGTTTAAATGGTAAATATTCAAAATTTATGCGTATTTTTTTATAATTTTGAATAAAGTAACATTAAAACATAAGTTGTTTTATTTATTTTGAACATGTTTAACATGTAAAGATACAAACTTTATGTGTTTTTCTTATAATTTTGAATTTTGAACAATGTAACACCAAAACATAACTTTGCTCATTTCAAACATGTTTAACATGTAAAGATTCAAACTTTATGTTTTTTTCTTATAATTTTGAATTTTGAAAATGAAACCCCAAAATGTAAGCAATTTTGCTCATTTCAAATATATTTAACATGTAAAGATTTAATCTTTGTGTGTTTCTTATAATTTTTAATTTTTAATAACGTAACACTAAAATGTAAGTGGTTTTTCTCATTTTGGACATGTTTAACATGTAAATATTCAAACTTTATTCATTTTTCTTATAATTTTGAATAACGTAACACCAAAATGTAATCAGTTTTGCTCATTTTAAATATTTAAAGATTCAATATTTATCCATGTTTCTTATAATTTTTAATTACATAACACCAAAACATAAGCGGTTTTGATTGTTTCCAACATGTTTAACATGTAACGATTCAAACTTTATGCATGTTTCTTATAACTTTGAATAATGTAACATGCAAACGTGAGTGGTTTTATCATTTCAAACATGTTCAACATGTAAACATTCAAACTTTATTTATGTTTCTTTTAATACTGAATTTTGATTAACATAATACCCAAATGTAAGTGGTTTTGCTTGTTTTGAACATGTAAAGATTCAAACTTTATGCTTATTTATTATAAGTTTGAATAATGTAATGCTAAAAAGTAAGCAATTTTACTCATTTCGAACATGTTTAACATGTAAAGATTCAAACTTTATGTGTGTTTCTTATAATTTTGAATTTTTGATAATGTAATATCAAAATGTAAGTGGTTTTACTTGTTTTAAACATGTAAATATTCAAACTTTATGCGTGTTTCTTCTAATTTTGAATTTTGAATAACATAACACTAAAATGTAAGTGGTTTTGCTTGTTTTGAACATGTTTAATATGTAAATATTAAAATTTTATGTGTTTTTTATATTTTTGAATTTTGAATAATGTAACACCAAAACATAAGCAGTTTTGCTCATTTCAAAAATATTTAACATGTAAATATTCAAAATTTATGCATGTTTCTTATAATTTTGAATTTTGAATAATGTAACACCAAAATGTAAGTAGTTTTGCTCATTTTGAACATGTTTAACATGTAAAGTTTGAAACTTCATGTGTGTTTCTTATATTTTTATATTTTGAATAATGTAACATCAAAGTGTAAGTGGTTTTCATCATTCCATAAATGCTTAACAAGTAAAGATTAATTTATGCTTATTTCTTATAATTTTGAATTTTTAATAATGTAATACCAAAATGTAAGTAGTTTTGCTCATTTTGAATATGTTTAACATGTAAAGATTCAAACTTTATGCAAGTTTCTTATAATTTTGAATAACGTAAGACCAAAATGTAAAATTATTTGCTCATTTTGAACATGTTTATCATCTAAAGATTAAAACTTCATGTGTAGTTCATATAATTTTGAATAACATAACACCAAAACATGTGTTTACTCATTTTGAACAAGTTTAACATCTAAAGATTCAAACTTTATGTGTATTTCTTATAATTTTGAATTTTGAGTAATGTAACATTGAAATGTAAGTGGTTTTGCTTGTTTTGAACATGTTTAACATGTAGAGATTCAAACTTTATGCACATTTCTTAAAATTTTGAATAACATAACTCCAAAACATAAGTAATTTTGCTCATTTCAAACATGTTTAACATGTAAAGATTCAAACTTTATGCATATTTCTTATAATTTTAAATAACGTAACATCAAAACGTAAGCAATTTTTTTCATTTCGAACATGTTTAACATGTAAAGATTCAAAATTTATGCATGCTTTTTATAATTTTTAATTTTTAATAATGTAACATAGAAACATAAGTGGTTTTACTCATTTTGAATATGTTTAACATGTAAATATTCAAACTTTAAGCATGTTTATTATAATTTTAAATAGTGCAATAAAAAAAATATGTGGTTTTACTTGTTTTGAACATGTTTAACATGTAAAGATTCAAAATTTATGTATGCTTATTATAATTTTGAATTTTTAATAATGTAACACCAAGATGTAAGTAGTTTTGTTTGTTTAAAACATGTTTAACATGTAAATTTTCATAATTTATGCTTATTTGTTATAATTTTGAATTTTGAATAATGAAAGACCAAATTGTAAGCCATTTTGCTCATTTTGAACATGTTTAACATGTAAAGATTTAAACATTATGCATGTTTTTTTATTATTTTGAATTTGTATTAATGTAAAACCAAAACATAAGTGGTTTTTCTTGTTTTGAACATGTTTAACATGTAAAAATTCAAACTTTATGCACATTTCTTATAATTTTGAATTTTAAATAATGTAACCCAAAACATAAGTAGTTTCATTCATTTTGAACATGTTTAACATATAAAGATTCAAAATTTATGCACATTTCTTATTATTTTGAATTTTGAATAACGTAACAGCAAAACGTATGTGATTTTTTTCATTTTTAACATGTAAAGATTCAAACTTTATGCCCATTTCTTATAATTTTGAATTTTAAATAACATAACACAAAAGGTAAGCAGTTTTGCTCATTTCAAACATATTTAACATGTAAAGATTTAAACGTTATGTGTATTTCTTATAATTTTGAATTTTGAATAATGTAACACCAAAACATAAGTAGTTTTGTTCATTTCTAACTTGTTTAACATGTAAAGATTTAAATTTTATGTACGTTTCTTATAATTTTGAATTTTGAATAACATAACACCAAAACATAAGTGATTTTACTTGTTTCAAAAATATTTAACATGTAAAGATTCAAATTTTGTGTAATTTTTTTTATAATTTTGAATAATGTATCACCAAAGTGTAAGCAATTTTGCTTGTCTTGAATATGTTTAACATGTAAAGATTCAAATTGTATGCACGTTTGTTAAAATTTTGAAGAACATAACAACAAAATGTAAGTAGTTTTACTTGTTTCAAACGTTTTTAACATGTAAAGATTCAAAATTTATACACATTTTTTATAATTTTAAATAATTTTTAATCAATTTTGTTCATTTCAAACATGTTTAACATGTACAAATTTAAAATTTATTTACTTTTCTTATAATTTTGAATTAAGAATAATGTAACATTAAAATGTAAGTGGGTTTTCTCATTTTGAGCATATTTAACATGTAAAGATTCAAATTTTATCCACATTTCTTATAATTTTGAATTTTGAATAACGTAACACCAAAATGTAAGTGGTTTTACTCATTTTGAACATTTAAAGATTTGAACTTTATGTGCATTTCTTATAATTTAAAATTTTCAATAATTCAACACCAAAGTTTAAACGGTTTTGATCGATCCAGATATTTTTAACATGTAAAGTTTCAAACTTTATGCATATTTATTATAATTTTAAATTTTGAATAATGTTACACCAAAACATAAGTAGTTTTACTTATTTTGAACATGTTTAACATGTATAGATTCAAACTTTATGCATCTTTCTTATAAATTTGAATTTTGAATAACCAAAGACCAAAACGTAAGTGACTTTGCTTATTTTGAACATGTTTAACATGTAAAAATTCAAATTTATATGCATTTCATATAATTTTAAATTTTGAATAACATAATACCAAAACATAAGTGATTTTACTCATTTAAAACATGTTTAACATGTAAAGATTCAAATTTTATGTGTGTTTCTTATAATTATGAATTTTTCAATACGTTACACCAAAATGTATGTGATTTTTTTTATTTTGAACATGTTTAATATGTAAAGATTCAAAGTTTATGTGTATTTCTTATAATTATGAATTTTTCAAAACGTAACACCAAAATGTATGCGATTTCTTTAATTTTGAACATGTTTAATGTGTAAATATTTAAACTTTATGTGTGTTTCTTATAATTTTGAATTTTGAATAACATATCACCAAAACATAAGCAGTTTTGCTCATTTTAAATATATTTAACATGTAAAGATTCAATCTTTATGCACATTTCTTATAATTTTTAATTTTGAATAATGTAACACCAAAACTTAAGTGGTTTTACTCATTTTGAACATGTTTAACATGTAAAGATTCAAACTTTATGCATGTTTCTTATAATTTTGAATTTTAAATAATGTAATACCAAAACATAAGTGTTTTTTTCTCATTTTGAACATGTTTAACATGTAAAGATTCAAAATTTATGCACGTTTTTTATAATTTTAAATTTTGAATAATGTAACACCAAAACATAAACAAATTTTTCTTGTTTCAAACAAGTTTAACATATAAATATTCAAATTTTATGCGTGTTTCTTATAATTTTGAATAACATAACACCAAAATGTAAGCAATTTTACTCATTTTGAACATGTTTAATATGTAAAAATTTAAAGTTTATGAGAGTTTCTTATAATTTCAAATAATGTAGCCGACTAACATAAGCAATTTTACTCATTTTTTAAAATTTTAACTTTTAAAGATTTAAAATTTATGCACATCTCTTATTATTTTGACTTTTGAATAATGTAAAATCAAAATGTAAGTAAATTTGCTTATTTTGAACATGTTTAACATGTAAAAGGTTCAAACCTTATGTGCATTTCTTATAATTTTGTATTTTAAATAATGTAACACCAAAACATAAGAAAAATTTATCATTTTGAACATGTTTAACATGTAAACATTCAAACTTTATCCATGTTTCTTATAATATTGAATTTTGAATAATGTAACACCAAAACATAAGCGGTTTTGCTCATTTGGATCATGTTTAACATGTAAAGATTCAAAATTTATATGTGTTTTTTATAATTTTGAATTTTGAATAATGCAACACCGAAATATAAGTCATTTTGCTCTTTCTGAACATGTTTAATATGTAAAGATTCAAACTTTATGTGTATTTCTTATAATTTTGAATCTTGAATAATGTAACACTAAAATGTAATGGTTTTGCTTGTTTCAAACATTTTTAACATGTAAAGATTCAAAATTTATGCATGTTTCTTATAATTTTGAATAATGTAACACAAAAACATAAGTGGTTTTGCTCATTTTGAAAATGTTTAACATGTAAAGGCACAAGCTTTATGCAAGTTTCTTATAATTTTCAATTTTGAATAACAAAACAATAAAACATAAGCAATTTTGCTTTTTTCAAACATGTTTAACATGTAAATATTGATACTTTATGTGCATTTCTTATAATTTTGAATTTTCAATAATGAAATACCAAATCATAAGTCATTTTGCTTGTTTTGAACATCTTTAACATTTAAAGATTCAAACATTATGCACATTTATTTTATAATTTTTTATTTTTAATAATGTAAAACCAAAACGTAAGCAATTTTTCTCATTTTGAACATGTTCAACACGTAAAGATTCAAACTTTAAGTGAATTTCTTATAATTTTGAATTTAAATAATGTAACCCCAAAACATAAGCTATTTCATTCATTTCGAACATGTTTAACATGTACATATTCAAACTTTATGCATATTTCTTATTATTTTGAATTTTGTATAACATAACACCAAAATGTAAGCAATTTTATTCATTTTAAACATTTTGGACATGTAAAGATTCAAACTTTATGCCTGTTTCTTATAATTTTGAATTTTAAATAGCGTAACACCAAATTGTAAGTAGATTTGCTCATTTTGAACATATTTAATATGTAAAGATTTAAATTTTATATACATTTCTTATAATTTTGAATAATGTAACACCAAAACATATGTAGTTTTGCTCATTTCAAACTTGTTTAACATGTATAAATTTAAACTTTATGAATGTTTTTTATAATTTTGAATTTTGAATAACTAACACCAAAACATAAGTGATTTTGCTCATTTCAAACAT